>JAMXBD010001541.1:0-345395 GCA_024138025.1 Combretum micranthum
ATCTATCTCCAATTGCGAAAGTGTTCTATTATCGTAAGGAAACGCTTTGCATCTAATACAAGACTTTTGAATAACTGTGGTAGTGATTCCTAAGTCTCGTTTAGTATGCGGCGGAATGTTATGTTTAGAGTACCCTTTGGAGCATGATAATCCTATTTTAAAATGTCCACGTCACAGAGTATCTTAATAATATGATGCCCATGGAATTTTCTTAAAAGGCCTTGGTGGTCACCATTGCTACTAGGGTACCCTACGAGGGTGTGACACATCCTCATACGTTGATGGTCCAAATCATGCTACCAATGCAACCATAAACATTTGCAAGTAGTCAATTAGTTAAAGCACATCCCCTTGTACAATTGTAATGCCTCTCCCTCCATTGTAAACAAGCTAAATGTCAATCTTTGATCACCATAAATATGATGAAAATCAAAGAATTGTTCAATCTTGAAAATCTAAACCAATACGTCCTCTCCAAAGAACTTTGGAATTTCCAGTTTGATCCCCTTCAATAAATCATCAGTCCCATTGGAAACTCTTGAGGATGTTGAATCATGTCCTCCAACTTCATTATTTGGAAAAACATTATGATTCAACTCAGCTTTAACTTCTCCATTCTACTACTTGATTGGTCCAAAGTTTGATGCATAACCAACATAGTGTTATTGAAAAATTCCATATCTGCCATTTGAGCCAAAAATTGTTAACTGAAATGAGTTTTTGGTGTCATTGAAAACAAAATGAGAGCACTAAATGACATAGGCAAGCTACAATTTTTTTATCCTAGCCCAATTCCACTATCAATATATGTATTACTTCTCTAAACCCTAGCCTTCTCCATTTTAATTTGTCGTGTATAATGTGTGCTTGGTCTAATCTAATATATTTGTTTTGCAGGTGATCAGCTAATTTGAGTTAGCCACACTCCAATTCCTAGATTTCTCAAAGGGATGTAATTTTGTTCTCTCTTTTCCTTTGTTATTTTCATGTATTTATAGATCCTTCAAATTAAGTCATATTCTATTGTATAACTAGCTACAAGTAGTTGATCTAGTTGCTACTTCAACTATTTTAACTACCATACAATGTAATTCAACTACCTTGTATGTAATAGTCAGGTGTCCATGTTAGCTTCCTTCCGATGCTTGCACGCAGTTGATTTGGTATTTGAGATGTAACATTGATCTTATTAATTACTGTGAACTTTATACAAGTTTTTTTTTTTTTCTAGTTGGGTATGCTTGAATATGTTTAAGAGTTTTTAGGGTTGACTTTTGGTGATTTTATTGTTTGTACCTTTTGTAAACCCCAGGAATTTTTCACATTAGTATATGACCCCACAATAGATTGTATGAACTAGATAATAGATTTAGATTCTAATCAAAGTCTAAGAATAGATCAAAACCTGGTATTTGGTTAGATTGAGGAATTAGAAATCGAATAAAGAATTTCGTTAACCCTATTTGATACCAAAAACGGGATTTCGTATCTTGAATGAATAATTCAAGATATGATTAAAAGAAAAACTAAATCCCAAACCCGAACTTGTTTTACAAATAGATTTAAATAGGAAAATATAAATATAGAGATTAAATGATTGCCTTTGAACTTAACAATAATTCGAGATTAGAACGATGAGTAGTAATGAGCTTAGACTTGGAATTAAATTCTAAATTCGAGATTCCTATTTAAAATGAAACGCTACTAATAAGATTTCATGACGGGTATCAAAACTAAAGATACATATGTAGTTTAACTTCTGTATCAAAAGCGATATTAAGTAAATAATTATCTACGCTTATAGACAGAAAAATGGTAACTTAATGATAAACCGTTAGGATTATAAATACATAATGAAAACATAAACTGTTGTATAACTCGAGATCTGAACTCCAAATAAATAATCGAACCACGCTATTGTTCTAATTCGAGTTTTCTTAAGCTATTGAAGCCTGAAATAAAAATTGACCTAATGAGTTCGGAAAACCCTAATCGCAGGAGATAAAATTATATAATTAACTACGTATATATAAAACTTAAAATTGTATTATTTGATAATCTAAGTGTTTTGTATACTCCTATAAACATATTTTTATACAAAAACTCTCAAATATTAGCTAATTTGTACCCGTATAACTTGCTAAATTATCCTAAAACTAAATTAAATAATATATATATGTATTTGCTGAATGTTTGATGGAAATTCGGCTGGATTGCGTGGGAAAAGAAGCAGCCAAAATTACTCCAATAATTCATCAAATTGTCAACCAAATCAATCCCAATAACCAACCAAAAGATGACAACTCAACCTCTCATTAATTAACATGAAAATAACAGATTAAATGCAGCCAAAATCAAAGGAATTCGAAGGAAAGAACGCAGCTGCAAGTCCTCTCCTTTCTTCTTCTATATATATATGTTTAATGCTCTTAAAGGAGAAACAAACAACCCTCTTCAATTCTCAAACTTTCCAGAACAAATCAACACTTGAATAGCAACCAAAACGAACTGGAAACAGAGAACAATCAGATCAAATCACCCAAGTTCGAATCAAAAGAAAATAATACGAAAAACCCTTGAATACGAGTTCAAAGGTAAATTGATGTAATTCGAATGATTTTCTTTCAAATCTAAGGATTATAACTGACTACTAATAATCATAGGAACATAATAAACACAACTACAAGCTTCGAGTTTCATCAGATCGGCTCAACCGAGGTAAAAAAATCCGAAACCCTAGCTATATTTTAGTAAGATCGAAATCTAAGATTATATGTATGTAGAAGTGTTCAGAAAGGCAAACGGGCTCCCTCCCAAGCAATACTGAGAATAATCCTAAGGAGCAAGCTAAAGCTATTAGCTTGAGAAGTGGCAAAGAGTTGCCAGGTAGAAGTGGGGAGGGCCCTTTAGCAGTGCCTGAGAAGACATGTGAAGAAGGTCAGGTTGCAGAAAAGGAAGTCTCCACACCAGCAAAGAAATCACCTCCAGTTGTGAGAGAATACACACCAAGAATACCTTATCCTACCCGTTTAAAGCAAAGCAAGGATAAAGAGCAATTTGGAAAATTTTTAGATTTGTTCAAGCAACTCCACATCAACATTCCCTTTGTGGAAGCCCTCTCACAAATGCCCAAATTTGCCAAGTTCCTCAAGGAACTCCTATCCAATAAGCGGAAGCTAGAAGATGTATCAACTGTGGAGATAAGAGCAAATTGTTCCTCAATTATTTTGAACAAGCTGCCTCCTAAACTGAAGGATCCGGGAAGCTTCATCATACCATGCAAAGTTGGGGAATTATCTATGGAGAAAACCGTAGCTGACTTGGGGGCAAGCATTAACTTGATGCCATATTCATTTTTCCAAAAATTGGGCTTGGCGGATCCCAAACCAACACGAATGAGTTTTCAATTAGCGGACCATTCTGTGAAGATCCCAAGAGGAGTTGTTGAGGATGTGCTGGTAAAGGTCGGTAATTTCATCTATTCGGTGGATTTTGTAGTGCTTGACATTGACGAAGAGGGAGATGTTCCCTTAATCCTGAGTCTACCTTTCTTAGCAACTGTTGGAGCTATGATTGATGTAAAAGAGGGGAAGCTTACTCTCAGGGTAGGAGATGAGGAATATGTTGTTACTATGGCTGCAGCATTGAAGAAATCCATGGGGTCTGATAATTCATGTTATTACCGACCTTTACCAGCACATCCTCAACAACTCTAATTGAATATATAATATTTTGTTATATGGTAAACACATAATTGGATAAGTGGGAGGCATCTTTAGGTCATCGGCTTTGCCATCTACACCATCGGCATTGGATGCCAACTTTCAATGCTTGTGTTTGGTCTATAGCGTTTAAGATGCCAGCTTATTCCTATACCACCAACTTTCTTTGTCATCTTATAATATATGTTTTGTTTCCAGTTTTTAGGGTTTTCCATGTATTATAAATATATCTTTAGCCTTCTCTTCTTTTCATAACCTATCTTAAGCTTCTGGAAACCCTAAAACCTCTCTCAAGCTTATAACTTGCTTCAAGGAGGAGTAATAATCAATTAATAGGTAAGTTTGATCCTTTTCTATTCTTTTGGCAATCTTAAAGTGTTATCCTTCCTAAATTTTTCTTAGCGGTTTTTAAAGATATTAAATTCTTAGAGGAGTTTTTGGAGAAATCCTAAGTTTATTGGAAATTCTGTTGTTCTACGATTAAGAAAGGAAGGTAGTTCTGATTTCGTTTCAGGTTTTAAATGACCTTAAGGGTATGTTTATCTTTGTGAAAACGAGTTTTGAGATAGTTTTGCTTTATGTGATCAAATGTTTCTGTTGAGGTTAAGTTTTATGTTCCAAAAGTTGTTTTGGATACATTCTTACCTTGTTTGATGATTGTACTTATTAGAAAGAACATATAATTGGACTAATTGCTGTCCGGCTTTAATTGGTTTGTTGTTTGTGCTTGGCTGGGTTTAGCAGACCGAGAGTATCGTGTTACTAAGACGACGCCCTGATGATTCGTGTTTGTCGTTGTCCCGAGTTAAGTCATACACAAAAATGATTCTAGTAGTTTAGAAGTGACACGAGTACAGTACCTGAGTATGTGAGGAGTATCCAATACCAATATATAAGTATTTTATACGTATTTGTTTTCATGGAGTCATGAGTCACTCTGGATTTAGGACTAATTGTAAATGATTTTAAGCTATATTGGTTGTGTAGCTAATTAAAGATAATAAACTGTGATTGTTGTATATGATATTATGATGCATGTGGAATTATATGATGTTTGCTCATGCGCATATGATTGTGGTTTGGCGTACTAAACCTTTGTGCTCGCTCTTTTGTTTTTTAGGAACAAGTGATGATCCTATAGTATTCGATCTATCTAGATATGATGTGTATATAGATTACAAGGATGATGATAGTCGAGCTTATTTTCTAGCTTAGTTTTAGAAAAGAAGAAGTTATGATAGATAGAGTTGAAGATCTTTATGAAGTTTTATTTGTTATCACGACTATTGAAGTTGGATATTAGTTTTTGTGATTTACCATGTTTAAAGATTTTCTTTTCAAATGATGTTTTAAGATGAATTGTAAGTTGGTATTTGGTTTAAACCAACCAAGTTGTTTAGTAGTTTTGTTATGACATAAATATTTTAGAAGTACCTTTATATGTGAGATATTGAAATTGTCTTGTCTTATAATTATGGTTTAGTCGAGTCGTAGTCTTAGTGTGCTATTCTCTAGTGAGGACACGTGGCAAACTGTTAATGCTCTCAGTTTAGGGCGTTACAAAATACATGTAAGAAAAAATGCCAAAGTTGAAGCTCTTTAGGGAGACATTAATGGAATGAAGTACAATTGCATTCAAATAAAATGATTAAACTAAATCTTATGCAATAATTCACCGTGCACTATAGATAAGCATAAGCAAAACAGTACTATTCAAATTGTAATAAAAATAAATATAGAATCTAGTAGTCAAATATTTGTTTTTATAGTCATGAGGTCATGGGTTCGATCCCATGATACTTTTACTTGCATTTATTATGTTAGCACTCTCTCTCTCTCTCTCTCCCTCCGCTTCCCTCCCCCCACCCCCTCTCTCTCCCTTTTTTAACTAAAAATCATATTTAACTGGATAAGTTCTTAAAAATAACAATTTTTAATTCATAATACAGCATAAATAATAATTGCATTGTTCATATTACAAATGATTTGATCTTATCTCAAAATATCAATAAATGAGACTAATTATATAATTTGATTTAGTAACATATTTTTATTTCTATGAAAATATAAATAGATTATTCAATAATTATCCTATCTAGACATATGTTATGATCTATTTTTACTAAAAGCAAAACATATACAGATTTCATGTATTAACTCTATATTTTTAATTAATAATTAATTTCCAAGTAATATATATGTATATACAATATCTTACTGAATGCACTAAATACCGTTATAACTATTATTAATCCATAGTATACCGCAAATTTGTATAACACTACTTTGATCTTATCGTGTATAAAGTATAACTAAATTACGCTAAATATATTATTTGGTTTATTAACATTTTTTTCTATAATTAATGTTGTGAAAATGGACATAGATTATTGAATACTTATCCTATCTATATATATTTTATGATTTATTTTCACTAAAAGCAAAACATATACAAATTTCACATATTAACTCTTTATTTTTAGTTAATAATTGATTTTCAAGTAATATACATATAATCTCTTATCAAATGCACTACATACCCTTCCAACTATTTTTAATTCATAATACACCACAAATAATAATTGCATTGTTCATATTACAAATTCTTTAATCTTATTGTATACAATATTACTAAATAACACTAATTATATAATTTGATTTAGCAAAATATTTTCTTTTTCTACAATTAATGTTATGAAAATGGATATATATTATTAAATACCTATTCTATCTAAATATATCTTATGATCTATTTTTGCTAAAAGTAAAGTTATACAGATTTCATGTATTAAGTCTATTTTTAATTAATAATTAATTTTCAAATAATATAAATATATAATCTTTTACAAAATATCAACGAAATTATTATATACATATAAGATGCAATGTAAGTGTAATATCAAGCAAAGAAGATAAATCACACCTTTAGGGTTATCATGAAGTGATTGGGTTTAAAATTTATTAATAAAGTTGAACTCTTAAATTTGAAACTAAAGGAGGTCATGAAACTATTGAGGGGTTCATGTCAAGTGGAAGTTAGAGAATGTAAAAGTGACTAAGGCAAAGCTTGAGAAATTGCTTGTGATATTAAGAATGTTAAGATGAAGGATGATATTGTGGAGAAGGAAACCGTAATTGAGATTCTTAAATAGTAGAGTAGATAGCTATAAAATTTTGGGTTGTAGAAGCTAAAGACAATAGAGTATAAATTATTGTTGTTGATAGACATAAGTTCATTATGTTGAATCAAATCAGCACACATTTTTTATAAGACAAATATTATAAATTTTAATATCTTGAAAATTCGACAAAGCAATGAAATATACCAAGGACTTCACAATTGGATAGATGATTGCATGACATTCCAATAAGATTCATAGCAGATACTTACCATCTTGACACTAAGCCTTTAGCATCTGGACACCATTTGATTTAATTGTTGCTAAGAGCAAAGTTCTACTTCTCCTATCACTTCCGGTAGGATAATAAAGGTTAGCATTCGAACGGTATGTGTTTTTCTTATAGGGCTTCAAGTAAGGTTTAGATGCCACTTACCATTTGGATAGTGCAGACATACCGTTTAAATGGTAAGCTCTAGAAAAATAGCCATTGCATCATTAATTGTAGATGAAATTTATCGGTCCAAAGTACAATGGGCAAGTAAAATGAGAAGCGTATTTATACATGTTTTCTATGAGATGAAGACTAGTTGTTGAGCTTAGAAATTGCTATCAAAGTCTTGTATTCTCTCAAATCATTTTCTTTGTCTTTTGTTCTTAAATTTGCATTAAATTGAGAGTGATAAAAGTGCGCAATACTCTTACGTGTTATTTGCATATTGAAAAAAATATCACTCAAGTGAGTTCATCAAGTTTTGTTGGTTGGGTGTAGCTCATTTGACCATTGATTAGTTGAGATCAATAGAGTATGTGAAGACCTCTTTAGAGACATTGGTATGATTGTGGAGATTAGGAAGTGGGCTGAACTTCACGTTAAAATCTCGAGTTTGATTCTCTCAACCTTACTCTCTTTACTTATTGTTTCATATATTATTAACCTAGTGTATTAGGTGATTTTCAAATTGCTCAAAATGGTTCCTATGTTCAAGTTAAAGAAGATCAAGGATAATGACAAAATTTGTTTCATGCTCATTGTTTGGTATAGAAAAAGACCTATAAAATGGTTGTTAAATGGAAAACTGTGCTAATGTGATGTCTCAAGATTTTATTTAAGGGATGGACTTGTAAGTTACTCCACGTTCCATGTCATGTAGTTTACAATGGTTGAATTCATGGGGAGTTTTTCATATGTATAAACAAACATGATTTCATTGTCCATAGGTGAGTATGATGATACAGTTTATCATGATGTGACTCTACATGTGTTGTTAAGGAAGCCTTGGTAACACAACAAACAAATTATTTGTGATGGGTATAAGATTACATATGTCATCCAAAAGAGTGGACAAATCTTAATGTTACTTTCCCATGATACCAACTAAGGTTCAATAAGCAAATTTCAAAAATACCAAAAGTACTAAAAACTAGCAAAGTTTGTCCATTTTGCCAAGGAAGATGTTCCACTAAAAGTAGTTGCTAAGAAAATTTCAAGTGTGCAAAGATCAAAATTCGAAGGCAAATCTTTCTTTCCTTATGGCAATCATATGAATTAAGAAATTATTTCATGATTATATGATAAGAAAATTAGCATAGGACAAATGCATAGGTATTCCAAGCACCTTGGAGCATATATGTACATTTTTGTATTTTGTTAGAAATCCAAAGTTTAATTTTTGTTTACCAATCACTTTGAAAAAAGAAAAAGTACATAAGTACAATTTAGACAAAATTAGTTACCTAAATACCATCACCGTATCACATGTCCAACATGAGATACTAAAAATTTTCTTCCATCGCATCTTACACAGGCGTTGCACTTGTGCATAAGTGCATCGCATCTTCCAAAGGCGATACATGCATGTATCACTCTTACTACATGCATGTATCACTCCTGCTACATACGATACACGCGTGTATAGTTGTTAAAATCATGAGTCAAATATACAATTTTACGAGTTTATGATTCTATTAGTTTTTTCTTAATTAAAATAGATACAAAATTTTTTTTGTGCAAACTTTAGGTAAAAATATGAATTTTGATATAAGATTTCACACTTTATGATTTTACTCGTTTTGCATGATTTTTACTATTCTACTTATTCTATACATTTAAATGAATAGTAAAATCGCGATTTTGATAGCCATGACGTGTGTATCACTCTTGCAACATGCGATATGTGCATGTATTGCCTATGCAAGATGTGATACACAATTTGGTTAGATTGCTGTGTCGCATCTTAGATATGCAATACATGTATAAAATTATATATCTCATATTCAAGATACGATATAGCAATAGTTTTTAAGTAATTATTTTTCTAAATTGCATTTGTGCAATTTTTTTCTAGGGATGGTAGACACGTGTTTCACCCTAGAATTCCATATATGTGGCTGCGTGTGTGTGTGTGTGCATGTATGCATGCGTGCCGCTAGATTACATCATCCTTTTATGAATAAAATTATATTAATTGCACTAAGTTTAAAGAATTTTTAGTGAAATTGACAATCCATTTTGTATGATTGCTCAAAAAGTATATAATGAGATACCATGGTCATATTAGTCATATTAAGGAAATTCCAACTATGTACTAGACTATGGTGATCTTAATTTAATCTAAGCAATCCCATTTTAATTTTCAAATAAAATTATCTAAGAAAAACTATCACTCTAAAACTAAATTAACATTAATTATATACTAAACCAATGCTTACAAGTGGAAATGCTCTACTTGTGCAAGTGTGGGATTATATAACAGTTTATTTTTAGATTTTTGTTTTATAACTTGTAATTATAACATGTCTTGTTTAAAAGTGTTTGTTCAAATTTACCACAACCCACTTCTCTTTCAAGTTGCTAAAGTGTAAATTAAAGTATAGATATTCCCTTCGAGTAGTTGTCTAATAACTACCCAATAAATTGCTAGTTTCACTCACAATACATGACTATTCTAATTGCATTTATAGTTCAAATATAATTTTGTATCATGAACCACAACTTCAATCATATTAAGAATATGAATTCTAGAATTTGAGCCAAATTGAACTAATTATATTGATATTAGAATCCTGAGTCTTATTCATTAGGATTCTCAAATCCATTTTGAATATGTAAAATCTTGATTCACATAATATGAGCAAACACAATATTATATAAATAAGGAATTACAAATAACCAAAACATCATTTAAATACAAGCCAGAATTAGGATACATTAAGGGCATGTATAGATAGTTGGTCTAATTAAGCTGTAACACCCTAACCTGAAGGTATTACAACCCACCACTTGTCATTACTAAAGATAGACATGCTAAGGCTATTATGATACTAAACCACTTCATAGAAATATCAACAAACTCTCATATAAAAGGGATACCTATTTAGTAATAATAAACATCTCATAAGAACTTATTAATAACATAGTTGGCATAAACCAAAGCCAACATATTTCAAACTTAAAAGCATCCACAACAACATCTAATAAAATTTTCAAAATCCAAAAAGGGAAATATAAAATTCCATAAGGTCTTGCATTAGCTATCTTTAATCCATAGCATGTCTAAGAGTCAGTAGTATAATCAAGTCCACTATCATCTTCCCCATAATCTATGAAGACATCATATCCAGATAAGTCAAACACCACTGGATCCTCATCTGTTTCCGAAAAAGATAAAAGAATGAGTACAAAGGCCCAGTACACCAAACCACACACACATGCACATGAATAAGTATCATACAAATACACATGCATCAATATAAGCATCAACCACAGGCTATTATCTTATTTATTAACTAGGCAAACAACACAATTCATAACCATTTACAACTAGTCCTCAAACCTGAAGTAGGTCATGCCTTCATAAAAATAATTATATAGAAAATAGGTAATATATACATATATGGTGTTGGGAATCTTCCATATGTCCGAGTGTCATTTTCACACTACTTCCTAGACTACCGGAATTATTTTGTGCATAACTCCACCAGAGCCAACGACACACACAGATCATCAGGGCGTCGTGTTAGTGTCACAATACTGCTTGATCTTTACTAACCATAGCCAAGCACAAGCAGCAAAATTTCAATTTTAAATGAGATAAAAATTATGTCAATTTATAATTCTAAGCCTACAAGCACAAAGAATAAGCAAGGTAAGGTCGTACCTTAAATCACTTTTAAGGAACAAAACCTTAATCTCATAAAACACTTGATCACATAAACAAATCCTCATCCTCAATATGATTTCATAAAATATACACATTCTTTTAATCATATAAACCCTAATCTTAAAAGAACTGCAAGTCTTAAATCATACACCTTAATCCTTTGATAACAAAATCTCCAATAGAACATAAATTCTCCAAAATTCTCTAAACTATGACTTCTTTCAAAAAGAATTTAAACAAGATTAAGAAAATATCTCTTTCGCATCTTCATAAAGATAGAAAAGATTCACACTTACCTAGAATTTTGTATCTTGATCCTTCTTGATTGTAGAACACCAATCACCCGCAAAACTTAAGGGTTTTCTTCAATTTTCCTTTCAAAATTCAAAGAAAAACTTTAGGAAACCCTTTAAATATTTAATGAATTGAAGAGGATAAACTTACCTTGATTTTGGTTCTTGATCTCATTTGATGCTAGGATCATCTATACAGAGGTTTTGGAGAGAAAACTAAGCTTAAGAATAACTTTGGGGAAGAGAGGAGGCTAGGTTATAAAGAAAACATGAAAAACCTTTTAATTTCCCGAATAGGAAAAGCTTGTGCTTTAGGTGTGAAAGGGTGGCCTAAAGCTCTTGAGTAAAATTTTTCTTCATGAAGGCTGGCTAAAGACTGGCAAGGCATAGGTGAAAGGCCTACGGCATTGGAATGTAGGCCAACGACATTGAAGCCGACTTTCAAGCCGCCAATTTTCATCTTTCATCACGTGTCAACCATGTGATCAAAACATAAATATACTTTAGGGTTGACCATAAAACCCTCTTATTTTTAATCAAACGACACCCTTGAACTTCTTTACAAATTATTTATTTGTACATTATAGTTGGTTTGATATCATTTTAGTTTCATTTTCAAACCAAATCGATACTGAACCAATATAGATATGATATTGATGAAAAACTGATAGGTTTACTCATAAACTAACAAAACCAAATCGATACTAAACTAATGCCGATCCGATACTGATAAATTACTGATATAGATCTAATATAATTCGATACAAATAAAAATCTGATGACCCAAACAGGGCTAGACGTATTAGCGGATGACACAATCTTACAAAATGGGTTTAGCTCAAAACATGAAACATCAATTTAAAGAACATCAGCATAGTGAAAATCCATTGCTCAAAAATTAGATAAAAGAAAAAGGAAACATGGTACCAGCAAAAGTATACCTAATCTCCAAAATGACGAATAAAGGACTAAAGCCCCGTTTGTTTTAAGAAAAATTTTTTAAAAAACATTTTCTTCATTTTCCATTGTTTATTATGCTAAAATTAACCCTTTAAGTAGAAAACATATCCCCTTGCAAGGGAAAATAATTTTCCACCAAAGAGAAGTTCATACTCTTTTTAAAGAAAACGACTTGCTATTTTTAAAACAGAAAGTTATTTTCTGAATTAGTCTCCACAAGTGTTCTCATATTATAGGAATGTGATATTTATTTGATTTTTATCATAATTAACTACATAAAAGAAAAATAAAATCTCATAGAAAATTATAAGTATCAACTAAGAATTTATAAATGAATATTATAAAATAATTTATATTTTATAATTTTACTTTTAGATAAAATGTCTAGCATAATATAATTGTATAGTAAGTTACTAACAACAATTTATTTACATATGACAATATATTACATAATATTGGTAGGTCAAATACTAGAAAATTTTTTCAACATACATTTATAAAGATAACCAAACACATGAAAACATTTAATTTTCAAAAAAATATATTTATGTAAAACACTTTTTAATTACAAGATATTTTCCTTGGAACAAATAGGCTTAATTCCAGTAGAGAACGGACAACTTCAAATTCAATTGTGGGTGCCAGTATTAAAATGGGGGGTGTGTGGATCTCTGTTTTCTCCGAAATGACGGGCCTCTCCAGTAGAAAAATGGTGAATGTTTTTGATAAAATGTGATGCGGGTGTGTCCTCTGTATCTCAATGGGCCAAAGCTTTTAGGGCCTACTTTGATAGCTCAATTGGATTAAATTGGAAATGCCTTTTCTCCTCGTCGTATGAAGCCTCCTGGAGATGTCTTGTACCCCCGTATGATGGATTAGCATATGTGGAGGGCCTCACATCATTCTCGTTAACGATTTGAAAGTGGACAATTGACGTGTGATCCCATCCTGATCGCACAATGTTGGAAATGAATAGAGAAAAAGACCTCGAATTTCTTTCTTTTCTAGGCGTGACGTCTTGATTACTTGGTTTGATTCGATTCGCGCTTTGTTTCTTATGTGATTTTGCACTTATAACACCTTATAATATTTTTCTTTTTCCATTTTATTTTTCTATTCTGAACATTTATCCTATTAAAAAGTACAAAAAGAATACACATTTATAATAGACTGTCATAAACATAAAAATAAGTGAATATAATATAAACCACTTTAGCTCTTATCACTTGCTTGATTCTAATAGAGATTGGAATAGAGTGTTTTGAGGTTGGATTGATGCGAAGGGAGCAAAGCCTGCAAGACAAAAAATCAGTTAGTAACGTATTTGGCATAGATTCAGCATAGCTATTGTGATGCTTAAGTCAGGATTTGCTATATTAAGCCCATAGATTGAATGTAAATGATTTGTTGAGTGCCACATAATCTTTGCCCATAGGTTAATCCTGGTTCAATTTCTTTTAATCCAATTTATATCAAATCCCAAATCATTTAATATAAACCCTTGCATAAGAATTAAAAAAAAAATTGATTTTTTGAAAAATTTTAGAAGTCGTCACCCAACTAAAATCGGAAAAAAAAAATTAAATTATGATAAATGGATAGATTGATTATAATTTAGTTATTGATCTACGACAATTGTATTTTTTAAAACAATAACCAAAGTTTATGAGTCCGAGGCTACCCTATTAAAACTTTACAGTTACCATTTTCAATTCTCCAATTACAAGTCATTTCCCTAATTCTCTAAAGTTTAATGTTAAAAATATTTACAAACAAATATTAGTCAATCTCATTAAAATTTGCAAAGCAATTGGTATTTACATGCAATTATCAATTAACTTACAAAAGGAAAAATATATATAAAGAAAAAGATATCTATGTACATAAAAATTGCTTTGCAAATTGATAAAAATTTTGTGTGTTGGTGATATTTTTAGCCGTCCAATAGGTGTCTATATACCTATCATTCAGAAGCAGATATCACGTAGTTTTTCTACAAAAATTTTGAGTGTTTGTGATTTTTAATTTTAGAAATCTTTTCACTTTAAGTTTATTAAATTTGATTTATTTCGATAAAATTTGTTATTTTGGTGATGTAGATCCTAAAAAATCTATCAATTTAAATCTTATATTGAGAAAAGAATTTTTCTAAGGGATAAAAGCATTCAAGCAAATATAACACAATATAATAACACATCATGGTATAATCCAATATTGATAGATCATATTGTTGAACTTGAGAGTTCAATGGAATTTTGATGAGATAATTAATGCATAATCAACTATTTATTTGTTGTAAACTATACTTAATAAGTCAAATATATATATATATATTTATGTATGCTTTGTGTGTGTTTTCTGCAAGTTTTAGTAGGAACGGTGATTGTCGAGGGCAAGCCATAACAATTGATTGAGGTGCAACAAAGCCAAAGACTCAACAAGCTTAAAGAACACACAAATAGTGGTCAAGGAGTTGATCGAGTCCTAAGCAAGCTAAGTGATCAAAGCTTGATCAAGGTTCAACAAGTTAAGTCCAATGCGTGATAAGCCCAAGGAGCAAACAGACTTGTCAAGGGTCAAATGTGGGGTTAGACATGTATAATGTTTGATGCTCAACCAATTCAAACCAAGGCAAGATAACACAGCGTTGGTTGAGAGTCAAGTCGAGGCCTCGATGTATTCAAGTTTAGGGCATGACAATTATAAACCCCGAGAATTTTTCATACCAATAAAAATAGATAATTAATATTGAACTCAACAAAAACTTTAGAATAAAACTACAAGTAGTAATGAGCATATATATGATTTTAAACCCTAAAATAAAGTTTCCTAAATAGTATTAAATACTACTAATAAGATTTCATAGTGGGTATCGAAAACTCAAGATGCAAGAATAACTTGGATAAAATTTTAAATGCGATAAAGAGTAAATAACCAATTACGCTTATAGTTAGAAAATAATAACCTAAATATAAACCGTTAGGGTTATAAATACACAATAAAAACATAAACAGATGTATAACTAATAATCTAGACTCCAAATAAACATTTGGATCACACCATTGTCTTACTTAGAGTATTCTTGAGCTATTAGAGCCTAAAACGAAAATCGATCTATTAAGCTTAGAAAACCCTAATCGGGTGAGATAAAACCTAAAAATAATTAATCGTGTAAACTTTAAACCTAAAGTTAAACTCAATAATAATCTAGAAAATTTGTAGAACTCCATGTAAATTTTTGGAGATAAAACTCTTGAATAATTATCATATTTGTACCCGTTTAACTTAATAAACTATCATAAAATTAAGATAATCATTAACTAACAAATATTATACTAATATATATACACATATACTACACATTTCGGTGCAAGTGAGAACAAATTTACAATTGGGATTGTCTTGAAATTCCTTAGCCGATTTCTTCAAAGAAAAGAAGACCAAATTGTAAGGAAAGTCAACAACTCAACACACATGAGCCAATCCAAATTTGTCACATACACAACTCATTAAATGAAGTAAAGGATCAAGCTGTATCATGAAAATCTGGATGATAATTCTTCTTCTTCTTCTTCTTTAATTGAAGTGTAGCTTCCATTGCCCCTCTACATATACACATTTATTAACTTCAAGACACCACACTTAAAAAACATCAAACCAAAGCCATTAACCCACCTAAAACAGCCACAATAATAGTTCAAATCCGTCCCAAACAAACCATCAAACAATCAACAACTCCAACACAACACAAACTCATTAAAGAACACTAATAAGCTAGGATAAGGAGCAAAAGAGGTGAGTTAATTTCGTTTTAAGTAAGTCTATACCTTAAACATTAGTTTAAGCGAAGTTTTGTCGATCCTAAGTTCAAAATCAACACAAGAACGAAGTTCAAATCATCCAAAAAAGGTAAGTTTTGAAAAACCCTAGTTTTACCCTCTTTTATCACAAAACAAGAATCATGAACATGTTGATGTGTTATTGGATGGTACATATATATATATATATATATATATATATCATGTAAAAACACTTAGGAATCATACAAGTTGGACGTGGAAAATTACAAGAAAATGGATCAAAGCGCGAGGATAAACACATTTTCAGAAGAGCACGGGGTAGTGAACTCCTCATGTGCCTCTCGACTTTTCGTTTCTTAAGGCCGCCGTATTCCCAGAAGAACACTGCTAGTACACGACCGTGTATCAAGCCGTGTTCCTTTCAACCCCAAACTGAAAAAAAAAATATATATAAATTTAAATTATAAAAATCTGTTCAATTCCGAAATTTAAAATATAGTAGTAGTAGTAGTAGTAGTAGTAGTAGTAGTAATAATAATAATAACAAATAAATTTATTATCATCATCATCATCATCACTAATGATATTATTATTATCATTAGTGATATTATTATTATTATTATTCAGATTATCATTAATGTTAATAATAATAATAATAATAAATGTTAATATTACCATTAATATTATTAATGGCATCATTATCATTATGATTATTATTAATATTAATATCATTAATAATATTATTATCATGTTTATTATTATTATCATTAAAGATTATTATTGCCATTATTAGTAATGTTTTATTATGATTATTATTATCATTACTAAAGATATTATTATTATTATTATTATTATTATTATTATCATTATTGCTAATATTAGTATACTCTACAATAAGAATAAAATTAAGATAATTGTAAAATACTTGTTTTATATAAACACATAAGAATGGAAATTTAAATAAGTTAAAATTATGAATAACGTGATTCCTAAAAATGACAAGATAACTATATGAAGTAGATTAAGAGAAACACGATGAAACTAAATAATAGTAAATAAATATTCAATACTATAATAAGTTAATTAAAGAATAGAGTAAAAATGATGATAATAGTAATGACAAAATATCAATCCACTGAATATAAATTCCACAACTACTCGATAAAAATATATAAATATCCAAAAAGATTAAGAAAAGTAAAATGAAAATAAATATTAAATGATAATTGATTATCATAAGACCGTTAAGGGACCAATATAGTAATAAAAAGAAAACCCAATATCAATATAGGATACTTAGACACTCATAGGAGTTTAATTCTATAATTTATGTTTTATTGATGAATATTTTATTCATCTCAATAGGTGATTTTGAAACTATAGAGGATTTCCTAGTTGACTATTACGACTAGCCGTATGAGCAGGTGAGTAACTCAAACTTATTACATTATGTGTGCTTGTAACTTAGCTGATCTTTAATGAAAGATAATAACCTGAATATGTTGTATGCGTTTACGGGAATTGTTTGCCACAGGAATTGTTAATTGCTAAGTTACTCTAATGATAGTAATAACAAAATTCTGTGTGATCATATTGCTTATATAGTACGTTACTTGTCTTTGAGATGATTGATCACCTTAAACCTAATTAAAAACTACTTGTACCATAAATGAAATGAACATGCATTGCATGATTTGCATAAGCAGTATTTGAGTAAGTAGCAACCTACTATGTTAGTATTTCGGATCTCTAGTAATGCTTGGTTTATCTAGGCAAGGAAGCTATTGGTTATTCGTAGATTACCTTTGTTTTGTTGACACCATAGAAACTAAATAGTAAATGAAGTACGTCACTTATGGTATTACTTGAAATGACTAACTCTTAGTGAAGTTTCTAAAGCTAAAGCAGGAAATGAGTGATAAAGACATGATAAATTTAAAGTGATAATTAAAGGAAGTATTGTTGTTTTCCTGTATGCTTAGTCTGTCGCAGGTAGGTAGGCCATAGTATTGTGTTCCTTCAACTCCAATGAGAGGGCGTAAATCTTCATCCTACTTTATCCTGCTTTGGATTCCGGTTATCCAGGCTTGTATTTGTGCATATGCTTGATTAATGCATTTCATATGATTGTTAATAACTTATTTGATATGTGGTAAGTTTTGGTTATTCACTGAGCTCGTAGTTTCGCTCACACTCCAACAATCCTTTCAAATTTATGCTTAGGCCATGGCTAGTCACTTCCAAGAGTTTAACTCCAGTAAGAACTTCAAGACTGAAAGCTCATGGAAGATTATGGGATGAGTTATTTGCTTATATTTTTAGTCTAAGCTAGTTAGTGTTTAAATTATTAGTTATATGTTTAGAGACTTTTACAAAGACATTATGGTTTTCAATATTATATTTAAGCACTAAAATGATAGTTATTTTCTAATTTGTGACTTACATGTATTTGCCATTTCTTATCAAAGCAACTAAAAGATCCTGTTGTTTGAGAACATGTCATTCTCTGAAGGTAATCTAGTGATAGTATTCAAGTGTAGCTTGTTTACTACTACTAGGGTACCATCGGGGTGTGACAACAATTCAAAATTTAAGCCTCAAAGAAGAGCGCGTGTGAAAGGCTCTTGAGGGTCAAGTTTGAACGCGACAAGTAAGGCGCGGCAACTGTTTTGAAGTGCAACGACTTAAAATATGAGGCTAATGTGGCAAGAGAAGAGTCGTTGGAGTACATTTAATGCTTGGTAGGTTATACACGTTGCGTCTAACGAACTTTTAAATTTCAAATGCTATTTATATACAATATTTAGAAGACCAACAAAAGAAGAGAAAGTGTGGGAAGTGAGAAGAACAAAGTGCCAAAAATCATTTACAAGCTCATTAATTATGATAAAACAAATTTCTTTTCTTTGTTCTCTTGTATATATATTTGCAAATTATTAAAAGAGAGAAAATTTACTCTAATGCTTAGTTCATATTTATTGCTATTCATATAAAAGCACTTAGAGAGAGAAATGAATATATTTTATTTCCTTGGGTATAATATTACTCGTCTCAATCCAGCTTTCGAAATTAATTGAAGCGGTAGTGAAGACCTCGAAAGAGGCATTTGATAGACCGTAAAGAGTAGGTAAAGAGCCGAACTCCACATTATATTTTGTGGCTTGATTTACTCTATCCCTCTCTTTTATTTTATACATTCTATTTATTGTTTATTTATCTGATGCAAATCCTTTTATTTTTAATTTGCTATTTCAAAACTAATTATTTCGACATTTTAGGCAGATACACAATTCAATCCCCTACCCCCCCCCCCCGCCCGGCGCACCCGGTGGTATTCTTAGTGTATATTTTACATATCATTTTGAATATTGTCAAAATTAAGATCATTACTTAAATCATTATAATTTGTGCATTATCATCATAAGTAATATTATATCAAACATGACAATATGATAAGACAAAATCTCAATTTGATATTTTCTAAGACAATTACACAAACCTACTCACACATATTGCTATTATTATTATTATTATTATTTACTCTTTCTAGGTCTCTAAATACTAATTATATTATTAGCATTATCTTCTTGTCATTAATATTTATTATATTTTCAGTTTTTTTTTAATATTGCAAGTGTAAAAAACAAGCATGCATACCTATTTCATTATTATTTTGTTTATTATTTCTTTTTATTTTTCCACTTTTTTCAATTTTTTTCTTTTTCTTTCTTTATCAAGAATGCATTACACGATTACATTGTCAAAAGTTATCACAACTACACAATGGATCGGATGGGGCTGGATCATGGAGGGCCTTATGTCACCATGGACTCTATTATGGGGGACGAGAAGTATGTCATTTTGGGGAAGGCAACCCCATCTTCTAGGGACTCGTTGTTATCATTTCTTTGGATAACTTGCTTTGGGAATATACCTATATGTATATGTTAGTTTATGTACATAAAGAAAAACTTGTTTTGAAAAGTTGTTTTGAATCCCGAAGTAATAGTGTTTCCGGGTGCTAACGTTAGTGGGTATTCATCAACCCTTGATTCGAAGAGTGCAAATCCAATCTATATATGATTACCTGTTGGCCATGTATATTTGATTATTTGTTTCATTGCATTACATATGTTTGTTTAATATAACTTGCTTTACATTTTCTTGTACGGTATGGAGTGAAGATTATATCTCATTGAGCATATGGTCGCTCATCCCCCCTTATAGTTTGTTATCACAATATTATCTTTGTCACCATCTTGGGTGAGAATATCCACAAGTTAGCTTTATTTTAGGAGATGAGATCTGTGGAAAGGAATCGAGGGTTGAGAGTTCTCTCTTATCTGTGAAACTCTTAAGATTATATTTGATAAGCTAGACTTATATGCATTATATTATAGGACATGGGCCCTAACTTAATATTTTGAATATGCCATTGGTACTTGTGGTAGTATTTATTGTTTTAAGTAAATCTATTTATTTATTTCATTAGTCATTGTATTCTAGAATTATCAATTAAAAACTATTGAACCTCATTGGTTACCTAGTTACAGACTTACAATACGCTTCTACATGACATTTGAAGCCTTTGAATGATATAGGAGTTGATCATAGGCTTTGGTGTTATCTATGGCAAAACTGTCCTATCTAGATCACCCTCGGGGCGTGATAACTATTTTTTTTAAATAAATTAGAAAACAAAAACTTTTTATTCAAATTAAAAGTTGAAAATTAGGCATAAGAAAATTACAGTCTTTAGTTTATTTTTCACATAAAATTATTAAGGATGTGTAAGTATTTACACAAGCATATCCCATTTAGGTTAAAATATTAGCAATATGAGACTACAACAATACTCTAAAAGCGGTAAGGAAAAAGTTAAAGGAAAAATTCTCATATTGTTTATATATGGGATTGTTCTCTTAGTGAAATGCTATATAAAACAATCAAACATATTCAATTGTATTTATATTGTGTGTTGTTGTCGTAATGCATTAATTCTAAACATTAAATGTTTTTTATTTTTATATTTTTTATTAATTTTGGTGAAGAAAACAATAATTTTTAATTATAAAAATACCACTTGGAGGAAAAGAATCTCTGTTTTAGTCTATTTAAACTTGTCTCTTCAAGAAACTGTCATTGTAATTGTGCCAACCTTACTTATTGCAATAATGAACAAAACTCATCATTTAGAGACTAGGTCATTGCAATTCTACCAACCTTACCTATTGCAATAATGAACAAAACTCATCATCTTCTTGTAGAATTGATGTATATAGGATTAGTTTTAATTGTATGGATCAGTAAGACAAACAATATACATAAAGCAAGCCAAAATTAAATTGTTTTCTTATAGCACCTTAAAGGGGTGTAGTTTTTAATCCTAGAGGAGTTACATAACCTATTAAATCATTTGAATAATTGTTTTTGGAGGCATATAGCAACCAATCCTGGCTTGCCCAATTGATGTCATTTTGACCTTGAAATATACTATTTAAGGCTTATAACAAGCTGTTTTATGTTTTCAGTGTTTGTAATGTTGGATCTCCTTAGATTTATTTTTTCTTATTTTGATTTAGGAGCTTGGAGGTTCATTAATGGGGGTTGGAGAGAGAAATTATGAGTTTTCTATTGAACTTGTCTCTTAAAGAGATGAGTTTAGTGTAATCATTGAACTAGTGTCTCCAGGAGATGAATTTATTACAACCGTGTTGAACTCCTCTCTTGAAAAGATGGGTTTAATACGATCCAATATTGTTTCTAAGGGATGAGTTTAATTTATTTGTTTTTTAAATTATTTTCAATCTGATGGCATTTTTGAAATGGGAAAAGGAAAAAAATATTCATATTTTCAAAAGATATTACAAGAACAACATCAAATAATAAATAATCTATTTAATAGGCAACTTAAACTCATGAGTTTAATACAATTTAAACTCATCTCTTGAGAAGATGAGCTCAAGTATTATTTATCATCTCAAGGCATTTTTGTATTTTTTATTCAAATTTTTTTTTCCTTTTTTCTTCTTTTTGAAATTACTTCCTTTTCTCCTTTATATTTTGTATATGTTTTATTTCTTACTTTTATAATAAAAAATCTATATACATTTTTATATTTCTTGCTTTTTTCATTTATCCATGTAGAGCTGCACAAATCGATACATGGGTCAGACTCAATTCACAAGGTTAGGTCCCTTGCATCTAGTTACTAGCAATTTTAGACCCTAAGTATGAACCCAAACATGGTATGATACGATTATAAAAAGGGTTTGCGTAAATAAAAATTGACACAAATAATAAATGAGTCAAACTGAGAAGCAATATGAATATAAATGTGTTTTGGGTTGGGTTTGTGACCCAAACTCATTTATAGACCCGTGAAACCATTACAATATATTGTTATTGTTTTGTATACTTATTTTGTCAAAATATAATATTATTTGTCTTTAATTAAATTACAAATTAACAAAACTATCTATATAAAAAAATTATATATATATGTATAGTTTATTATTAATTATATATAGGACATACATATAATATATATAAAATATAGATCTTATTGAACAAATAATATAGATAATTTATATATTAATATACAATTGATTTATTTCCTATATATAAATATACATATATATACACAACATATATCATATAGTATGCAAACTAAATATCTATAACAGTTATATGTATGATATAATACGCATATGATAAAATCTACATATTATAGGTACATAATCTATATGTTATATAAAACTATGCATGTAACATACTATACAAATATCTATATTAAAATAAAGATTACATATAGAACATTTGTAAAATGGCTAGATTGTATATAATACATGCATGTAACTTATGGAGTATATATAAAGTATGATTTACATATAATATATATCTTTTCAATATATATATATATCATAATATATATGTGACACATATATAACATATATATGACAAATGTTTTATAATGTATATGTTATATGTTATATATGTATGTTATAATTCATTTGTTACATAAAATGAATATGCTGTGTATTATAAAATAGAGATCATATATAACATGATACACGAATATATAAATTGTATATCTACATTAGACTATAGTTTTATATATAACATTTATAGCTTGTAAAGATTATATAAATAAATAACTTAAATAGTATATATAAACTACAAATTATGCATATAATATATCCATCAATATCACATTTATTTAACAACATAATAAGAGTTACATATTATATAGAATTTGTTAACTATGTCCATCTGGAGTAAAAACTATTTAGTACATCAAATTTTAAGATAATATAAAATTTTTAAATTTCATCTGAATTTTTATATTTTTATATATTTTATTAATCAATAAAAAAAAACTAATATGAACCATAAAACACATGTAAACAGATTGGATCATGAGTTAAGACTTTCCAAATACTAATCATTTAAGCAAAGAGACGAAATACAAAACGGCAACGTAAATTTTCAACGCTACCTTGTCGCCATTTAGACCGAAGCGTGGGATGGCTATGTAATAGGTGCTATTGGCCGCTTACCCGCCACACCCACACGTGTTGATATTTCGTCAGAACTAAAAGCGCAACCAGAAGTGGGGTTTCCTATAAATGCAACATTTGGCGCCATACTTGCAACCTCACAATCGTACAAGAACGCTGCGTAAAATAACGAAAACATATGACTACAATGATAAAAATATGGCCACTCCAGCACTTCGCGCACAAAGCCAGAAAATAGGCGCGTAACGTTAAAGGGCGGTTTAAACAGTTCATCTCTGTTTGTGTGTTATACATATATTTTTTTAGCGTTCATATTCTTCACGCCATATGGCTTGGCTCTCAAGATCTAAAGTTGCTTTTGCCAAGAACTTCAAGAGATCGGTGATATAATAATATAATATACTTCATATAGAATGTTAGGAGATTGAAACAAATGAATCTATCTGGCTAGTTTTTTCTTTTTTTTTAGATACAAATCATTTTTAAATTTTTTTAATAAATTATTTATTAAGAAATAGTATAGATAAAAAGTAATTAATAATTTCATTAAAAGATCAAATTGATTAAATAAATAAAATATAGATACAAATAAAACATATTGACATATATCATTCGATGCAGATACAAATAGAGATAAGAATACAGGACTGAAGTTTTGACATGTTTTGATGTGTGGACTGTTTACTTAAAAAATAAACTGGTCATTTAATGGTTTAAATTAAATTATAACTAAATAATTAAAATATTTTATATATTAATTACTATATATATTTTAATAACTAATAATTAACTAAACAGTTCCATTGACTTATTATAAAAGTTTCCTTAACAAAATTTATTATCTACTAATTGCTATTTATATATATATAAAAAGTCAATGGATGATTGGAGAGGTACTCTTTAAAAGATCAAGTATTTCTTTTTACACTTCCTGTGCACTTTTGTTTTCTTTTTACAAAATATATATGATCATTGTCCCAAAATAATTAAAAACAAAATAAAAAAAACCCTTATCTTTAATTATTTTAACAACTGCCTCTACACAACTTTTTAATGCAAGTTTCCCCTAAATATGCTTAATAAGTGAGTGTTTAGGAACGTCAACGAAACCTTTGGAACAAATTCGGATTATGTACTTACCCATATCCACCTAAGTTATCGTTTCCAGCTTTTCTCTTTTCACATGCAATGCACCATGTAACAGGTAAGACCGATTGCATAGAGGCATCTTTGGCGTGTTATTCTAAAATAGACGTCAAAAGCTCCCCATATCCATGCCAGGTGACACCCATTTTCTTGTTTCTGTACGATGATTAACTTACAATTAATTTTTATACAGAGGCGAAGCGTTTAGGCAAAGCCGCGAAGGAATCTTTCTGAGAAGTTTAAGGCTTTTCAAGCCGAGGTTTGCCACTATTGCGTACAAGTTTCGAAGATTTGGCTGGCACTATAGGTCATAGGTAATATATATATATATAGCATGTAACTATTAATAATTTTTTAACACATAAATGCATAGATAGTAATTATTTTAGAAACAACTTACTATATTTTTTATATGTTAATATATAATTGGTAGTCACACACCACGTGTATATCCACGTATTATATATCATCTACTTAATATTTTTCGCATAGGTTGCTTGTATTTTTTTCTCTTCTCTCTTTTTTCTTTTTTGTGGTTGTACTCTTAATAATCGATGGCTTACGATTTATGTGAGGCCGACTAAAGTGTTTAATATATATATATATGTATGTATTATATTTGTATGTATAAAATTATCTACAAAAGGGTACGTGGAATCCGACGTTTTCAATATTTTCTTTATTGTAATTAAATCGTGAGTGTGACGTTAAGATTCATAAGTGAATAAGAAGAAAGTCAAAATTATTTGAAATGCTTGGAGAAGAGAGAAGAGTTTGGTCTTCCTTGTAAGGCATTTTTTTAATAGCTTTATTCGAAAGCAGAATAATCTCTATAATATAGCAAAGAATAATATAAAAAGGGTTTTCAAACAATATACTTTTCATCAAATGTTTATTCGCAACTCATCATACTCCACGTCAAAATTTAATGAACCAAGTCACGTAGAATATTTTATCTTTTTACTTCAAGTGCTTCAAATTCCTTCCTCCCTTGATAAATTATACAAAATTTTGAAGCAATATTGATTTCCAACACGTAAGATTTGCAAAATTTTCTGGATTCGAGTAAAGGATTATTATTGTGTACATTAAGAAAACCCTGTGTGAATTGTAAACTACAAGCTTGATACCTACGTTTCATTCTCAATATTTAGTATGTAATCTTCAGAATCTTACTGGATACATTATATGCAGTTGCGCACCGCATTATGTGCGATTAAATATATAAATAATATTTGGCCAAATATATATATATATATATAAATAAATAATATTTTAATCCATCTCGCCTTCAATTATATATTGTTAAGTGTAAATAAAAAACGTAAAATGTGTAAAGCCTATCAAAGATTCTCTATTTTTGACAACATATATGATTCCAAGTGATTTGAAATAATTTAAGATAGCTTGGCCTTGCAACTAAATAACATAAATATAAGTCTCACAATATAATCGATATTTGTTTTATTGGAGCATCTTTATCTTTGGATATTTTGTGAAAACTTTAAAAAATATGAGTATTGTGGCAATTGTTTGTATAATAAAGTAGGTCACTTGTTGAATTATTCAGTATAGAAGGCTAAATTTGGATTTCAACTCTTTGGGTTGAGTGATAGGGTTTAGAGAGTTAAGTCTATGAAATTGAGATGATCAAGCGAGATTTAACATGATGGGCTTGGAGCAAGGACTATTATACCAAACCAACCCCTTTGCTCCCAACTATTCTTAAAAAGCTTATGCACTTAAAGAGGCCTTATGGAAAAATCCATCATGAAGAGGACTTATCTCGCTTATTCATGGTCAATTTGATCCAATGGACGTCATTAATAGCCAAGTTCTATAATTACCTAAAGCTCTTCCTCATTTGATAAATCCAGAAATTGATAAAAATGCCATCGTGCTGCTGGAATACTCTCACAAGAGATCAAGCAGAACTCAAAGAAAAGAACACATAATCTCTCAACTAGAACAATGAGGTTGATGTTATATTGCTCATCTACCTGTCATTAGAGTTTAAGCTCCTTGGGATTGCTTGCTTGCTCCTCCTCCTCCTCCTCTTCCTCCTCGTCCCTACCATCTCACTCTTAGTCACTCTTTGTGTATGCTTCCATGTCATTGCTTTAAGGTCACGTGTAGTGTGAGACGCATGTTACATGCATATGATCACTAGAATCGAATTTATCCCACTGCATTTTGCTCTATGTATTTATAGAGCTTGATGATGTCCATCGAATTGTGTTGACTACCAACAGGCGAGATGAGTCCTCTTAATAATGGATTTCTTCATGGGCTCTCTAACTCATGGAAGGCCTCTTTAAGTGCATGAGCTCCTTAAGAAAGGATGAGAACGGACGAGTTGGTATGATCCAATTGTCTCTGTTTCAAGCTCACCATGCCAAATCTTTCTTAGTCATCCAATTGTGGTTTTTAGCTTGGCTATGTGAAGGTTAAGTCTTGATTGAAAAGTAAGTTCACCAATGATGGGTTAGTGTTAGAGCTTGGTGTTTAGGGTCCACGTGAGTGGTTTTTGAGTTCTGTGCAATCATATTGAGTCTTTATTATTGTCATGAACAAGAGATTGAATAGTAAACAAGTTGAAACCCCCATATTTATATAAAACAAACTAGATATTTCTTATTCTCTCCTCAATCAAATCCATACTTATCATATTTTTCCAATTCCATGCAGGAAAGACTTGGCTTAAGTCGCATACTTGTGACCTAATTTTAGAATGTGACCAGATAAACCGTTCTATCCGTACAATATTACTATAATTGAATAAAAAAATTATCAAAATAAAACAAATCTACCTCATTCCAGAATCGGACAAAGTTGCCACATTGTGGTATACTTATCCTAACATAATGATAAATTTACTACGCATAAATGTTATGGATAGTATACACTTACCACAATATGATAAATTTATCAAAATTTGACAAATTTATCACTTAGCACTAACAGACAAACCACCATAACATAATGAACTTACAAGAATATAACAAATCTGCTACATACCAAAATCAAATAAAAAATAACATAATTTGACAAAGCTACCAAAATCCAATAAAATAGCACATACCACAGTTGGACAAACTTACTAGAATGCAATGAACTTACTACTTTCAGAAGTTTGCATAAAATCGACCTATCAAAATATAACAAACTTATTATAATAAGACAAATCTACCATTTAGCACTAACAGATAAACTACAAAAATGCGACAAACTTATCAGAATATAACAAATTTATAACTTAGTACTAAAAGACAAAACTGTCAAATAAATTAATAAAATATGACAAACTTACTAGAGTATGACGAATCTATAACTTAGTACTAAATGACAAACTATCAAAATGCGATAAACTTACCAAAATATGACAAGTCTACCACTTAATACTAAAAGATAAAACTACCAGATAAAGTATCAAAATGCAATAAACTTATCAGAGTATAATAAATCTACTACTTAGCACTAGAATACAAAACTATCAAATAAACTACCAAAATGCAATAAACTTATCAGAATATGACAAATCTACTATTTAGTACTAAAAGACAAACTAGCAAAATATGACTCATTTATCAGAATATGACAAATCTATCACTTAGTACTAAAAGACAAAACTACAAGATAAACTACTAGAACGTGACAAACTTACTAGAATATGACAAATCTATCATTTAGTGCTAATAGACAAAACTACTAGAATACGACGAACATATCAAAATATGACAAATCTATTACATATCAAAATCAAACAAAATTACCACAATGTGATAAGTTATCAGAATTCAACAAAAATAACACATATCATAATCAGACGAACTTACTAGAATACAATAACTCACCATTTCCAAAAGTTAGTGTAAAATTATTCTACCAAAATAGGATAAACTTACCACAATAAAATAAAACTATCACTTAGTACTAAAAGATAAAACTAATAAACAAACTATCAAAATACGATAAATTTAATAGAATCTAATAAATTTACCACGCATGAACTTAACAAAATACGACCAAATTACCATCTAATGAAAAATTTGTTTGTAATCATTTTTAATTGGACGACCACGATTCAATCTTGTCAATTTAATGGTCTGTATTATCATCTTAAAATTAGAACATAACTTGTCAACTTGAGCCAAGACAATCCTATTCTATGCTTAGACTCTAATGATTCCATGCCAAAGGCTTTATTCTTTTCCGGGTTTCTGTTTTCATTGAAAATTAAGACAACCTTAGTATCGAGTCAAGTACTCTTCTTCAGTAAAGAAAGATGTCACATCCGAGATAGCAAAGCCCATCAAAACTAGACTTCAATTTAGTTAAATATTTGAACCTGATGAAATACCGAGAAGAATTTGGTGTTATGAAATCTATTTCTTGCAAGGTTAATTGATTTTGCGGAGACCGAGTGGATGAATGCGTTTCAGATATTTTTGCCCGTGCCAAGCTCATCCCATCTAGCAAAAAATTCAAGTTACCTTTTTGTTTTTTTTAATTTTTGTTCGATTGGTATTTTGTAACTTTTATTAAATATTATTTTCTTATTTCCTTAACCCTTAATTATCTTTCACAAACAAAGTTTTATAAAATTAATTAAACAAATACATTGCTTATCTATAAAAAAAAATATATATATAATTAGTTTTTATAGTTATTCGGGCACGTATTAGTAATACTAATCTAATTATAATTCGACCACTACTCTGCTCATCGAAAAGAGAAAATCCGATCCTATTCTACTTGTAGACACTAATTGCCATCAAAAAGTTAGAATATATGTATTCATTTAAAGTTTACGATGAATGGTTTAAATAATTGTAAATATTTATTAAATAAAATCAATTTTAACAAACGTACACAAGAGAAGATTCTGGTAGAGAAAGGGACAGTTAATCTCCATATTATAAAGCGCAATCATTAAGATTTCCTCCTGCTACATTGCCACAGAACACCAACACAATACAAACACCACCAGTTACAAATTGGAGCGACCTTACATTACATTGTTTTTACCCTTTGCTTTTTCTATAACAAAGTTCACATCTTCGTCACCTTTGTTCCCTTTTCTCTTTTTTTTCAAAAAAATCGTTTTCTTAGATTTTTTGTTTCAAATCCATTCACAACGTTTAAGAAAGGGAAGTTTGAAATTCCGGGTCCAGTGGTTGTTTAATGCAGAATTCATATAAAAATTTAGTTTAAATTTTTTTTTCACAAAAAAAAAAGAAAGAAAAAAGAAGAAGACATGAATCGGATGAAAATGTAAATTTCATTATTCTGAAGTTTCTTTAAATTTTTAATAAATCCCAAAAGACGTGTTTTCCATTCTTATTAAAAATTTTAAAATTTTTAATAAGATGCCCCACTCATGATTTAGGGGGTGAGTCTGATAAAGAAGCAATTGGTTTCTGCGATGTGTTGTGGAAATGACATTACTTGTTGAAAGAGGTTGTCTGGGTATTAGTGTTAAAAGAAGAAAAGGATGATGAAGATTTCTGCTTTGTTAACTTCTGCTGGTATCAATATTGGGGTGTGTGTGTTGTTTTTCTCATTATATTCGATATTAAGGAAGCAACCTGGGAATGCTAGTGTGTACTTTGGCCGGAGGCTTGCGCAAATTCAGCCAAAACGGAAGGGTAAATTGTGCTTTGAAAGGTTTGTTCCTTCACCGAGTTGGATTGTCAAGGCATGGGAGACTCCTGAAGAAGAACTTCTAGCAGCTGGGGGTGTTGATGCTGTGGTTTTCTTAAGGATAATTGTCTTCAGGTGATTTGGTGTCCTCCTGAAGGGTTAACATTGATTGTTATAGAAGTTTTATCAGTAGTTTAATGCTGTTGGCAAGCGATTCGCAGATGTCTTGGTTGTATACGAGACTGCCAATTGTAGTTTGTTATGTATTTGTCCTTGGTAACCTGCTGATAGGTTGCTATTTTTTTATGGTGTTAGTGATGATTAGTGACATTGGAATGATGCCTGCAACCTTATTATCATTGGTGAAACAACCATGCTAATAATCGTCTTGTGATTGTTGCTTGTTCTACTTTTATGGAAATGTGCTGTTTTCATCCTTAATGAACTGAATTGTGATATTAAATAGAGATTCCAATAGAAGCTTTCTGGTTTGTAACCATGGAGTGGATGAAATGATGAAATCAAGGGAAAAAGAAGATGCACTAACCATGAAGATTTCTATTTTTTCATCTCTCAGATTGTTGGGTTGCTTTTGCTAGTGTGAATTTTTCTGTCTCTTTGAATCTGGAATTCTTCTCTTAGTCATTATTTTCGATCTAACAACTTAAGGGATAGACTTGTTATTGGGATTGCTGAAGAGGCTCTTGCTATAGTTGGCCTTATTCTGTTATAATTTTAATTGAAATGCATGAATAATCATCCTGATGCTGTTAGACTCTTCTCCTGATATTCTTTTGCCTTTTCGTTTGGTTGACCATCAAGTTCTTTTCCATTCATATTCAACTGATGTGGCTTTGTGAGAGAAAGTTCAAGTGTATTATTTTAATCATGTTCCAAAAAAATATCATTGCAATCAATTGTGGAAGAACCTTTTTGTTGCATCTGTGACCTGCTGAAGCGAATTGGGTGCAAGACTGGCATTTCTTTCATTGGTTTATGGATGATTTTGTTTTGTGTGCTATTGTAGCCAATTTAATTTGAGTTTTTTTATTGGCTACGTGTTTTAATACGAATAAATATTTTCTGCAGCCTCCGAATCTTCTCTATAGCTGCTTTCATTTGCATTTTTTTGGTGCTTCCTGTAAATTACTATGGGCAAATGATTTCTCACAAACAGATCCCTTCAGAATCGTTGGATGTTTTCACGATCGGGAATGTTAAAGAAGGGTCAAAATGGTAATAAATATGATCCCTATAGTTTGTTGTCTTATTTATATTTATTTGTCTACTAAAATCTTTTATAACCAACATGATGCATGAACTGAGAAATGCTCCTGATGATCGTGGGATATGGTGACTAATTACCTTTTCCACATTGTACATGTCAGGCTTTGGGCTCATTGTCTTGCACTGTACATTATATCTTCTTCAGCTTGCGCTCTTCTTTACTTTGTAAGTAATAGCATTTATGTTCTAGTTGAAGATTTTTATCTGCATATATACATATATATATATTTTAATATTCATAAGTAGGGTGAATTTTGTGTTTTTTCTAGGAGTACAAACGCATTGCCAATATGAGGCTGAAACATATACAAGCTTCGTCTTTAAACCCTAGTCATTTTTCTGTGCTTGTTCGTGCTATCCCTTGGTCTCCTCAATGCTCATATGGTGATCAAGTGAAAAAGTTCTTTCAAGATTATCATGGCGCAAATTATTTGGGGCACCAAATGGTCTATCGCAATGGTGCAGTTCAAATGCTAATGGTATGAACTCTGCTCTAGATATTGCAAGTTGCTGCAAACACATTTTTCCTAATCCAGTTTGAACTTGATTTATAGCTACTAATGTTCTATGTTGATGTTTGGATTTTGAGTCAATTTGTCCATAAGTTAGTTAAATCTGCATACCATGTGTGCATTTTGGTGCTAAATATTTTTGTATAATTTTACCTAAAAAAAAATGTGCATATAGTCATATCTACGGAAATAGATATACTTAAATGATTATCACAATTAATATATTACACTGCATCCTAATGCAAGTATCATGCTTTTTGTAAAGTACATTTATTTTGGACATGTACTTAAATAAGCATAATAATAAGTTGCCAAAATGTATTAGTAATGAAAAGGCAATGGTTATTTGCAACAAAAAAGTGCAAGTGGCAAATGAAAACTGTAATTGAGCAAAAGGTATTACTGATGAAAAGCTATATGTACACACACACATGCACGCACGCACACATACACATATTGATTTTTATGAATGAATTAAGCCATAATTTGCATCACTGACCTTGATTGAGATTCTAAACTCTCTTTGAGCTTAGACATGGAAACTACTAATTTTTAGATAAGGAAATTAACAGTATTATGTGGAAAATATATAGCTTATAAGATTGATTGGTCTTGCCTCCTTGCCCTACAGAACCTAAGATAAACATGAATTTCTTTAGTTACTTTGGTCTGGGGAGAGAATGGTCTTAAAATCCTTGATCTTAGTCTACATTTACAGTTCATGATACACTGTTGTTGATGAAGAAAGGTGTTGTTGAATCAACTTTTACATCTTCTTCCACTGTATAGAAAGTGTGTTGTGATTGGGCTGCTTACCTCTTCTCTCTGCATTGTCTTTGGCTTCTGTGCCTCTAGCTATGCAATCTCCCTCTTTGAGCAACACTTTGTTGTGTATGTTTTCTCTTCTTTATCTGCAATGATGATGGTTTTCACTCTTTATACAGACTGAGGCTCAGATGGTGTGTGACATATTTAAAGCTGATAATTTTGCCCAAAAATGTAAACCAAAGCTATTCCACTGTGGTCTCTGTAGCGGATCATCTAGTGCATTTAGGATCCTTACTGAAGAAACCAACAGTGTCAAAATGAAACCCATTTATCGTGATCTGGATTTTTCTGGAGGACAAAAGGTAATAGATATGAATACAGACATTTTCAGTAGATAATCTTAAATAAATCTTATTTTGACTCTTATCTTTCATGCTTGATGAATGCGTCTTCCTATTGATTGTTTTGTTGCTGTCATGACCTGTCCACAAGCATTTGAGAGATGTCCAATGGAGCCTTTTTGACTTACTTTGCTTATTAATACTCTATATCATGACAAGCATATAGAAGTTTGCTGTTGTGTTCTACTAAGCACCATAAGTTACATTTTCAATTTTCCTCAGTTGATCATTACTGCATGATATATATATCTATGTATATATATACAATATTTACAATAATTGTTGTTTTATGTTTTGGTAAGATATAACGGACAAAAAACATAAATTTCTGACTCACCGAACAGTCCTAGCACATCTGAATTCTTACTTCTTAGGAGCTATATATAGAATAGATGGTGGAACCGTCAATGACTGCTTTAGTAGGTGCAGACTGTCTCTCTCTAACTTTGGAATAACTTGTGACTCCTTTGCAGTTATGCCGTGCAATTTGCACTTTTCATCTCTTTTTTGAAATCTTTGATCCAGGTTTCATGTCCATGTAAATTAAACTCAGTATCTTCTCCTGCTTCGATGTATTGGCAGCATAAGCCTTTACCTGGTTTAGTATAGAGTTCCTGCACTATCAGTTACTTGTCGCCACCTTTTTCCCAAAAAATGGTCACCACTTGCTCATCGATAAATATTAGCAAAGTAAAATTCTGATAAGGTGCATCAACTTTTTCCATCTCTTCTGTTTGGTAATCTGCAGGAGGAAATTTTCTTACTGTGTGGATATGCATTCTTAAATGATAACATGCTTAATCTTATGATGGAATGAGCTATTTGTGTTTGTTTTCTGCATCACTCCCTTCTGCCATTCACTTTTCCTTTTGGTGCTATTTTGGTGTGGATGCAACATCACTATGAATGATGGAACTCTGAAACCTCAATTGGCATATTAGATAATTTGTTTTTTCAATTTTGCTAATGACACTACAATTTCTTTTTCCACAGGAAGTTGCAGCAGCTTTTGTCTTTTTCAAGACTCGTTATGCTGCTGTTGTTGCTTCTCAGGTTCTCCAGTCATCAAATCCCATGTTATGGATTGTAGACTTGGCTCCGGAGCCACATGATGTCTATTGGTCAAATCTTTGCATACCTTATAAACAATTATGGTTTCGCAAGATAGCAATACGTATTGCTGCTATGATCTTCATGTTTTTGTTTCTTATACCTGTCACTTTCGTTCAAGGTCTTACTCAACTAGATCAGCTACACCAAGCATTTCCCTTTCTCAGAAAATTTTTGGAGAAGTAAGTGCCATTTTTACAATATATTAGGTGCATTTTACATAAATATCTAGCATATGGTTCCATGTTTCTAGATGCATGTCAGTCATGCATTAAGAAGTGAAGTGCTAAGAAGCCCATTAATTGTTGCAAGAATGTTTATCAAAGGTGTAAACATGAAGTACAAGCAATAGAGTAGTCAAGTTTTAGTGCTAGCCTGTATGTGTTAAAGTGGACTGCATTATTAATCTATGTATGTTGTTTTGCATGCTTAAAGTGAAGTCTGTGTGTAGATGTGTATCAGGCTTGGTGGTGTATGTGCATAAAGGATGGCTGGGTGTTGTGTAGACGAGTGTAAGGGACAGTTACAGGGGAGTTTTATGTCATAGTGTTTGAGTAAAACTAGGAGTGAGCATAGGAAGTGGGGTTAATGTGTAACTACCACTTGAAAAGATGCAAGTGGCATAAACTAATGAAGAAAAGACAAACCTATTTTCAACCAAAACTTAGAACTTATGAGATCATTGGTTCTCTCTAGAATGAGCCCCAAGCTTGTTTGCAACAATAGGGAGGAAAGAAAGAAAATCTACAAGAAGTATTTGAAGATTGTTTTACTTTAAAACACCTTAAAAGGTCTTATACGCCATCCTATGACAATTTGGTATCAAAATTAGGTTATGTGGAGGAATTAAAGGTGTTCAACGTTAATTGAAGACTTTCTAAGTGATGTATAAGGAGGATGGGGACCCTGTAAAGGCAAGGCAAGAGCAATTGGTGGCTTAAATGGTTTCCATGACACAGGATGTGGCCGCACAAATAGAGTTGAGCATGTGATGGAAAAGATGAATGACGATGGAAGTGATGAAAGAAGTGGTGGCGAGCAAGTGGATAAGGGGGCTGTGATGATGAAAATAAAGGTAACTATGGGGAGCACGATGGCAGCAAGGAAGAGGAATGGGAGGGCAAAATGGGAATTTCACTTTATGCCGTGGTCCGATTCACTCAGACATAAAAACCATCAATGGTAAGGCTAATGGGATGAGCATCCTTTTCTTGTACTAATTGATTCTGGAAGCACTCATGGTTTTGTGAGTATGACCTTTGTGTCAAAGTTGAACTTGAAGTGGAAATCAAGGATAGATTTGGAGAAGTATTAGCAGTTGCGGAATTTATAAGGAGTAGAGTCTGATTAGATTTTACCCTTGTGATCAGGTGACAATTTGTTCTCAATTGACTTTTATTACTTGTCATATTGTGGAGTGGAGGTGCTTCCAGATGTTAACTGGTTGATATCACAGTGACCTATTGCATGGGATCTCTTGTCTATGAGGATGAAATTTTTACAAGATGGGAAGGAACTAGCATCCTAAAGAGTAGCAAGGATGAAGGATAAACCATTATTGCTCCATTTTAAGTAACTAACAGGAAATGCAATTTACAATGGGTTTTGGTGGACCTCAATGGCATATTTCAGCTGATTTATGGGTTGCCACTGTCATGCCAATGCAACCATATCATACGGCTTCAACTAGACACATTGCTAGTGATGGTCCCTCGCATAACTGAAAGGCTAAGATTGAGCAGCAATGTGAAGAATTGCTCAACAAAGGAATTGTTCTCCCTAACCAATTATTTATACCTGTTTTATTGGTTAAAATAGTGCTTTTTTGTTGAAGATTATTGAGGATGAGTTCGTTATTCCAGTGATCGAAGAATTGATGAAGGAATTATTTGGAGATTTTTTAGTTTTCAAAATTGGACTTGTGCTATGAATATCACCAAATGAAGATGAATGTATTGGATATTGAAAAGATTGCTTTTTGGATACACAGTGGGTATTTTGATTTCCTTATAACACTATTTAAACTTTGATTTGCACCTTTGACATTCCAAGCATTGATGAATGTGGCATATAAAAGATATCTAAGGAAATTTGTTTTTGACGGCATCGTAAGATACATGAAGGCTTGGGTAGTGCACTCATAATGCCTTAATATGGTGCTTCCAGCACTACAATGAAACTCTAAAACAATCTAAATCTGCTTTTGCACAATCACAAATGTCATATTTCTGACACTTAATTTGGCCAAGGGTGCGGAGAATCATCTCCCAGAGGTGGTGGCCATGCTTTCATGGCTAAAACCTATCACTATTTGAGCTTTGAGGAGGTTCTTGGGTCTTACAGGATATAATCAGAAATTTGTTCAAGGTTGTAGTGTTATTGTGGAGCCACTCATGCATGTTCAAAACAATTCCAAATGGACAGAAGGAACATAATGAGCATTCACCATCTTAAGGGATGCCATGGGGCACAGTCCGGTACTCGCCCTTTTGGATTTCACATAGCCATTAAATAGAATGCGATGTGTCAGATACCATGGTTGGAGCTGTATTGCCGCAAAATAATAGACCCATGTCTTTTTTTGTTTTATGTTGCCCATTTGCTCAGCAACACTTAAAGCTTCCACCATATGAAAAAGAGTCAATTGGATTATCTTTTGCAATTGGTGAACTTATTTGTGGGGGATGCAAATTTGTGTGAAAATGAATCATTATAGCCTAAAATTTTTATTAGACCAGTAGGTCACTACCTCTCCTCAACAACACTGGATTAGTAAATTCCTTGGGTTTGATTTCAACATCGAATATAATGTGGGTAGTGCAAAGTAGCTGATGTCTCTCAGTGAGATGAAGTTGGCATTGAAACTTATGCAACTATAGCCCCCCAAGTGCACTTGTTTGATTTGGTTGGTAGGAAACCTTATAACCAGAACTTGCTGCAACAAGAAGGTGGGCAATGAATGGAGATTTCAACAGTGAATAATATTCTAGAAAGACAGGATATATTTGGTATCATTTTGTCCCCTCCATATAACTATTGTACATGCAATTGATGATCGGTTTTATGAAGGATACCAAAGATTTTGTGTATGGTCACAATACATCTCTAGTAGGAGCGACAAAGCACGAAGTCCAAGAAGTAGTGCGTGCATGCTCCACTTGCCAAAGAAACTAGGCCGAGCATACTCAACCAGTCTCCTTCAACCACAACACCAATTTGGTTGGATATTTTCAATAGACTTCATTATAATATACATGGCAAATTGGTCCCGATGGTTTTGGGTGACTGCTTTTCTAAATGTGCTCATTTCAGTCTTATGAATCATCCATATATCACTTTACATTTGCTAAAAATATTCTTTGATGTGGTCTTTAGACAGCATGGATCATTAGAATCATTAGAAGTGACTAGGATGTCACTTTTACTATTGTATTTTGGTAGGTGGTTCTAGACTCTCTATATCTTTGGCTTATCGCTCTCAAAGTGATGGCAAAAGGAAGTCATTAATTGAACAATTGAAATGTACTTGAGATGCTTTATAGGTGAATGACCTAAGTAGTGGACTGATTGGATTTTGTGGGTAGAGTAGTGCTGTAATGCCAGCTAATGTTCATCTCTTAGATCAGCTCTTTTCTTGGTGGTTCATTGCTGGTGGTCCTCTTGCCCCTGTTCATGAGGTAGCAGCAAACTTGAAGCTGTTAAAAAAGCTTTGAGTGATAAGATGCTGTTGTAGGTGCTTGTGTGATCAACTCCACACCCAACAAGTCATGAAAGATCAATATGATGCTAAAAGTAGGGAGATCAATTTCAAGGAAGGAGACTTGGTGTTGCTCGTACTCTGTTCTACCACCAACCATGGCTAATTACAACAAGAATATACAAGCCGGTGCCACAATTCATAACTTTTTCCAATGGTAGATTGCATTGGCTCAGTCAGTGGTTTAGTCTCCAACTTCTGGATCAGTTGAGATCCACATGGTATACCATGTGTTGTGTCAAGAAATTTGTAGTTAATGCTATAGCTAATCTGACTTTACCTACAAGAAATGAAGGCCATACAATTTTGATCCCGCAAGTTACACTTGTCAATACCATGAGGCCAGAAGATTTATTCCTTGGGAGGTATATTCACATGTGAAAGCTTCATGGGATGGCATTACGATGATAAGTTGGCATTTTCCATCATTTGTGCCTGAGGTGATGTGCATTGTCAAAGGGGGAGAGATGTTTGCCATCATTTCTATCAATATTGTTTATCGAAGGCATAAAAAATAAAGGACAAGCAGTAGAGTGGTATAGTTTTAGCGCTAGTGTGTGTTTTAAAGCTGACTGTACCATATATATTTTTTGTATGTTACTTATGTGTTTAATGGTGAAGTCTGTGAGTATACGTGTGCTTGACTTGGTGGTGTATGTGTGTAAGGGATGGCCGGGTGTTGTGCGGCCAAGTGTAAGGGGTAGTTACAAGAGGGAGTTTTATGTCATTTTGTGTTAAAGAGTCAAAAGAGGAAGTGGGGTTGATGTGTAATTGCCACTTGAAGAGATGTGAATGGCAGGAGTGAATGAAGAAAAAACAAGCCTATTTTTGAACAAAAACTTAGCACTTTAATCAGATTGTTGGGTTCTCCCTGCAAGGAGCCCAAAATTCTTGTGCAACAATAGGAAAGAAAGCAAGAAAATCTATTATGGTTGGCTTTGAATCTGGTTTTAAGAACAAATAAGAGGGGCTTTAGTCTTACAAAGTGGGTAGTGTGTTCCAATTTAAACAATGAGTCGTAATAACCATATTTCTAGATTTTGCTGTTAAAAGGGAAAATATAACATGGCAGCTCTTTTTCCATAGCTAGCCACATTTTGTCATCTTGGATGGTTAATGAACTGTAACTAAATATCTTTGCCCCATGCTTGCTGGTAGGTTTTTTGTTGCCTGTTTCAGCAAAGATGAGAATTGGAGAAATATTTTACATTTTTTGGCCTCATCTTATTTTGTGCAGGAAATTCATGAATCAATTGATCACAGGGTATCTACCAAGTGTAATTTTAATGTTGTTTCTCTACACTGTTCCACCGACAATGATGCTATTTTCAGCTGTGGAGGGATTTATCTCTCGTAGTAGCCGCAAGAAAAGTGCATGTATTAAAGTCTTGTATTTCATGATCTGGAATGTTTTCTTTTTCAATGTTCTTTCGGATCTGTCATTGGACAAATTAATGTTGTTTTCAACCCCAAAACGTTACCAACACAACTTGCGAGAGCTATTCCAACCCAGGTGATCTACGCTTGAAGTTTTTTTATTGTATTTAACATTGAGATTTATAATTTTGTTTGAATCTTGTCTCCAACACAGATAACCTTTATGTCTATCGTGATTACAAATAATATCCAAAGTCTAATCTTGAAGTGTATAATTGACTTTTTGTAGTAGATTAACTAATGAAATAGTTAATTAGTTATACATTTTTACTTTTGAGTGACTGAGGAAAGTCAATGAGATTGAAAGGTCCCATTGCAATCATGTTTAACCCCAATGGTTCTTGAATAAGAGATCTAGAGAGCTCTGGACACTAGATTACATTCTTTCTTTCAAGCATGTGCATGTACTATCATGTTACATAATAGTCCATAATCATCCAAGGATTTATCATGAGTGTATTTAGTTGAGATGATTTCTTGTTTACTAATCCGAGTAAAAAGTTATATAAATACTAACTAAACGAAATTAATTTCACAAATACTATACTATCGCATGTTACAAATGTGTTAGTAGTACAAATTATAGTCTGTGTATCACACGCAGTACATACGATACTTGTGTGTATCGCACGTAGTACATGCTATACCTTACTATATTACACTTGCGACATGCGATGTTTTTGTAAACTAGTGTATCATATTTGCAAAATGCAATATAATGTTGGTATTTTGGTAAGCTTTTTTATATGATTTATATTCTAGTTTTTTTTTTTTTTAAATAATGGTAGATATGAATGCTACCTTTTTAAGTCTGGTAATAATGGAGCAGAATCTAAGCTACATGGATGACAGACTTGGATAGAAGCGTCATTTTATACAGTAAATGCTTGTTAGAAGTCCAGTATGTGTATTATATAAGTAAGTTGCTTCTCACCCCCAAAATAAATACTAGAGCTAGGGTTACGTCTTTGGTGGATGGCTAACTTGAATTGGAGGATCCTTGTATATATGGATTGCTTGTTGAAAGTTAGGATATATTTTTGAGCTAAGGTTCTTTATTTTTGTGTGTGTATTTAATATATTTTGGCTGAAGTTGGATGCAAGGGAACTGACATATTGATTCTGTAGAAATGAAAATTTGGTACTTTGTTCTCTTCTTTACCATATGAGTAAAGCATCCTTTCTTTTCGGGTGATTACAAGTGAGGATAACCTTAAGACAACATGTGGATTAGGATTTCGCAAAAGATTCCACATCATGCTTTTTAAAACAGTCTATTCAGAGCAGTTTCACAGTGTAGTGAGAAATTGGCAGAGTGAATTACCAAGAAGAAAAGGGAAATCTGAGTGAATTTTGTCATTAAGCTGCTCACAGCACTACTGCAGAATTTTGTCTCAAAAGTCCTACCTGAATGAAGAATCCTACCATTAATTACTTATATTTGGAAAGGCACAATTTACTATTGGTTTAGTTGTGGTAAATGAAGTCCTATTTCACTGGCTTTTGACCCACTCTTTTTTGCCAAGGGAAAACATATTGAGGTGTATGAGAGCTATCCATGAAAAGGTTTTTGGAGAAGAAATTGAAATCTTGATGATCCATACAGATGCCCAAATAGTGGACGTTAGTTATCAATGGGAAACATATAAGAGAAGCGACTTCCTGAGGGTCCTTTTTTTATTTTTGGGATCTATTGGTAAGAGTGAGGTCAATACTAGTATGTATAAGCTACTATAGTTGTTTAGTGAGCAAAATATATGTGTCACTCTTTCCAGGTCTGTGTTGGCTTGCTTCATATTACCTTTTTTTTAAAGGGAGACAAACGCATAGCAGGGGAGTAAAAGGATCTCAGAATCTGGGACTAAAGAGCCCATCCTTGGGGGTTAATGTCTCTCATAGCAAGTCCCTTACTTATATCTGTTGATGATCCATTAACCCTTGTGGTTCTAAAGGTTGTTAACTTGAGTCACACTATATTATTTTGCTTCTAGGATACTTTATTAGTGCCAAGGAAGCAAATGAAATGGATTCTGCTTCAAAGGTAGTACTGTCCCTAGCATACCTAAAGTGGTCAAATGAAGGGACAATGTAATTTAAAAGATTAGTTTTGGATTCCATGTTGACAAGCATTAGAAATGTAGTATTTGAGATAAACTTCTTTTTCTCTTCTTGCTTCAATGATTACCACCACTGCTCTTTTTGGTAATGAAAATTTCATTCTTCTCTAAGTTTGCATACAAAGAGGATAAAGCTGATTGATTAGCATGTTAACTTTGTTATTTTCTTAATTTATTCTATTTTTTTTCATATCAGTACAGTTGCCTTTACAAAATACATATGATTAGGAAGTCTAATTCGGTAATGCAAATAGTTACATATATAAAGGTATTGTATGAACGAGTGGTGATTTCGTACAAATCATATACCAAACAGATTGTTTTTAATATCACCATTTTGTCTTTCGTTAGTCTTTTCAGCTTTTCTAATACACTATAGTTTGCAAACTTTTGCAGGCTAGCTTTTTCATGACGTATGTTCTGACATCAGGTTGGGCAAGCTTATCATCAGAATTAATGCAACCTGTGGCTCTTATCTGGAGTCTGATCCAAAGATTTATTCTAAGGTGTGATGATGTGTCTAGCAGCACATTATCTTTTCCATATCACACTGAAGTTCCTAAAGTACTACTATTTGGTCTTCTTGGCTTCACATTTTCCATAATGGCACCTTTAATGCTGCCTTTCATATTGGCCTACTTTTTTCTTGCTTTCCTTGTGTATCGAAACCAGGTGAGAACCAGTCCCTAACCTTTCATCTGCTTCTTTTTTTCCTCTTGATATTTTTATTTTCCACCTATGCGGCTTGATTGAACTTTAATCTTCTGTTACATTTGGTAGCATAAATTGAGGAATGTGCCATGGGAATTTTTTTTTTTTTAAGAAAAGAAAAAGAAAAATGTAGAGAAAAGTTGAAATGTGTCATGGGAAATAAGTAGTTGTTGCAGTTTATAGCAAAGAAAATTGATGCGGGGTTAACCGCCCCGCATCAGAAATAAACCCACAAAATTATCCTGCTCTTCTTTATCACCATTTCTTTTGCAGTAACATGTTAATATCACATTTGAACTGGCTTTCTGAATCCTATTCACTTAAATTATTAGTATATTCAGTTGAGATTTGCTGCAGTTGAACTAATCCAGTCACTGCCAATAAGCAAACCGAGTATAAGAAAAGAAAAAAAATATGTTATGGCTAGGGTCAGCAATTAGCTGATGATAATTCCATCAGCATAAATGGTGAGCAGTTCTTTACTCTATAGGCTTGCTTATAGCACTTTCCCCTGCAAACTTTTCGCTTTTGATTATAGAAATTATGGTGGTGCCTCTACATGTGAAGTCAGGATGTGGCTGTGGAGGTGAAGAATGAAGAAATTGATATAGATGATATTTACTCGTCGGCTCTTTTTCTCCCCTTTTCTTTCAGTAAATAGGGTTCATATCTGCTGACTGTTTGCTTACCCGTGGTTGTTGCTAGAGAAAATAGTCAATGGTGCAAGAGTGAAAGAGTTGGACTGTGTAATAATGTTTGACACCAACCATGTGAGAATGTCGTACTGTTCAATAGGCTGCAACTTGCACAGCCATGGATGGATGGATCTCTTTGATCTGAAACTGAGATAAAAAAGCAAACTAATCTAATAAAATCAAATTAATTTTGTGGTTTGGTATGGTATGCGTTGTAATTAGTTTGCTTGGTCCCTTGCTTATTATCCTTATAGATTACTTTCTATTTTATTTTTCCCTCATTCTTTTCTTTTCCAGATACTAAACGTTTATGTATCAAAATACGAGAGTGGAGGACAGCTTTGGCCGACGGTACACAACACAACAATCTTTTCATTGGTTTTGACACAAATAATAGCACTGGGGGTTTTCGGATTAAAACGTTCCCCTGTTGCTTCCGGTTTTACTATACCCTTGGTTATTTTAACTCTCTTATTCAACGAGTACTGCAGACAGAGATTTTCTCCAATATTTAAGAGTAATGCTGCACAGGTATTCTTTTGACAAGAACATGCTTTGGATATATGTATGCATGTCTAGGGTGGCTTGTGTGTGGTTATGATTTTGTTTGATGTTTTTCTGTTATACCTTCCAATTTACACCTATTATAATTTTTCTTATAGATGTTAATCGATATGGATCGGGAAGATGAACAGAATGGTAGGATGGAAGAGATCTACAGCCAGTTACACTCGGCTTATTGCCAGTTCACGTTGTGTTCTCATAATGCATGTCAATCCAAGCATGACGATCCACTTAGCGAAGAAAGTGTACAGGATGCAGAGGCCATAGCTCCAGCTCCAGGTATGTTCAGCCCAACACTAGGAAATCTTGCTTTATCCCGTGTAGCAGTTGTAATGGGTTGCTTCCGTGTTCTTCTCAGGAGAAACCCGTCCCGTGGAGGGGAATGATTCATGGCGCTGTGATATACAGGACGGTCAAAATGAAAAGTAGTACAGATACATACTTTGTTCATACACCGATATCTATATGGTCTTTCCATGCCCAAGCGAAAGCCCGATGGAACATAACCGGGATGATCTGCTTGGAGAATTTTTTTTTTTTTCACCCCTTTGTTGATATCTGTAGTCTATAGGGGGTTTAGGAGTATTGTACAGAATTCATCAGTTATATATATATATATATAGAGTTAAATTAAATAATAAAAAGGTTTTCTAGGACTACTGAAATCCATCTTAACGTTTCATGTTTGAAGAGTTGCAATATACAAGCACACATCGTCATCACAAGCAGCTGGTCTCACTGTCTGTGTTCACGTGATTCGTGAAGATGTGATGTTATGTTATAAACTCCTTTCGAATTCATCATTGAGACCATAATTTTGCCGCGGGCAAAAAAATTGTATTTATAGTTTATAGACTACTAAAAGATTTTTGGAAAAAAAAAAAAAGTGTTTCTTTGATTTGATCTAGCAAATACCTATTGGTCTAAAGTATAGGGTAAGAGGTGAAGGTTACAAGATCAACTGAGTACATCATTGAATTTTAGCTATAAATTTCACACACAAAATTCAGATAATAATTTCAATCCAGTGCAAGGTTAGTTTCATCCTTTTGTGGAAAGTAATCACTTGGTGCAACTTAAGGGTCATTGGTATATTTTAAATGTGAGAAACAAATCCATATAGCTTGCATTTTTTAATTTGAGTTTTGTTCCATGATTAAAAACTATATGTTAAAGATACCATTTTGATGGATTATTTTGATAATGTGTTTCAATTATGGTAAATAATAAAAAAAAAGATCCCATATTGACGGGGGGAAAAAATCAATTTCGACTTAATATGGTTTGCTACCATCTGCCAATGTGGGACAATAACCGGTGCGGTGCCGGTGCAGCGTAACGTTCTTAAATAGAGTCGACCTAGTTTTTTGTATCCTTTGTCTCGTCTTGAGTGTAATGATCTCAGCGATTTGATTGTTTATCAAGTTCCAAGAAAGTGGATTCTAGGTGGAAGACCAAGCAAAACATCGGTTTAAGTTTCCGCCGTACAATCCTAAAGCAAGGAAAGTTTGAGAAGTAATTTTGAAAGTCTAGAAAATGATTTGGCTATTTCATGTTTTAAAGTAACGTAAGACTCAATTTGTCCTGTACAAAATTAAAAAAAGAACTCATTAGATGAGAATGGTAAGTTCACACAAGTAGACGCCATGTCATTTGGAATGGATTGAAAACATGTCAAAGCCATAAACATCTGAAAATTGATATCTGTGTAGTCCAAATCTCATCATGATAGGACGATGATAATCGATGCATTCACAGCAAATAAAGTAATTGTTTTCTAGTGTTCCATTTTAATTTATACTATAAACTTAATACCCTGCCACGGATATAACATTTAACAAAAGCAAAAACCTGTACACCCATGTATCATGTATGTCTTAGACAGAAAGCTTCAGCCCAGCCTTCAATATGTTTTAAAGGACTTGTTGAATCACTCGAATCATATATGAATAGGTATAAGCATGCTTCGGTATAAACATGCTTCAGTACCAAACTAAGGATCATCGAAATCTTCACCGGCGGCTCTAGAACTGGAACTAGACGTATTTGTCGGTTTCAAAACAGGCTAAAGAACTGTTGGTTTTAGATTTGTTGGTAGTTTTCGCTAGCTTCACCAGTTTTCACGGAAAAAAGAAAATAGAGAAAAATAAAAAATTAGTATTAAATATATAATTATTAATGTTTAAACAATTTCATATGAATAGTAAAATTTATTATCAATTCACAATATTTAATGTGTTGTTATCAACAACATAAATAAATAAAACTTAAAATCATATATAATTTAATTTATATAAACTTATCTTAAAAGAAAAATTAATTTCCTTAATAATGTGAAACTATTTTTTGTATTGTAATTTTCTTTTTATTCTTTAGAGTATTTGTAAAATACAAGTAAATAAATTATAAGGAAGGGTAAAAAGGTAATTTCAAGTTATTGTAAAAGGTATTTTTGTCCTTGAACAGGTAGATTTAAGCTCGGGGAAGAAGTATGCGAAAAATTGGACGAAAGGACTTAAGTTGACATTTAGGCCGCCAGCTTTGAAATAAAGGCCGCTGGCCTATATGTGAAAGCCATTGACGAAAAGCTCTTTGACCTTTTGTGGAACGAAGAAAGCCGGCACATAGGCCGCCGGCGTAAGTAAGTAGGTAGCCGACGTCGGATAAAAGGCCGCCGGCGTAAGTGCCAGCCTTTCTTGTCCGAAGTGTTTACTATATAAGAAATCCTAGTGTTCGTGTTTTTCATTTGTAAATTCCTTCCTTTGACCAGAGAGAGAGAATTGAGAGTTTTTTAGTGTGTTTGAAGAACAAGATCAAAGGAGATCATATTTGGATCAAGAGTAAGTAATTTCGCCTTTATCTATCAAGATTCTTCATATATCATTTCGATTCCTTAAGATTTATGCTTAGATTTTGAAGGAATTCTTTGGAGAAAAACCTTGTCTCATCAAGATCTAATCTTTTAGGAATCGAACGAAGAATTAGATTGAATCGAGTAAGTATTATCATTCTTATGTCACAGATTTGATATGCAAAGATATATATTAGATGAATCATGCCTGTTCTTATAGATTTTCCAATCTAGGGTTTTGGAGAAGTTGTGACATTTGGGGTTCTGATATGACTTTTGGTTGGAGGAATCTGAGTATAGATTTTGAAGAAATCTAAGGTAAGTTTTATTCCGTTAATCCATAAGTTTAATGAAGAATGATTCTTGTTGGTGATTTTTTTTTGTTCTTTATGGATTTACGCAATTAGGGTTTTGTGGAGTTTGGGGTTTCTGGGGAATTGATCAAAGAGATTCTGCAGTTGTGATTTCTTGAGGCATTAGGGTTTTGGATAATTTTGGAGAATTTGATAATTAGGGTTTTGATGTAATGATTTATATCTTGTTCTGGTTATATGTTATATTCCGGAGATTTGGAGATTTCTTGTTTTTTTTAAGAATTTGGTGATTTGGAGAGATTGTTCCTAGAATTGGAAAAGGTACGACCTTTCCATGTTTGTTGTATTTGCTTGCAAGTTTAGTTTTATGATTGTTGCCTGTAGGAACGTATATATAAATAAACTTAATTCTATTTGGCTTAATTTGTTTTTCTGGATGTCTTTGGCTTTGACCAGTAAAGACCTGGTAGATAGTGATACTGGTGAGGCACCCTAATGATTCTTGTGTGTCGTTGTCCCTAGTGGAGTTGCACATAGAGATGATTCCAATAGATATAAGTTTATTGGCAGTATGGCCGCGGGTGTTTTGGGAGTACCCATTCACCAAAATATGTATACAATTATTTATTTTTGATATCTGGTTTTTTTTTTTCAAGAGTCTGAGTACCTCCAAGTTTGGGATCAAAGATCTATGATTTTGAACTGTGTTGTTTTGCAAGCTTAATGAAGATAATAATCTTGTTGTTTGCATTTAGTTAGTTACACTTATATATATATATGTTGTTTGTGCATTTGCATATTGTTTACGGACTGATGTATTAAGCGTTTTCGCTCATTTCTTTCTTTTTCATGTACAGGTGATGGAGATATTGTTTATGACTTGTATTTTGATCATGGGGATGGCGATAGTGGACCTGACCACCCTGTAGAGGAATAGGATATTATACAAGACCTATGAAAAGGATTTCTTGAGTTTTGAAGATTCTTGAAACAATATTTTGATTATTTATCTTTTAAAGGATTTGAAGTATTGGTTTTTATTTAATAGTTTATTAAACAGGATTATTTGATTTTACATTGGAAGTTATAACTTATAAGTTTTACAGGTATTGTACCTTTTGGAGTACCCTAAATTGTGAGTTCATGGAGAATTTATATGTTTATGTTTTGTGGAATTTAGATTTAGAGCCTTTACATGTCTCTTTTAAGAGAGGGACACTTGGCGGGTGGTAATACCTTATTTTAGGGCATGATAGTATTTTTCAATCTCATATCATTAACTACAATTGATATTAGATGTATTAATATATAAATAAATACGCATTTTAAATAAATTTTTTAAAAATTTGGTTAAATAATTTAACATTTTTAGATCCAATGATTATTTTGAGTTTAAAATTTGTTTTATTTAAAACTAAAATTCATCTATTTATTTTCTTTATTTTTACTTGAAAAAAATGTGATTCCACGGTTTCAAAACAGGAATCAAGAACCACTAGTTTCATAGAACTAGATTGGAACTGTGGGAGACGGTTCCAGCTCCTTAATTTTAAGATCTATAATTGGTGGTTTCAATTCAAGTTTGGTTTAGTTCTCGAATGGTGTCTATGTCTAGGTAGAAACAAGAAACAAGCATGTAATGTATACCCAAAATTTGTATAGTTCATCTGACAAATAAGCTATTTTGGAAAAAATTTGTTGTTTAAGACGATGTAAATAATAATTGATTAAATAAAATCAATTTAAATGTAATTTTTAATATACAGTATCAAAATCGTAATTCAAATACAAAATATAAAAAAATTGTATATTCCGTGTATATCACAGCTATAAAGGTTGATATATGTGCTTGAGGTGTGTAAGGCTTGTAGCACGTGATTCTGTCCTCAACACCAGAAGAATGACACAAGATTTTGTCCTCAATTCTTGTGAAGAAAGATGCTTGTAGTGCATGATTTGGTCCTGAAGTTATTTATATTAGGGTTTCTTTGTATGTAATGATTTTTATTGGTATCTTATTTATGTTTGATTTATATTTAAATCTTATCTATATTTAATTTGTGTTCGTTTTTTTGATCTATTTATAAATATTAATATTTGTTTTTCATTTATATGTATTTCTTGACAAATATTCTATTTGAAAATGACAAAAATAAAATGACAAAAATAAAATGTCAAAAAACCAAAATAAAATGAACCAAACAGACTCTTAAAGTTTCGTTTGCAACGCTATTGGGAATAATAATCGAGATATGCAAGTAAATTGCAAGTCTTGGGTTTGAAACTCAATTTATAGATGGTAGGAAAATTGCATATCATAATTTGTGTGTAAATATTAATATCTCGTTTCATACACATGATTTTACAATGGTATTTTGATAATTTAATTTCGTTCAACGTATATATTGATAATTTTTTTTGTGTAGCAATAATAGGCATGTGTTAAACTCAGTTGTTTTGTAATTGTAGGAACGTTAAATTATATAATAGGCAACACATGCTCTTTTATTGGATCCTATAAAAAATTATAACAAAAATTACAAATTACCCCTAAACTTTCACTTCAATGTCGACTCACTCCGTAAACTTTTAAAGTGCACTTTTGATCCTCTTTAATCTTTTAAAAATTGACACAGTAATGTATAGCCAACCTTTTCCATCAAAATAAAACATAGAGAATTACAAATTACACCCATGAACTTTCACTCATGTGCGAAATTACTTTTACCTATATGCAAATTTACCTTTAAACTTTCAAAGTATACATGGATAGTATTAATTTCCTTAACTAATGTCAAATGCTGAAAATTTAGGGACTCAAAAAAGTGCACCTAAACAAAGGAGTGAATCCGCAATTAAAAGGAGTAAATCCGCATTTGACTAAAAGGTCCCATGAGTATTTTGCAATTCTCCCAAATTACAATTCGATTTTTAGCACTTTTCCTTTTAAATGCATGAGCCGAATCACCACCCTCACACTCGTAATTTGCCGTTTTTCATACCTATCTTACATTTTTATGTTGCACGATCGTATCCTTGCTATTTTTATGTTTCCATTTACATGACCTCAAACTTGTCACCGTTGTAAAAGCAAGAAGTGTAAAAGGAAATATAAAAATCATGGCAGTGTTAATAAAGGGGAAAAGGAATAAAATATTATTATTTTTAAAAATAATTGAAAATACTACTGGGATCAAAATAATCCCAGTTTTAGACAAGTTGACCCCGTCTATTGAAGAGTCAAGGTCATTAGTGCTTGACCTTGTCTCTTAAAGAGACGAGGTTATCACTAGTGGAAGATCTCGTCTCTTTAAAAGACGAGGCAGTTCCGTATTGTACCTGGTTTCTTTAAGAGACGAGGTCTTCCTAGTGAGAACCTCGTCTCTTCAAGAGACGAGGTCTTCACTAGTGATAACCTCGTCTCTTCAAGAGATGAGTTTAAAGAAATCAACACTCCCTCGGTTTATTTCTCAAAAAATTACTCCTTTGTACATTGTTAATAAAACCTGTCAAAATCATACGTAAATAACTATATAAATCATTCATTAACTATCGTCAACCATGGCTAAAGAACTTCCAAACTATATAACCCAATCCATCCAAGCACAACTCCAAACCCAATCCATCCAAAACACAGCTCCAAACCCAATGCAAGCAAACATAAACATAATAATAAATGAACAGCCGATCGTTTCTTTGAATACATCAAATGTATAGAGAAAAATGATGTACAAGAATCATAAAAGCTAAGAATTTGTAGGCAATGATCTAGAAAAGGAAAAATCTACTAATATCTACTGCTGTTGCTATTGCTGTCTAGCCAGCCTCCCTCGTTCCCGTCTCACAAATGTTCGGGGGAATGGTGTATGCAGATGGGGGTACTATGTAGAAGGATTAATCTGTGTAAGCATGCCCTCATCGTCTCCACCATCAGGGCTATATTGACTAAATGGGACAAGGTCTGGCTCTATTATGTGAGTCCCTCCCCTATATTATGTGATGGTGACGGACGCCTCTTTTGTGGAGCTAAGGGGGTATGAAACTGACTATGTGATGGGTCTAGCATAGGAGTATCTCCCATATAAGTGTAGGATGTAGATGATGGACTAGGCTCATCATGAAGGAACTAAGAAGGACTTGACCGATCAAATCTTGGCACATCAGACGGCTCAGGCTCGTCTCGAATCTCTAACTGTCGGCCCTTGCTTTGCTCCTAACCTCGTCCCCACCCATGCCTCTCTCTATGTGGACGTTGACTCTATGCCGGCTGAGGCTGTGGGTCATCCTGTCCTGGTGTTGGTGGTGGTGGTGGATCATTTAAATTGAGTCCCATGAACTCGTCCACTACAAGAATGAAATCTCGTGTAGTGGTAGGAGTGTTCTCCAGAGGCATGTGGGGGACTCTATGAATAAAATTGCCTGCAAGTAAGAATAAACATGTATATAAGTGAATGAAAACACACATCACATTTCATATACAGCTTATGTAGTCAGTAAGCTTACCATGAAGCATATAATAGCTCCTGTAAGATTGATCCAACGCCTGGTGATCGCATAATACCAGTCAAAGTAATCATCAGATGTACTAGTGGGCATATTTGGCAGCTGTACAATGCGATTGCGCCTGCCATCCCACTAAGCTACCTACCTGGAGTGCTCCGACGCTTAATCCCACTCGATCGCCCTTACATGTCAATCTCATGGATGGATCTCATGTCGTTAGGTGGAGCTGGGATCTACTAAAGCTACCAAACTGTCTGAGCACTCTGTTTGGATAGTAGTGCTTAACAATATGGAATCACACTAATGGGGCCGTGCATGCCAAATGTCACTGCTTACCTGATAGTATGGAGGCAGGGAGTCCATGATATCAATGTAAGGCTCCAAAATGACTTGTTCAACAAAAAAAGTACTATATAAAGTAATGGAAGAAACTAAGCGGTCGAAGTTGAAGGAAGTAAGACATTGAAAATCATACCTAGCCCAAGGTCTATTGAGCCAAACATCCCCGATACTCAATTAGTAAGTGTGTGGCAGAACGAATAACATCAAAAGTAGTACCCCAATGGCTGGTGAGTAGGCATCCCGCTGTAACTGCGATAATCTCTCAACGCATCAGCACAATGTGAGGGAAGTGCTTTCAAGCCCATATTTGCAGGACAACTAAAGATCCTGCAATATCCCCGGTGTCAATGTGGGAAGCCAAACATAGCTGCCGGTACAGCCATGCCAAATAAGCTGCTCCCCACGCGTACTAGCCGGCCCTCTCAAAGTCTTAAAGTAGCTGCAAGTACATAAGATGAACGTAGTTGGATGACTTGTCTGCAACAATAAACCTCCCCAGCAACATCAAGATGTACGCCCTGGCATGGAGTCTAATAGTCGCCTCATTAGCAAAATCGAGTAATACTCTAAAGTGGGTGTCCAGCCAAGACATCTTCAGACGACCACCATCTAAATGAGTCTCAGACATTGGTTGGAGTCCTAAAAAATCATGTCATAATCCAGACTAATCGTCTAAGTGGTGCCCGTAACTGCATATCCATCGGTAGGAAGGCCAGTCAGGACAGCTATATCCTTTAACGTCACAGTCCACTCTCCTATAGTCATGTGGAAGGTGTGGGTCTCCAGGCGGCCCCTCTCCACTAAAGCTGTAATGAGGTGCTAATTTAGCTAGATGAATGGAATATGTGCTGCCCCAATGAAACTCGACAACGTCAGGAATGGCACCAGTCGATCGTCCAGATGTGCAAGTATGCCATCCTCCCGCCTGAGCCTCGCCTCCCTACGGCGGCAATGTAAAACAACGTGCTCCTGCAGGAAAGTGATCAAACTTATAAGTAACAATCTTGTTATGTGGAAAGTAATTGATTGATGACAAAAGCTTACTTGCCATACCAACCTCGATCTATGAACCCGCTGCCCCAAAAGTAAAGAGTCATCGCTAGGGCCTTGATCCATCTGTAATAGAGAAAGTAATGACCTTAAAAAAACCGTAAAGCATGCTAGATAAGTACAGTCAAACAAAGCATACAAAGATTTACCACTACGACTCGACTGATTAGGTACTGTTCTACTAACCGACCCTCTATGTGGAGAACTGCGAATGTTATGCCCTCGCTGCCCACATGACTCACATGAGTAACCTCGTGGGCCCTCTCGAATATCCATCTCGTTCTGGTAGAGCTTTTCCCTAGGCCTACCCCTTCTCCTAATAAGCTTGGGATAGGATACCATTTCATAATGTCCAAAGGAGTCCAATTAGCCTTATCGGCTGCACGTATGAAGGAACGACCATATACCCTAAGCTGGTTCTCCCATCTGTACCAATGTCCCACTTAGGCGACACAATCCATGTGCAGTTTTCCCATTACTGCAATTAAGTAGGAGCATGGAATTCTGTATGTCTGCCACTTGTTACAGGTACATCTGCTTACTCTCAACTCAACTTTTTGTATGTGGTCCCCCTTCTGACCATACATTATTGGGCGTAGAGCAGTTACAACTTCAAATATCTGTTCCTGGTAGTCGAAACAAGTTACTCGATGGGCACTTGAGATGTTGTTCCATCTCTTGAACTTGTTTGCAACATATTCTGTGAGCAACTTACCCATACTCATTGCCTCACTTGCCTTCTGCATTTGCTTATTAAATATTGAGTTGTAATTGTTGAATGTTTTTTTTGCTAACGCTACCACAGGTAAGCACCGATCATTTTTTATAACTGAATTGTAACTTTCAGCCGTGTTAGATGTACCTATCCCAAACCTTACGCCTCCATCATATGATAAAATCCACATATATGGAGGCAACTCGCGAAAATATGGTGATGTGCAAGGACTGCTTGTAGTGTTGCATTGAAGTAACCATGGAACTTTCTTCTCCGGTTTGGTATGTGGCTCTCTTAACTATTTCCTTACATTCCTTACTTTTATCCTTCGAATTAAAGTTGCTAGCAACGTGCCAGATACACCACCGTCAAGGCCATCCTTTAGGCCACACAACATTCTCACCTTCAACCGCATTCTTAATGCCGACATGCCGGTTCGATATCAAGCAGATTTTGGATCAGTCCTTGATAACGTGTTGCAACACTTTTGCAAGGAACCAACTCCATGTGTCCACACTCTCTGCATCGACTAGAGTATACGCTAGTAGAACTATATGATTTACCCCATCAACTGCTACTGCAATAAGCAGTTTCTGCTTGTACTTGCCGTACAAGAAGGTGCCATCAACTGTGACCACATGTCTACAAAGAATTAATAGATACAACTTAGTTCATGGATATTAATTTTGTAAGTAAAATAAATCATGTGTGGAAAACATACCTGCAGTATTGGAATGTTTCAATGCAAAGACCAAATGCCCAAAACAGTTTGTCTAGGAATACATGGCTGGTGGTATCTGAATCAATAGTTCTCCACTCAACTTTTGTTCTTGGATTAGCCTCCGATATTGCATTAAGTACATGTAGGAGCTCCACATATGAATCTTCCTAACTTCCATAGACCTGCTGAATAGCTTTTCTACCATCTTCGTAGTCATCACTTGATTCACTTGCTGTGGAGTCCAGAATGGTGTCCGTATCATCATTGCCTATCAAATCCTGTGCACATGTTTGAAAGGTACCCATATGCAGCTGTTCGCTGCCTATTATCTGAATTGGAGTAGAGTTGGAGTCTGCCAAACCTTGGCTCCCAATATATCTAGGAATGCTCATTTCCCTTGCAGGTGCCTGTGACACCTCATTTTCGAATATTTGCACATAAACAGCCACTGACTCTTCAATGTACACCAACATCTCTTGTGCAGCATTATCATCGGTCGCTGAAATAATATCATAACGCAGCGTCCTATCTCTAATAGCTATCCTATGATATAGCTTCACCCGATGAGTACACCTATTTACCTTGAGTCTATTGCAAATGATGTCCAGTATTTACTCATATGCTGAGTTCCTACTAACACTGACCACAGCAACTGGCAACTTATCATAATCAAAACCATTATCGCCTTGTACAATATTCCCATGAGCATATAGTATAAACTTTGCCTTATCCATTTCCTCACCGACATGCCATCTCATAAAATATAGTTCCAATGCATGAAAGTTGCATCATAAGTTTTAATTGCACTCCATAATATTAACATAACTCCTACTACTGTTATATCGACCTTGGTTTTATAAGAGTATATATAACACTACGTGTTAGATGGACCTATTTTATTAATTTAGCCTATATGCACTTATTTATCCTATTTTAATTTAACAAATAATCTAATTCAGTTGCTGTATTGAGATTAAATTATTTAAACCTATTTTTATTAAGTCAAATCATGCTCGGTTCAAAATAATCGATTTCGTCTAGAATTTACTTAATATCGGTTCATCACATGTATCAAAAAACAAGACTGGCTCGCTATTTATATATATATATTTTGCCACTAAAAAAAAAATTTACTTTAGAGTAAAACATTACTAATCATCTCATACAGTTATACAACAATGCGATCACTAATCAAATGTAAAAACTACATAATGTACTTAACAATTTCAATTAAAAAAATACCCACGATACCCAATATACAACAATACAGCATCAAAACGAAAAAAATTTAAGAGAAAGCCGCAATACTGATTCGATTATGGCACGGAATAATGTGGGTCTCCTTGCACAGATTGCTTTTCCTCTCCACCAAATTAACACTTCTACAATGTTTGGCGATCCAAATAAATAACTATATGCACTCAATTGCATGAAAAATTATTCGATTTTGTAGAATGAGGGTTAGGGTTCTAATTTTCCGAATTAGGGCTTTTTCCTTCATAGCTGACAGACTGAGGAAGAAGAAGGTTCACGTTTTACTTATTCACGCATAAGAAACAAGGTACAACAACAAACTACCTCGTTTCATCAAGAGACGAGATCCTCCACTAGTTATAACCTCGTCTCTTCAAAAGACGAGACCAACTTGCCTAAAATTGAGATTATTTTGATCATAGTGGCATTTTCGTAATTATTTTTAAAATAATAATATTTTATTCCTTTTCCCTTAATAAAGTTTGGTTTAATTAGCCTTTATATAAATAAAATGAAAGATAAGTATACAAAACGGAAAATATTACAAAAAAAGTTATGTAATTGCGAAGGAAATAATACAGGTATGCAAAATGAGAAAGCTAAATCCAAGAATTCCTTTTGCAACGGCCCTTTTTTTGGGGGAAAGATCAAATTCAAATTGAAAAAACAAGATCATTCCAAGTGAATTTTTCGCTTTGCAATTTCCAGTGAACCCGAATCATAAAGGAACTTTGACTTCCTGTGTTGAGGAATCCTCATCGTTCCTTCTCTCATTCAGTGATCTCCAAAGCCATAAGACTTGCATCAACCCCCCATTTGCAACATTTGAAAGGAAAACTTTCGTCTGCAATGCAAAGTATCCAGAAGCGAGCTTCAGAAGGACAAAGAAGCAACCTAGTGCTGTAAATTGCGGGAGCCTTCCTGCGTTCTGTTGAAAAGTCAATGCAGATTATAAGAAGAGTGCAAACATGATATCTTTAGGTATCCCGGAAGCAATTAAATAATAATTTGAGCTCGAACATACCTCATTGTCGCTGGAAATTTCCAGTGCTACCTCCTTTAAAAAGTCCGCCAGCAAACACCCAACAAAGAGACCGACAGGAATGAGCAACTCCTTATTTCTCAATATCGCAAATAAAACATCCGATACAGAGCTAATAACAAAGAGTGTAATGAGCAACCACTTCAAAACCTTGCCCCCTGAAGTGAGAATTCGATCAAGTAAGACACCCTCTGCTTTCTTCCATGGGAATTGTTTGACAGGATCAGGAATGGCTTCCCACACTCTTTCCTTGAAGATACTTAGCTTAGTCTTTATCTTCTCAGGTTCACCAAATAGTGGTAAAGCCGTTTTCATAGTACATTTTGAAGAGGTCATATGGCGGGATTGCAGCAGCATCCCAAAATTACCTTGACATTGTCTGGCCTTGAATAGCTTAATCTACAATAAAGTGTAAAGCCAATGTAAGAAGCTTCATCACAGAATAAACCTAACAGGTCAATCTTGAATGCCTCCTATGGTACTGAAGCAGCTTTCATTAGTCAGTGCTGTAAAGAATAAACCACACTATTTTTCTCCTTATACAGAAACATACAGAAACATGAAGATTGCATTATAACTTACCAAAAGCATAACAAAACACCTTGTTTTAATATTATACATGAAATATATCATTTCAGCAGTCAATGTCAACTTGAAAATTAACAAAACGCTGATAAATATTCCAAATTGCAAAAAATATAAGAGTTGTCTACAATAATAGAAAACCCAGTTCTCTATCATCAACAATACTTTTACTTGACACAGGAAAAAGCAGAAGAATCTTTTTCCTATCTCTATATTGCCCCCGTAGCTCCCAATCAAGAAGCTTACTTTTCAAAGTCCTGAACCCAACACACCCAATCTAGTTAAACATAATGACTATATGCCCCTTCAAAAGAAACACTGAAGTTGAAGATGATTAATTGATTCTCATCACTCACAGACAGTGGGCGTCTATTCAATAGAACAACCACTAGTTTGTATACATTGTCAATTGTCAAGACACTTCCACAAAAAGTTTCAAAGGCACTATAAGCGCTCCCAATAATTTTCCAAAGAATAGCCATTTCTTACACCATGGGGGGAAGAGAACTACAATAATATGATTTCATTGTAAGAGCCCCAGATTTAGAAAAGGTCCCACTGCAGTCAATCGACCATATTCACTCAGATTGTGCTTCTGTAAAAAATAAATGAGAAACCACAGAGAAATTCAAGTTACATTCTTGCATGTTTTCTGACAAAAATGAATATCCGAGGTCTTGATTTATTTATTTTTTCTTTTCTGGTTAATCGATATCCAATGTGCTTTTCTCAGTGACTATGAATATCCAATGTTAACATATCATTTCATAAGCATGCTATACGTGAAGTTGTCAAGATCAAGAAATATATGAGGGAAGAATTCTTCAAGGGACCTCTCTTTTCTCAACAAGTAATGCCAAAAGACAATTTTTGATCTCCACGACCAACCCGAAAGTGTAGAGACTATGAAAACTTCTCAAAGGATAAAACAATATGCTCCCAACCAATATCTGCTAAAGATCTGAGGATCAGGTTTAAACTTCCATAATTGTTTACATAGTTGCGTCCTGCTAAATCGACCGACGGACCTTATGACCTCCAAGATGTAAGATTTTGGTTTCACTAGAAGCCATCTAATAATTGAAGTGATCCCCACAACACTTACTAACTTTACAAAAAAGATAACGGCGATTATCAGATATCTGAGAATGTAGCATAATATCTACACATAATTAAACGAATAAATGATTAAAAAATTACAATTTTACCCCCTAAAATGTTGTTAGTGGACATATACCCTAAACTCCAAGATGAAGTTCTACCACTCAAAACATCCAAAAAAAGTGCATTCACTTCCCCAAAACCAGCAATTCTCTTCCTTTGTATGTCCTCGTTTCGAATAGTAAATGAGGCCTATGCATGAACTTGTTCTTGATCATTTACCCTATATATAGCTTCTAATTTCTTCCAAGCAATTAAAAAAAAAAAAAAACCCAAAACTTTGAGTCTATAACAGGTAAATATAAGATATTTCGTATCAAAACTTTGCAGAATTTCCATAAGAACACGATTACAGAATTAATAGAAAAGCAAATTTAACAAAAGCCTTTACCCGACTTGGACGAGTTAAAGGCAACACTGGAGAAGCAGAAAGCGCCAAGCTAAAAGTACCCATTTGGCCTTTGAATTCAATACCTTCGTCTTCGTTTCATTTCATTAGTTCTCTCCCGTGTTCTCTGGTTCTGGTTCTGGTTCTGGTTCTGGTTCTAGACCCTGGAAGTGTATATGCTATATAGGGTTTAACGGATGGATAAGGGCATTAGAGTCCCTAGTGGGGGATGTCTTTCTCCTTCCTGCTGTGAGAGATGTAAAGATTTCAGGTGGGCTTTTTATTGGGCTTAACATCACCAGATGGATTCTCCATTTTTCATCTTCTGAGGCTATTGGGCTAAAGGACATAACCCAAAACAGTCTTATTTCTTGGCCCAGCACCCCCCAAATGAACTTTTGTTTATGAATCTTTATGTGATTCTTTACGCGTATGTATGCGGTTAAGGTGTGAATGATCAATTACATGCGTGATGCATGTAGTTGGTTTGCTGGACTTGTGTTGATTAAATGGGTGTTTGATATGTATATTGTAAAATCTGGAAATAAAGATGAAAATATAATAAATTATGAATCATAAGATGATATAGAATGAGTTTAAGGTCAAAACAAGTAAATTGTAAATGTTTAAGTTTGATTGTAGAATAAATGTTGAAGTTCGGATTTCTGCAATTTTTGACAGATTCAACGTCGCCATATGAAAATCTATGTCGCCGGCGTAGAGACGGTTAGGAAAGGAACAATAGCGTTTTTCTTAACACTGAGTGGAACGCCGCCGGTGTACACAAGAGTTTCTTTTAACGCTGGATAGGAATGTCGTCGGTGTAGGTCATGGATTTTCCCTCGTATGTTGTTGGATCGAAGTTCTGGAAATTCAAAGCCTCGATGAATGCCACCAGTGCTCGTGTAATTTTTGCTAGCATAAGGCGTATGGTGGCAAGATTTATATGTACGCCGGGTGCCCACGTATGACCAAATTCTATAAATACAAGATGCAAAAAACGGTTTTCAACAGAAACTTTTTATCATATTTTTCTTTCGTTAAAGAGGGTTTTGTAGTGTTCTTGGAGATCTAGGGTAGGAGAACCATCAAAAGTGTGATTTGATCCAAAGTAAGTGATCTTAACCTTCTCCTATGAATTATATACGAATTTGTATGAGTTTTCTTAGGATTTTATGGATTTTTCATGAAGGTTTTTGGAGAAAAACCCTAGCTTTGTGTGGAATCCGAAATTTTGAGAAAAGATCGAGTTTGGTGATCCAAGAAAGTAAGTAAAGTCTTTTAAACGTAAAGATTCAATAAAGGTACATAGTTGATATGAATGTGATTGTTCTTGTTGTTATGAAATTAGGGTTTTTGAGGATTATCGAGTTTTGTAGATTGTTGTGGAAGATTGATCGGGTTAGACAATGCAACTTGGTGATTTTTTTTGTCAAGTTAGGATTTCGGGAGTTATAGTACATTAGGGTTTGTTTATATCGTGTTCTTATCTGTTATATATATGTATGTTGTTGGCAGGAATTTGGAGATTTGGGTTGTTGTTGTATTGTTAATATTGATTGAAGTGTTGTGGAGATTCGAGAGATTTGGTTGTGGTTGAGTGTTGTCAATAAAGGATTTTTAGGAGATTCATATTAGAATTCTTGAAACTGAGAAATATACGACCAATCCTTGCTTGTTGTTTTTGCTTGTAAGTTTAGTATTGATTGACTGGTTGTAGGAACAGAATTTCATAATAAATCTAATTATATTCGGCTTAATAATTGTTTGTTTAGTTATGTTTGGCTTTGACCAGTAAAGACCTGGCAGACAGTGATATTGGTGAGGCATCCTGATGATCTTAGTGTGAGGTTGTCCCTAGTGGACTCGTGCCTTGATATGATTCCGATAAAATTAGTTGTTCTAGATTCGGGGTGTTTGGGGAGTACCCACTCATCCATATATGTATATGATTATTATTTTCAAAGAGTTATTTGATTTTCAATGGGGTCTGAGTAACTCTGAGTTCGGGATTAGAGTATTTATAATACTGGACTGTGTTGTTTTGTTGGCTTAAGAAAGATAATAATATGATTGTTTGCATTAGTTTAAGTTGCATGAATTATCTGTCGATTGTATGTGCATATGCATTTGTTTTTGGATTGGAGTTATCGTACTGGGCGTCGCCGCTCATTCTTTTAAATTTCAGGTACAGGTGAAGATGATAATATATGATCTTTCGAGATATGAATTATTCTTTGATAACGAAGATGGTGATAGTGACCCTGACTACCCAGCCGAGAGCTAGGCTTCATATATCAAATTTATAACAAGAAGAAACATTTAGATCTTTTTAAATTGTAGTTGGATGTTTAGGTTGGTTTCAATGAAAAAGATTTCTGATGTAAATAGTTTTTAGTTTCAGCTAAATTTGTTAGCTATCTGATGTTGATTTGGATTTTATAGTTGAACCAGGAGTTCATATTTTATGAGATATATGTTTTTAGTTTAAATAGGTTTCGTATCCTATGAGATACCCTATGAGTGTTTACAGGTGAATTATGCATTATTGTGGATATTAGAGCCCTTGCGTGTCCTATATAAGAGAGATTACGTGGCACGTTGTAATGCCTTCAGGTTAGGGTGTTACATATATCAATCCTATAAAGAAAAAGAAAAAGAAAAATAAAAAATTACTTCAGTATGATTGATATAATTTTAACTATGTAAAACCCAATTTAAAATCGCAAGAAGGAATTGCGATTCTTGTTTTAACAAAAGAATCACATCAAGAAGGAAGTTATATATTGGTGAACTACATTTAAAAAGCATGATTCATTTTTGGTTGCAATGAGTTGCTTTTTATAGATGCGATTGACCTAGGAATCACATCTCTTGTAGGCAATGCAAACATGAATTGCATCTGGGATAAGCGACTCCCTTATAAATGTAAATGAGTTGTATGTAGTACATGCAATTCATAGTTGTACATGAGTTGCATATTGTAAGCCCCTAGATTTTTCGATAATATAAGAAAACCCTAGAACCGGAAGTCAAACTGGAACTCTAAAATTAACCTAGTTCTATGTTTAGTCTAGTGAATCTAGATCCGGCAATCCTGTGTTCTTAAACCCTAGAAAACGAAATTGAAATAATTATAGAATATGGTTCGTAATAGCATAGGAAAGCTTAAAAATATCAAATTCGAATTTTTCTAGTGACTTTCGGATCCAATCGGGATTAGTTTTCAAAAATCGTGCCTTGGTGCACTGGATAGTGAAAATATTCTGACAACACCAATAGATTCGTAAAAATATAAGGTTTTAAAAAAATCAGTTTTAGAATTTTTCGGTAACTAAAAATATCAGATATAGGTTGTTTACGCGTATTTTCTTTACTATCGGTATTTTAATTGTCTGGTTTACTATTCATAGTACTTTTTTACTATTCATTACTATTCATCTATCTCTACTTTTTCTTATACTCTATTCTTATACTTTACCATACCTATACCTTACAATTTACCTTCTCCATACAACTGTAATCACATCACACTTTACACATTACTTTTTTTATTACAAAATAAACAAAACAAAACAAATCAATTTCTTCCTCTTACACAAGCCAAACCGGCGCCTCCCCCTCTCTCATCAATTCCATTTTATTTTCTTTTCCAATTTATTTTATTACATCTAATTTCCACTCCAAAAATCTATAAATACCCCATTCCTCTTTCATTCTTTCACACAATTCATTTCTTACTAAAACTCCCCCAAAATCACTCCATAAAATCCCTCTCTCAAAATCTCTCTCAAGTTTTCTCTTTTCTCTAGAAAACCCATTCCCACATATTACTACAAACCATTCCATTCTTCTTCAACAAACACAAAAACCTTAGGTAAAATTTTTCTTATTCACTCATCATGTTCATACAACTTAACATGAGTTTAGTGTATGTTTCTTAGACTCATGAGAGTTAAAGAAGCAACAATATATTCATGTTTTGTTTTTGTTCATGTTTCTATTTTTATGTTGTTATTATTATTGTTATTATTTGTTTCTAATCTAACTTATATAAAGTATTATGTATATTATGTATATATATTTATTTAGAGCATATAATCTCATTTGTTATTTATTTACTTTCAAGTTATGCAATTTATTTATTTCATGTTGTTTTTAAGACCAGTCTTTCTAGTCTTAGACTTGTCCATATCAAGTCAAAACAATTTTCTTCCTTTGCTTTTCATTTTCTTTTCTTTTTGTGGACTAGTCTATTCTTAGTCCCGGGATACCTTGATAAAGCTAAGGTTCCCAATACTTGACTTTACTTTTATGCTCTTATATAATTTATCTTATTATGTTGTTTTTATTGTATTTCTCATAGTTATATATTCTCATTCATGCATGAACATGATGTTAATAAGTTTTCTTAAGTAATAAAAATAAGAACTCTCTTTAAAAATAAATTTTGTCACATAAGAAGTTATTTTTCCATAAAAACTTATCTTAAATAATATTTTCTAAGATTAGATAAGTTTAACTCAAGTTTTAGTAATAACACTATATGTGTTTTTATTAAGAAATACATAAAGTAAAGTTATTATAAACTCTCTTTACAAACCAGTAAAATAAGAAAGTTTCTTTAAACTTAATTCCTTGTTTAAACAAAAGTTTTCCTAAATTCCTTTATCAAAGTTTTTCTACCAACACTCTAGAATACTAAAATCTAGACAAGTTTTACAAAATTATCAAAATATAACCTTTATAAAGATAAGCCTTACTTAGGAAATAAAAACAATAAAATTGTTGATATTATTCTTTTAAAGTGGGTCTAACCTTAGAAAAACTTTAGAACATATAACCATGAAATATTTAGAAAAACTATGTTTTCTAAACCACTAGAAATAAATTTATGGGAATCTTAAAAGATTAAAATTTCTTTTTGAAAATGTCATTATTCTCAAAATTAAGAAATGGAGTTAAAAGAAGGAAATACTTACTAATAAATTTTTCAAAACTAAAAAGGAGATTTTTAAGGATTAGCTTTTCTCATTTTCAAAAACACATTGTTTTACAATATCATTGTTGAGACAACACAACTAAATTCATGCATATGGTTTGAGTCTATATAAATATATTCAAAGGATTTTTCAACCATACAAAATATCTATATTTTGTACAAAAGCTCTTGAATGAAGAAAAGTTTGAAACTTAAGTTTTGAAATTGGAATTTTCGCACCAAATCTGTACATTAGTATTCCGAGACTCAAATAACTTCTTTTGGTAAAAATAACCTTAGAAATAGATAGATCTTTTTGAGTAGATAGAAATCGGTATATAATATGCGAAATTCCGAGTTAAAATGAGCAAGTTATGGCCATTTTAAATTGGAATTTCCATTCATGCGAATTTTGATGAATTCACTGAGATAGATTAGAGAAATTGAGTGGATCTTGGATGAAATACTCACTTTGAGTATTTCTTTTGTTTAGGTGTTGAGGACCAAGATCTTCTCTTCCCCGAGGATTACTTTGACTCCTAGAAGAACGATATGGACGAGTGAGTTTCTTTTACGCTTATGTATTCGCACATTTGCTTGTAAAATAGAGCACTACATGTTAGGAAAAGATAAAATTGATATGCATATGGGATATCATGGGAATTATATATGTGAATCATTGTGTGCAATCAATGAACAATAAGTATATCGGAACCCAATTTGTGACTGATATAAATGTTTCCATGTATGTAATGTTATGTGTGCAAATATTGTTTGATCGCTTTAAATGATTTAATGTCATATTAAAGTCCCCATATAATAAATTGCTTATGCATATCACTTAGAATATCATTTCGAAATTTTGCTACTACTCCTCAGCGTGGGACCGGAAAGGTAAGCTGCCTAGCTACATCTTGAGGGTTAGGACGTTCGGGGAATACGGCCTCAAGGTGTAGCGAAGCCAGATCGATTGCTTTGGGTATGAAAAGCCCGAGGATTAGTAGTACGGTTCGTTGGAACCCTAAGATGCGCGCAAACTTTTAAGGAGGTTGTTCGGGGCCCAGTTCAAAGCATTCCCTAACCACCGATGGAGGGGTAAATCCATCATGCATACAAAACCGGATAGTCGTATGTAATGTTTGATCATATGGTTATTGCATTTCATATGCTTGATTAATAAACTTGGTTGATTGCTTGTTATGAGTACTTTTGCGTAAGGAATATCTCACTAAGCTAGTTATGCTTATACTCCTATAGATTTTTGATATTGCAGGATTATCATTTTGCACCCGAGACTATCTTGATCACCCAGGTAGAATCCTTATTTTGGGAAGCTTTTGGAGGAATTCTGCTTTGAAGTCTTAGAGTAGATTTCTTCTAAAATCTTCTAGCTTTAGTTATTTTACCTTTAGTAAAACCATGTTGTTATGGAGATTATCAGGGGAATGCCCCTTAGAAGTTGCAAGACTTTATGTTTCTATGAATTATATTAAGTGATATTTTGCATGTTCCGCTGCCAATATCTTAAAATGCATTACTCCACCGGTCTCCCTTTGATGTGAATGTACGCCTTGTACCGATATGGAAGCTTTCGAGTGACCGAATTAGTCATTCTTAAGTTTTAATATTACGTATGGCGGGCTGTCATGTTTAGGGTACCCATTGGGGCGTGACACATGTACTATTTATTAGACATGGTTTGATATTTTAGTAATTAATTTTATATAATTTGTATTTATATAACTTTTGTTTGAGCAGGTCAGTGATCATACAATTTCTTCTTGATTAAATGGATTAGCATCATATACATATATGAAATATGAGCTCTGTTAAGAGAGTGAGTACACCCTTCTTGTTTTATGCTGTTATAGTTTGTTGTGGTTGCAGATCTAGACTACCCATTCTTTAATCAGTTAGAAATACTTTAAAGATATTTTGTAGTAATTATTTTGATGGGTTGTTGAATGTTCTATATTGGCTGATAATTTGTAAGACTGGATTATGACATTGTCTAATCATGAATGAATAGTGGACCTAGTATTTATTAAATAGGTTAATCTTAATATCATTGGTATTGCTCATTGTAAGGGTGGGTGGAACCTTGAAAGCGAAGGATCATTAAAGAGTAGTTTTGTAATTAGATTGTATGTTCATTTCTTTATAATTGAGATTTTATTATAGTCCTTACAGTGTTTAGTTGACCATAATAAAAAAATATTGAATAGTCATTCATTATCAAAACTTATAAATATCAATTTTAATGTTGGAATTGATTTTTTTTCCTATAATACCCTTATTTAAAGTAAAAATTAACAAATAAAAAATTATTATAGTTCCATTCCATTCCTTAGTAATAGCAAATATAGTACAACTCGTTCACTTTGCTGTAGTTGCAATTCCACCGCAGTCTTATTTCTTACGAATAGTTATTATGGCGTTTAGTTCATTGAATAGCAATCTCACATTGAATCCCTATTACATAAAACATTGAATAGCCATTCTTTATTCAAACATATGAATACAAATTCAATGCTGGAACTGTCTTTTTTTTTAATCAAAATACTACCATTTAAATAAAAAATTAATAAAAAAAATCCTATCATAGCTCTATTCCATTCCTTTGTAATAGGAATTCTATTACATCTTATTCATTCAGTGAAGTAAATGAGCCATTATAGTTTTATTCATTCAATAAAGTGAAAGAATAACAAGAGTTTCACCCATATATGCCACATAACTATGCTAAAATGAGATTACAAGTTTAGCCATGAAGAGTGAGAGTGCTAACTAGAGGTTTGTAAGGAACTAAAACATTATGTACCTTGCTTAGTAAGTTTGTGATAACTTTAAGAGAATCTGTACATTTGAGACACAATGACAAAGAGGCTCAACTATAATGACTAGGGCTTTGCCAAAAAATAAAAAAATAAAAAAAAGACCGAATCGCAAATCAAATAGAACCACGATTTAGTAAAGGCTATTCAATTCAAGGTTTGATTCATGACCTTGAATAGAATTGTATGGTTCAAACCAAACTGAATTGTTTACGTATTAAAAAAAAGGTTAAACATATTGTTTTTTAATCATTGTATTAAGGAATAATTTAATTGTTTTTTTTTCATTTATTGATTTAGATATGTATTATTTACGAGAAGATAATTAGATAAACTATGTCATATCCTAGTTGTTAGGGTGTGTTTATAAATAAGCTAACTTTTAGATTTTAGCATCTAACGTTCTAAACTTTTTTTTTCATTATACAAATTTATCTACTTCTATTACCTAATTACTTATTGGCTAATATAATTGATAATGTGTTGATTATAAGCACGGGAAATTAAAATTTGCACCTCATATTGGACAACATATACTAACTTTATTAATTCCGGTATATATTTTGTTGTTTAAGATAATTCAAGAGAATAGGAGTAGCATATGTCACGCCCCAAATGGTACTCAAAACGCGACAGTCCACCACACTCAATATTTAAACTTAAGTATGATATCCTTAGTCATCCCATAAGTTTACATATCGGGTGTAAGGTGTACTTACACAATTTTTAGGATCACACTTTGAATCGAATAGTCTTAAGAAGGCATACACTAGCATTAAGAATAGAAATCACAACAAGATAAATAAGTTAAGTCCTTACAAAAGTCAAGGGGGCATACCCTCGCCAAAATATTAATGAAAGTCTATCCATTCCAAGTCCATATTACAAACACTAGGGTTTATATTCAAGAGATTTTCCTAGAAGTCCACGCCTCTAGCTAGGTCCCGACTTCTTTAAAAGCTCCTCCATCCAAAAGATAACCTTGTGAAAAGTGTTCTCTCGGAACAACAAAAAATGGGAATACCACAACAAACTATCGGGTGTAAGTTAACGGGCTTAGTGAGATTCATTCCAAATATTTAATACTCAGCAACATTATATAATAGACAAGTTATTAGCAGCCATATGCAATGCACAAGCAAATGATCATACAAGCATATGACTTTTCGGAAGCCATATGTGAGTGGATTTACGCCCGCCATTCGGGGTTAGGATGGTCCATAAGACATGCAACCATAAATTCCAATTTTTTAGTGGGTGGTCCATAAGTCATGCAACCATAATCCCGATCTCTTTCTCTTAGATATACAACCTCTGTTGTTTTATTGTAGTAGTTTTATATGCCTACTCCATATCCGTTAACTTAAGCGATCTCGCATCCTTAATGTTAACATAAGCCCCCTTGCCTTCCGCTAATATACTTTTATCCCACCAAAGGTATATTAGTTAATGCAACGTGACTCACTTCGTGATATGCATGTACAATTTATTTATATAATCATGACATGTTAATTATGTAGATTAAATGTGATCATAGAGAATTTCAGACAATCCAAGTCTATACTAGCTCATACAATATTTACCACAAGTTTCGTTCCGATATACTTAACATTCATTCACCCAAGATTAGATCACAACTCATCTCCATTTTATGTTTCCCTAATTCTAATGCCACTACATTTATAAGCACATACATGAGCACACCTATTTAAGAAACGAACTCACTTGGCCATGTAGAGAAATCCACTAGTCGTAGTAGTCCTCGGGGAGTGGAAATCCGTCCTCCAAATCACCTAAGGACAAGGAATACCCGAAATGAGTATTTCTTATAAAGTTCTAATAACTTAACTATTCTAGCTACTAAGTTCGTCAATTTCCGCACAAGTTAAAGTCCTAAATTCAATTGACCATATCTAACTCATTTTAACTCGGAATTGAGCATATTATATACCGATCTCTATCTACTTCGAATGATCTATCTATTTCTAACATTATTTTCAAGTTTTGAAAATATTTAGGTCATGAAACAGAGGGATCAGATCTGATCAGTAATGATCTCTATTTCTGAAAAATAGTTTTGTAATTGTTTGAAATGTATCTATTTGATAGTTCAAGTATACATGAAATGTGAATGATTTCCTACCATGGATAACATGTTATGAGTTTAATGTATGCATGATCTTGATGATTTTTGCTAGAAGAAAATTTTATAACTTTTATTTTGCCAGACCACAATAACAACTACTTATGAAAATCTAGTTTTCCAACTTTAACAACACCCTTGTGTTTTGGAATTCATTCTTAGGAATTTCTAGTTATGTTAGTTAAAATTGAGTCTTCATAACATACATTACCTAAGACCTTCATTTCTACATAAAAATTTGCATTTTACACTTTGCAAATATGTTTTCAAATAGGATTTACTCAAAAATCTGAATTTTTAGAAATCCGCTTTTTGAATGATTCAGTTGGGAAAAACTTGTTTAATGCATTAAAATTTAAGACTTTACTATACCTACTACTTAAGGACTTCATTTAATACTATACCTACTACTTAAGGACTTCATTTAATACATAAAACTTCTATTTTGAACTTGGATAATAGGTGTTTTCATGGCATTACTACTAAATTACGAATTTTCTAAATTGAGTAGTAACTCAACATCTTCTATATTGTTTCTACCCTTTGTTTTACACATTAATCTCATCAAAACTCATTTCAACTTATATAAATCACTAGTTAATGATATCTATTACCTATATCCTTCATTTTTCACATAAAATATGAGTTTTAGGGTTGATAAAAGGGTTTTTAAAATAAGGCTTTGAAATCATACGAATTTGTCTTTGAACATTTCAAACAAAAACTTTTTCTTTGTAAGTTTCTTATTTTATTTGCCTAAGGATCTACCAACTACAACATCTATATACACAAGACAAAGCCTCTATGAGCATTAATGCATGAAAACATAAATCATCCATAAGATCATAAATGTCAAGTATGGTATAAGCATCTAAAAGCTAGATCTACTACTCATGATGTATGAAATGAAGTTTAAAAGCATGAACATGGAATTTTTATGCTAGATCTTTACTTTACTCTACTTCTACATGCATGAACATGAAGATATTTCAACAAAACTTAATCAAACACAAGATCTACTCTTGTGATGGCTTGATATTCATGTAGTAGCATTTTCTTGTCCCTAGCAAGTGCTCATGGGGACTTAGAGTGAAAACACTCATGAATAATCTTTCCATTACAAGATTAAATGGTAGGAAAGCTTAAGAATCATCACCTAAAGCTTGAAATAGATGAGAAATGAAGAAGAAATGAAGCTTGTGTGTGTGTGGTGGTGGTGGTGGTGAGAGTCACGGCAATAAGGAGAGAAAGGAGAGAGTTTTGTGAGCTTTTGAAATAAATGAAATAAAATGAAAGAGAGAGAAAGTAAAAGACTGTTTATATTAAGTGAAATTAGGGTTTGTTTGTATTATAAAAAGAAATAAAATAAAGCAAATTAGAGTCAAATAGGGGGAGGTGTGCGCCGGCCATCCATTGAGTGAGAGAGAGGGGGAGATGTGAATTTGTTGAATTTGTAATATATGTAATAAAAAGTATTAAATGTAATAATTTATTAAGAGACAAAAATTCTTGGAAAGAAAATATAATTGAGTGTTTGTAAGGTTGTAAGATCAAGGTATGGGTTGTGTGTGTAGTAGGTTATACTTGTGAATAGTAATAAATGGTAGACAAGGCATTTACTTTACCGATAGTAAAGAAAATACGGGAAAAAGGCTATATCTGTAATTTTTATAACCCGAAAAATTATAAAACGTATATTTTTGAAATCCTTATAAAATTTTGGTTCTAAAGAGTATTGCAGAATATTTTTCTGAATTTCTAGTTCCGGGGCTCACTTTTCCTCAATGGAGCTCGGGAAGGCGTAGAATAGAAAATTTTTTGAAATCAGAACTTTTATGGTTTGAAATATACTTTAAAACAATAATCCACATTAAATTATTCTATAGAGGTTCTTTTAAATTGAGATCGAAGAAAAGCCGGATGTAGAGTTCCTAGTTGCTCATACTAATCCTGTTTAGGGTTTTGATTTCCGATTTCCGAAGTTTACTAGGTTACTAAAAAAACCGAGTTTATAGCATATGATTATAATTCTTTTGTGATTGATGAAATCTTTCACCATTATAAGTTTTACATATTAATTATTTGGGAAAATAACTAATTTCACTTAGTATCGTTTGTTTTTCCTTTAGTGATAAGACATGTACATGCAATAAGTATTGAAGTAATATAAATGGACCAATCTTTCACTACTATAAGTTTTACATATTAATTATTTGGATAAATAATTGATTTAAATATTATTTTTTGTATATTCATTAGTGATAAGAAATATGTATTTGTAACCTCTTGGTAGAATGTGTTTTTTTTTTTTAAGAATGAAAGAAAAGGTTCACATTGCAAATCAAACCTAAAGAAAATTCTCTCTCCCTCTCTCTCTCTCTTTTGGGAAAGAAAAAAGAATCACACGGTTAGATTTGAATTTAAAAGAAAAACTACAATTTGGTTTGGTTCGAAGGTGTACCAAACCAAACCATACCACAAGCATTTCTAAATTGATGAACTAATGAGATTACTATTCTAAAGTTTATTGTGGCAATGGAAAGGATTAATACAATAGCTTTGACTTATCAAAGGCTAAGTTAAAGAATTGGCTTGAAAACCAATTTGCAAGATAGAGGACATAAATTGTGAGACGTGCTCTATTAGTAATTGAGGCTTAATGCCATATGCTTTGCTTCCTAATGAAGGATGATGAGGCTCTTTAAGTAAGACTGGCGTGGGAAGCTTGGAAGGGTTAGAAGATCATTATATTGTGCATGAAGCTAGTTTAATCATTGGTTTTAACTTCAAGATACCACTTAATTCAAGCAAGAGTGCCAAAGTAATTTTTTTGTGTGTGTTATGCTTTTATTTCCAATTACTTAATTCATTTATAGGTGGATGCTTTTTCTATTGTGTTATGTTTTGTACTCACTTTACTCAAACATGAGCTAAGAAGTTAGTCACTTTTACTGACCTTAGGTACAATTTTCGAAGGATAAAATTAGCTAGTGAGCGACATTCTCACGACATTAGTTATTCATATTGTGTAGGAGTTTTGCTTTTCAACTTTTGGGTTTATAATGTTGAGCCAATGTTTAATACAAGTTGGTCTCCTTGGAAATTAAAATTTAGTTGGCCTTAACTGATGAAGCATTTAGTTGCATAGTGAGGTTCATTCTACAATGTGCAGTTTACATGATGAATTACAATACTAGTTATTGGTGATGGTTAATAATATTTTCAAAAAGAAAACTAAAAGTTGAATATGATGGAGTTGCAATTTGAGAAGAATTATTGTGAATACATCTACAAAATCGATAATGTAGGTTAGAATGGATTACGAGTTTATGATGAGTAGCCCTAACCCTATCTAAGGGATGACATGTGTTTTAATCTTTATGTACTACTATTGCACAGGTAATGCTGTAGATTTGGGGTTACCTATTACCTATTAGGTAGCCAACCCATAAATTAAAATTACAAAAATTCCCCTGTTTTTCCCTTTCTATAGACATCAAATTTAACTTCCTTATCTAATTCCGTTTTTTCCCCATAAAAATAAACAAATTTATAAATGAAAAATTTTGCTTTATTTTAATATACGTTCACTAATTACATTATTATTTATTATTTACATAATTTTTGTGGTAATTACAATGTAAAATGGAATGTGATTAGTTAAAGAATAATGATGAGAATCGAGCTATAGATCTTATTACTCGAACGAAAACTAGAAGAGTTATTGAAGATAGAACTTGTGTTGGTTGCAACTACTTGATTTTGAGAATGAAGAAGCTTGTTATTTCTATACAAGTGTCAACATAAGTTGTTGAAGGTCATGTTGAAATCAAAGGTGAAGAAGTGAAGGAAGTTCAAGTCTATGCTGAACACACGAGAGAGTAGATGACTTGTGTCCTCAGTTGCGTAGTAAACCTATGTGCCACATGCTAGAGAACACGACCTATGTTAGAGGTTATGTTAAAGGCTAATTTTGTGAGGTTTGTCATAGGCTATAGAGTACATGATCCAACTTGTGTACTTACTCATGTAGAACTCAAAATCGCTATTTTTGCTTTATTTTGTTTATTTCGTGAGTGTTTTTATTTGAATCTTTGTTAGGGGTATTTAAGTCATTTTATTAGGTTTTGGACTAGTATAAATCATCCTTTCTTTTGTTGCGAACTCATGATGATGATTATTGATTTTTGAATAAAATTTATCTCTTCATAAGTTGTTACTCTTGAAATCCTTTTTGTTATCAATCTTAACTAATTGAGGTAAGATCTTGTTCTTACCAATCATATATTGATCATGATGAACAAATTGCTGAAAACTAGATCGTGGGCCGTATTGATTAGGCTTAGCATAGTTTAAGTTAGTCACAGTGTTATATCGATAATCAAGCTGTCTATATCTTTTCTTTTCTTTATTTTCTGAATTAAATTGCTAAAGAACTTGAAAAAGATTTAATCTTTAATAATTTTGTAATTTTTCAATCCTTAGGTTACGAAAAAAATTGTTCTATCATTTTAGGCACATCATATTTTAGTGTTGAAGGATTCTTGACACATCAAATAATTTGAAAATTATTTTATTTATATAATTCAAGGAAAAGACAATTTGAAAGCTATTGAATGAATATTAATTTGATTAATTAAATAATTTTTTTATCTTTTCAAAGAGTAGATTAAAAAAGATTTTCTCATATTTAATAACTAAAACAATTTGAAAAATATTTGATTTCTATCTAAGTCTTTTAGGAATAATGTTCTTACAATAAATAGGGTGGATGGACATTGTACTTGTAAAAAGTTACCTTATTGCAAGTAGCTTTTCTTGTGATAGGTGATTGGGACTTATACTAAACAACTACATTTTCATTAGAATGAAAAAGCTACCTTATTGCAAGTAATTTGTCTTATGATATATGGCAAAAGCATGTTTTTGTTGAGAGGTGGTCTTGTGATAGGTGCTTGATTTTATTTTATTTCTTAATAATATATGGTTTGGAAAAGGTTCATTAGAGCTTTAACTTATATTGCTGTAATGTGGTCTGTTAAGGAGCAGAGAAGCTTCAATGGGAAGAAATTCTACCAATGAGCTTGTAAAAGAACAAATTAATGAGTTTGATACTATATATAGTAAAAAATCTCAAGGTATTAGGTTAATGAGTCTTTCCTCTTAACATTCTTTTACATAATTCATATACTTCCTATGTAGAACTTTTTTATTACACGAAGGGCTCAAAGACCACCAAAGTGGTTTGAAGATTACAAAATAGGATAAAAATTGAAATTATGGAAGTGTATTCATTAGTTAGCTTAGCTAACTAATTACATGTAACATAAAATAACAGTTGTAACAGTGCATGTAATTAACAGATCTATATTGTATATTACATATAAAAGAGAAGTGAGAGTAACATAGGGGAAATAAGATATTTTACCCTTGACGCTCCCTTAGAGTAAACTGGAGAGTGGCTTCTCAAAATAACCAAGAGATAGTGAGAGAATAAACCAACAATCACAATAAAAAATTATATTAGTGTACTAAAACCTTAGCTGGGAGAAGAAAGTTAAGAGAGTATTGTGAGAGAACTTATCTGATCTCAATAGGCAGATAGGAGTGTATGATTAGGGTTAAGAAGATTATAGTAGAAGGAATTATTTGTAGTGAGTTGGGTTTTACAGAGTTAGTAGGCTGGGCTTAATACATAAAGCTCTATCATTTTTGGTGCTCTCATTGAAAATCGAATTCAACAAATTCTTCCTTGAGTGTGAGTTTCCACAATGAGCTTTAGGTCTTACTCTTCCTCAAGTGTAAACCTTACAGACTTATCAAGTACTTGTCAAATTGGCTATTCTACACCCGTTTTGTGAGTGGTCTACAACCTACCTACTTACCTTATATCATGAGTTTCATACATGATCACTACCATAAAGCTCTTGTTTCTACATGGATGGGTCAACTAAGGGAGTTTCCTAACCAAATCAACGAATTTGATACTAATTATTAATGAGAAGAAGACTTTAGTAAGGAAAAAATTTCTACCAACGGGCTTGTGAATGAATACACTGATGGGTTTGACACTATATAAAGCCCAATACTTAGTTTGTTGTATTTGATTTTGGCCTTAAAGCTTCCTTCAATCCATGTTGCACCAAAATTGTTGTAATATACAAAAAAATATTTTTTATAAAGAAGGATTATAAGGTGACTATGTTCTAAAGAAGTTCAATGGAAATGGTGGTCATTAAAGGTAAAGTACAATGGTCAAATAATGTTAATGAGTTGGATTGAATTTTCTACAGTGCAATATACAATTGTATTAGAGGATGTAATGATTAATTTATGAACTGATAGATAAAAGAAAAAATTTTGTTGAGTAATAGATTTGATAGTTATAGAAGGATACTGAATCCAAGTGAAGAACAATCACTTAATCTTAGGGAAAAGAATGGATTTATATGGTAAAAATTTTGGAGACAAAGTGCATTAGTAATCTAGATATCAAGAAATATTGGAACGTTAGGAGTATTGATGTCAAAAGACGAGATAGAAGTTATCTAGTGATTTTGAAGGTTTGCCTAGGGTCATAAGTGTTAATTTTTAAGTTTTAAGTATATACTAATGGAAAATATAAGAAAGTACATATTGGAGATTGAGAAATATATTGAAAGTGATATGGTTAGTTAATGAGTATTTTGAGACTAGATGAATGATATGCAAGTGATGTGAATTATTTTTGATATGGAACAATAAGGATAAAAACTAAGCTAAATCAATGGAAGTACCAGTAACATAGTGACATTTGGAGCTCTAGGTTAATGTAAGCTTTGACTTTTGGAATTTAAATTGGGAACTATAGTTATGAGATTTTCATCTTTCTAAACATCACTCGAGGAAACTGAATTGGAGATTTAATACAATGAGGTTGAGGCAAGATTTCTGATGAATATTGTTATAAGTTTCAGTTATAGTCAAGAGTGTTGTGAAGTAATGGAGGAAGTGAATCTAAATTGAGTGGTAAAAGTTAAGAATTAAAGAGACATCAATGGAATTAAATTCTAGCAAGCAGATATAAACATGAAGATGGGTCAATATGGTGTAAAGAATTAGAAACAAGAAGAAAAGGAGTGAAAGAGAACTGGTGGATGCATGGATAAAAAGGAAACAGTGATTCGGGTAACTTTCGAGGACGAAAGTTTTTTTAGGAGGGGAGAGATGTAATATACAGAAAAATATTTTTATAAAGAAGGGCAAATGAATGTCATTTGTTAATTAAGGAGAAGGAAATTTCGGTCATTCTTAATAAATGAGACATATACTAATCATTCCTCACATTGATGATGGTCAACAAATCCTTAAAAATAGTAAATTTTCAATAAATTATGATAAAGGGTAAAAATTGTCATATGTTGAAAAATAAAAGGGTTTTATAGTCTACCTTAGTATTAAGCTGATGGTTTTGTCTATGATCTCGAGATGTTTGAAGAATAACTTTTGACAAAGGAAAATTGGTCTCTAGGCCGCCGGCCTATATGTGAAAGCCGCAGGCGTAAAACTCTCGAACTTTTATAAAATTTGTGGAAGCCGATAAGAAGGCCGCCGGCATAAGTGTCAGCCTTTCCTGTCCAAAGTATTTCCTATACAAGAGATCCTAGGGTTTGTGTTTTTTATTTGTAACCTCCTTCCTTCGACCAGAGAGAGAGAGAGAATTGAGAGTTTTTGAAGAACAAGATCAAGGGAGATCAGATTTAGATCAAGAGTAAGTAATCTTGCATTTATCTATCAAGATTCTTCATATATCGTTTCGTTTCCTTAGGGTTTTGTTTGGATTTTGAAGGGATTTTTCTGGGAAACCCTAGTTTTGATGAAGATCCAATCTTTCGGGAAAACAAGCAAGGATTAAGATTCAAATCAAGTAAGTATATCATCTTAATCATAGATTTAAAATAAAGAGAATGATTTCGTAATTTAGGGTTTTGTCTGTTTATGAAACCTAGGGTTTGGGTTTTGAAAAGATCCTATCATTTAACGAATTATCAAGAATTAAGATTAATCAAAGTGAGTTTCATCCTCTTTATCTTAAAATTAATAAGGGATTTATGATGATAATGGATTTTCTGAAATTTTTAATTTATAAATTAGGGTTTTGAGAAGAAAAGTTGTTCTTGTTGGATTTTGTGGAAGTCAATCAAAGAAGAAGTTCAGATTTGATGTTTCTCATATCAGGAGATTTGGAGATTTTGTGTTGTTGTTCATAAGGGATTTGTGGATTTGGAGAGTTGTTCTTGGAATTGGAAAAGGTATGACCAATCCCTACTTGTTGTTTTTGCTTGTAAGATTAGTATTGCTTGATTGGTTATAGGGATAGAACTTTATAATGAACTTAATTTTATTCGGCTTAATAATTGTTTGCTTGGTTGTGTTTGGCTTTGACTAGTAAAGACCTGGCAGATAGTTATACTGGTGAGGCATCTTGATGATCAATGTGTGAGGTTGTCCCGAGTGGACTCATGCATAGAGATGATTCTGATAGAATTAGGAGGAAACGGGGATGTTTGGGGAGTACCCACTCATCCATATATATATAATTACCTTATTTTCAAAGAGTTTGTTGTTTTTAAAGAGGAATCTGAGTTATTTCGAGTTTGACACTAGAGTATACATAGTTCTGAACTGTGTTGATTTGCTGACTATAAAAAAGATAACAAATGATTTCTTGCATTAGACTAAGTGCATTTAATATATATATACCTGTTGCGTGTGCATTTGCATTTGCTTTAAAGGATTGGAGTTGTATTGGGCTTCGCAACTCACTTTTTAAAATTTCAAATAGAGGTGATGAAGACATTGTATATGATCTTTTAGGTTATGATATGATCTTTGATCAAGAGGATGATGATAATGGACCTGACTACCCAGCTGAGAGTTAGATTTGCAGTTTATAGGTTCATGGAAGGAGAGAAGTGTTTAGATATATTGAAGACTTGGAAATTAACTGTTTATGTTTTATATTTTATGTAAAGACTTTAAGATTTTATGTTGTAGGAAGTTTTAGGTTGTAAAGAAGGTTTTTATGTGAATTGGTGGTTTCGTTTAGTTCGCTTGATATTGCCAACTTGTATGATTGTTTTAAATCAGAGGTTTTTTCAAAAGCTATGTTCCAGGTTATACAGGTTGTGTTGAGTACCCTATGAGATAACTTATGTGCGTTTACAAGTGATATTTGAATAATTTGTGGATATCAAAGCCTAAGACACGTGGTAGGTTGTAATGCCTTATTTTAAGGCGTTACAATTATCAACATGTTCACTTGCCAAAAACTAAAATTAGAATTGCTGTCAAATTTCTCAATATTAAATTTTGTGGATTCCATTAATGATTTGACTGGATAAAAATTGTAGTTACAATATAGGAGTAGTTAATTGCACAAGTTTAACACATTTCTTAAAAATTTATCTAACACCAGCTTGTTAGCATAGCTTCAACAAAGATTGATTATATTCAAAGATCAAGCATAGTCAATAACAATGATGATAAAATAAGCAAGAGAGAGAAATAAAAATAGATAGTAATATTTAAGTGGGACAACTCCTAGTAAGAGGAAAAGGATAGAATGAAGTCTACATATCAATCAAAAAATATGCTAAAGACTGGAACTATATACATATAGGTTTAATCCAGCTAGGAGCCAAACTTCTTACCAAACTAGGATTAGACACCTCAGTCTTAATGGTGCTTAGAGACTCTAGGGAATTGGAGTATGAACGATCAATTCATGCTGCAATTGAAACTAGCCTAAGCAATGGCCCAATTCAATTTGACTGTCATCCTAATGTCACCATAGGACTTAGGGATAAAACCATAATGAAATCTTTAATCTTACAGATAAAGACACATAATTACAGAATGATGGAAGGATCCCTTCCAATGGCTGTAATATACAGGGTTTATATATATATAAACTAGTGATACCCTCTCACTAAGATATTTATGGGTGTTATGACAAATCTGGAGATTAGATACAATGAGATAACACAAAAATTATTAGAGGATTATATGAGATATCAAAATAAATAGTGGGATAAACATAATTACTATGATAACATTTAATGAAAAGAAAAATGAAATTAAATGAGTAAATTTTTGAACCAATTGCTCTTCTAAATTCAAAATTATATATATTTTAATTTATTGTTATGACCAACACCTTACATTAGATGTGGTAGATTGCAATGCAAGATGCCCTATCTCTAATATATATATATATATATATTTAAATTATAAAATAAAATCACAATGAAAATAAATAAATGGAAATTATCTATAAGGTTGCAAGAGTCAAGTTGATTCAACCTTTTGAACGTTTAAACTTAGCTTGTCAAAAAATTATCAAGCTCTAGCTTTTTTTAAAGCTTGAAATTCAAGCTCAAACTATGCTTGTTTAGATATATGAGCTTTATTTCAAGCTTAACCTTAATGTATTTACAAATTAAGCTCGAGTCAAATTGAGTTTTTACCAAGCTTTAAATCTAAGTTTGAGCTTGGCTCGTTTAAATATATATATGTATTTTATTTTAAGAATGAGTTTGATTCATTTTTTTAATTTAAATATTCCATATTTTGATTTTTTAAACTTAAAAGTAATAAATAAGAGCTGCAAAATATATATACATATATATTAAATAAAGTTATTTTTTTTATTTTACATAAATTTTTATGTAATATGGCATAAATATAATAAATAAGAGCTGTATAATATGTATACATATATATTAAAAGGAAATTATTTTTTATTTTAACTATAAATTTACATATAATATAGCATAAATACAAAATCCACAAACTTTCTAATATGCCTACTCATGAACTTATTAGTGAGCTTTTTAATGAGATTACTTGCTCGTGAATGTAAATGATTTATTCACGAGTTGGTTCACGAGCTTAAATCGAAGATCAAGTTCAACTTGTTTAGGTAAATAAACTTTACTTTGAGCTCAAGCTCATCTCGTTTACTTATTGAGTGAGTGAATTGAGTTCGAGCTAGGCTCAAAGCAAGCCAAGTACGAGTAACTTGCGAGAGGCTCCACTTGTTTGTAACCTTAATTACCTAAAATACATTTAAAGCATCATTATTCATCTTTTCATTGTGATCTGTTACTGTGTCAAATAACACTATTTGCTTGGAAAAGGTTATTCCTTTTATTTATTTATTTTTTTGCCATTGGTCAAGTTTTTACACATGAATTTGTAATACCCCAAAAATTCACAAGTTTTTTTTTTTTTTGTTTTTCTGCCATTGGTCAAGTTTTTACACATGAATTTGTAATACCTAAAAAATTCACAGGTTTTTATTTATTTTTTATTTTTCCTGGTAAACATGTTCATAAGTTTATCAAAATAGACATCATACAAACATTATGTCCATATTAACTTAATCTACTATATTAACGTTAACAGCATAATAGACAACCAACAAATATAAAAAAACAAAACCAATGTTGAAACTGAGATTGAACGTTCATGTGTTTCGGACATCTGATTGTAGTTAGTTTATGTTTTGTTTTCACTAAAATTTAGAAAGCACATTTCTCATATATGATTATGCTCCTTCCTCCTAGATCCTTGCATTTGGAACTAATAAAGAGATATGGCTTCTAACTAAGGCTGATGGATTTAAAATGCCCGTTCTCACTCTTCCGTGTCACACATTTCTTATCATATTACTACTCCCAAGTCCCAACAGATTCTTTCTGAGGTGGCTATCTTATTCTTCTCGAAAACTAAACAGACTACTTGTCTTCATCAATTAATGTCAGTTCGTTAAATAATAGCAGTTGCTAAAGAAAATGTTATACAGATGGTACATGTTCGGAATTTCCCATATGGCAAATTATTATCAATGTATTCTTTTGTTTTGTTTTTTTTTAATCATTATTATTTTAGAGTGTGAATAGATTTTAATTTAGCTTTTAATAAGTACTCTCGAAATATGCTAACAGAATCCTTTTCAAAATACATTAAAATATTTAAAAATCTGATGTAATGGATAGTTTCGAAAGCTTTTACTTTTTATATTTTACCTTTTCATCCCTTTTTTATTCAAGTTTTTATTTACCATTGATGTTACAGTTATCATTAATTACAACTTTCAATTCCTATCAATTTTAGCATTAACTCCTACCAATTTTACCACTTAGTCTATGACCAATGAAGAAATTGGGAAGTATTACGCTATTATTAATTTTTTTTTTTAGAATTGAGTGTGTTTATATATCAAATGGCAAGCAGAATTCAGGAGTCTCCATTTTATGATATCTGTGACATGTGTAAATATCATATGGCAAACTTTTTTAACCGTTGGTAAGAAGTGCTGCGATCTATGCTGCATGGATCATGGTGAAAGTTTCCATATAATTTGTAATGCTTTAACCTAAAGGCATTACAACCTACCATGTGTCCTTAACATAGATAGATACGTTAAGATTATGAAACACTAATTTGCAATAATAATACAATAACTCCAAATACTCTCATAAGAATGAAACTTCTCAAATATTTTAGTCATTAATACAAAATCTTGAACAATCCTATTGGCATAAACCTTACATTATCATAAACCAATTTAATAACTTTATAAAAAAATCCTAAAACATCAAGAAATTACAAAAACTAGAATCCAACTCCAAAAGATCTTTATAACTAATTAAAATATTTTAAAATCCCAAATTCTATCTATTATAATAATTAGTTGGGAAATTAGGATCACTATCGTCATTGTAAATCCCGAGAATTTTTCATACCAGTAAAAATAGACATAAATATAAATATAGTAAATAGATGGTTAATATTGAACTCAAGAAAGACTCTAGAATAAAATTACGAGTAGTAGTGAGCCTGTATATAGTTTCAAACCTTAAAACAAATCAAGATGTAACAATTCAAGAGGTCGTTTTGTTGAAATCTGATTTTTACTTTTATGAGATACAAAAACCATTTGATTTTTCAAATAAGTATCACATTTCATATCTTGTTTAATATTTATTTTAGGCAAACCTCTTATTATATTCTTTTTAGATAATTTTTCTAATTGATTAAAATTTACATGACCTAAACATTTATGCCAAGTAAAAATATTATCATTCATTGATAGCAAACAACAAGCATCTTCAGCTTTACTTGGTTTTATCAAATATATGTTTTTCTTTCTAAAACCTTCAAATAATCTTGTACCATTTTGATCAAAAGCAAAACATTTGTCTTTTTCATTATGTGTGTTTGGTTTAGCTTTTATAAACACGGTTTTCTTATATGTATTCGAACTAGATCCATGCTCATATCCTAAACCATGCTTTTTAAAAGACAATCTTTGTGATGAGATCAACATTGTTATTTTCTATTCACTTTCATTAAATTTATTAAATGTATTCTTTATTGAATTGGACTCATCTATTTTCACTTTCAATACTCCGGTTTCTTCCTTTAACAACCTTTTATCTTTTCCTAGTTTTTCATTATCTACATACAACTTTTCAAGATCATACTTTAATATGTCATTTTGCATCAACAAGTAAAGAATTTGTTTGTTTTAAAGCCTCATTTTCATTCTTAAGCGATTTTACTTCATTATCATACTTTGGTATCTTTAAGTCGGCCTTTTTAAGTGCTTTTGATAAGTTTTTCATTTCAAGAAGCATATCATCTTTAGTTATTTCATTGTTAGATTCAGAGTATACCTCAGAGGTAGCCAGAGACAAAGGTTTGCTTCTTCTTCTTCTCCATCCGAATCTTCTAGACTACTTTCTGTGTCATCCAAATCACTCCATGTTGCTAACATTGCTTGACTTCACTTTTTGTATTGCTCCATTTTCTTTATCAAAGTGGGACACTCATATTTGATATGTCCTGGCCTTTTGCACTCACAACACTAGATTTCTCTCTTCTCCTTTTCCTTGTATTCCTTTCCTGCATCATTCTTCTTATATCCAGTAGTTTTCTTAAAAGTACTAAATTTCTTACCTCTTTGTTTCTTAAAGAATCGGTTGAGCTTTTTGGCTAGAAGTGTTATGTCCTCTCCATCTTCATTTTCACCATCATCCGATCCAGCTTGAATAACTTCCTTTGCTTTGAATGCAATCCCTTTAGTACTACTTTCCTCTCCTTGTGTAGTTTTCTTGTGGGATTCATAAGCCATTAACTTTTTTCTAAGTTGGCTATGAGAAAGTTTGTTGAGATCCTGTGCTTCTTCTATAGCAGTTTTCTTTGCATCCCAAGTTGGTGGTAGGATTCTCAGCATCTTCCTCATAAGATCAGGATCACCAATCACTTTGCCAAGTGATGCCATCTCATTTGTAATTGCAGTGAAATTGTTAAATGCATATTTGACAGATTCATCAGTTTTAAACTTAAATAATTCATATTGCTGAAGTAAAGCATTAATTTTAGTTTCTTTAATTGTATTAGTTCCTTCATAAGTTTTAGTTAATCTATCCCAGATCTCCTTTGCTGTTCCACATGAAGATATTAAATAAAATTCTAAAAGCAGCAATAGTGGTCAACAACACATTTTTAGCTTTGTTGTTCTTTTCAATGATCTTCTTCTTAGCATCTGTCAGGACCGAATTTCCATTCATTGTAATCACATTGTCTCCAATGGAAATTACCTACCAAGAAACATAATCGTTAGCTTTTATATAAGTTTCCATACACATTCTCCAATAGGAAAAATTTGAACTATCAAAGAAAGGAGCAAGGTTAATTGCTACATTATTCTCAGCCATTTTTAAATGGATCACCCAAAACAATAAAATGAGCCTGCTCTGATACCAATTGTTGGTCCCAAATAATAATCAAGAAGGAGAGGGGAGGAGTTGTTGTTGAATTGATTATTTGAAAAATTTTGCCTTCAAAAACTCCCTTTAAGTTTTAAACACAAGAACAATATATCAATTAAACGAATTAACAATAAAAATTTTCGAAAAATAAAAGATGAGGGAAAAAGAAGATCAGGCAGCTATTTACAATGGTTCCGCCTTATGCGTCAATCCACTCTTCTAACTCTGAGCTGGGGACCTTGTTATTCTACGGGTTTTGTTCCACTATATCCAACAAGTTTAAATTACAAGCTTGTGCAATTCTCTCAGCTCGATTCTCACAGCTCGATTCTCACAGCTATCCTCTAGCTACAACCAATCTACAGAGTCTAAACCTGTAACTTATCTATCAAAAGAGAAGGCAACAACAAGTTCCTTCTATACAAAATAAAATATCTAAAGAATGAAAGCCAAGAGATCAGCTCGCTATATAAGATGTTTATTATAAATCTCGATGAAATGAAACTTCTAGATTTTATTCTGTATTTGATTCAGTATCTTTTTGTAAAGGAGAGCACTTTTTGTTTGCTGCGTGTAGATGATATATTTGATACTGATACTTTTCTCTGTCTTCCTCAGTTATACTACTCTTCGTCTAATGTTTAGAAGATAGATATCAAATCCCAAAAATCTCGATATATAATCTTTTGTGCTTTATCTTGATTTGAAATTTGAAGACTATCCATTCCTTCCAACGATAGATATCAAATTCCAAAAATCTCGATATATAATCTTTTGTGCTTTATCTTGATTTGAAATTTGAAGACTATCCATCCCTTCCAACGGTTAGTTGATAATAATATCCAGCTTCTATTTGTCTTCGTGAATCAAATTTAGAACATGATATGATCATAACAAATGGATAAGCTCAGCTTGATCTTCGTAGACTTTCAAATCTGATTGCATATCTCCCATCAAATCAAATTAGTTGTGGATAAGCTTTGAAAATAACTAATTGCATATATTTCTCCTCCAACGTGATTTGCTTCAAATATCCAACTAATTTCTGATCTTTATCTTTCAACCTAATCTGATCTTCTTCATATATCTCTGATTGATATTTTGTCATTGAACGTGATCTCATTTTCTATCAAGATAACGTTTATCCTTCTTCTTGTTTTTTTTTTTTTCATAATAATTCATATAATATGAAAGACTCTTGTCTTGGTCGTGATACTTATAGACATGAATAAACATCTTGTCTTGAACTGAATAAAAATATGATTTTGTCTTAAAACAAATTGTAGATAGAGAAACAAAAAATGAATATAGATCCCCTTGGATATAATCCTTTTTTAGTGGAACAAATAAGTATATTACCCAAATATACTTATTATCACGTAGCTAGGTCTTGAAAAAAATCTTTATATTTTTCTAAAAAAGTAAATCTTTTTGTTTGAGAAGATGAACAGTAACTTTTGGTTGAAAATTCTTGTTCTTCAAAAGTTCCAGTGAAGGCTTTGGAAAAGGTTCTAGCTTTTTCGAAATATACTTCATTCTTAGCTTAACCTCCTGGAGAACATTCTGTATACTCTCTATTCCTTGAAAAAATCTTCGATAATATTGTTGCTTCTCTCAACTCTTATGTATTCTTCTTTATGATAAGTAAATCATGTAAATCATCGATATACAACATCATTTACCCATTTATCTTGAACTCATCATGGTTCTTTAAAGTTCTGTGAAAGGTGTAGATGTATGGATTTCATTATAAAGGCTTTAAACTTGATTTATTATTTGGATTTAACTCTCTGGGTTAAAGTGACAGGGCTTAGAGAGTTATACCCAACCAATTGGGATGATAATGGGAGAATTGGCATGGTATGCTTGGAGTAGGGCCCGTTGGAATTGGTCTGCCAATTCCAACCTTTCTCAAATTGGCCCACACACATTACAATGAAGGCCTCAATGGGCCTGTGTCCATAAGGGAGCCCACATCCATGTCCATAATGAGAGGGACTCATCCTGGCCGTTGGTCGTTTGTCTCATCTGACGGATGACATCGACAGCTAGATTCTCTATAAATACCTTAGTGCTTACCTCATTTAGACAAGGTGAAAATCTTGGAAAAACGCCGTCGTGCTGCCGGATTTCCGCCCTGGTGAATCAAACACTTGATTTACTCAAGAACATACACGAATCCATAGTACTCAGTGAGGTTGATGCCTTTTAGCTCCCTCACCTGTCACACGTGTGTTAGAGCCTATTGAGACTGCCTACTCCTCCTCCCTATACGATTACTTATTGATCATCTTTGCACATGTTGTTTCCCTAGATCACGTGTAGTGCGATAGTCACGCGGCACGCTTGTGATCGTTGCATCCGGAATCATACCCATACAAAAGGTTCTATCTAACACACCCACACACATATATATATATATATATATATAAATTCCGCACACTAAATAACATCATTAGTTTCTTGATTATTTTGTTATCATCAAAACTTTAGGCAATAAAGAATCAACAGGAAATATCTTCTGTTTTTGGGTAAAATCAATTTAACCCAATGTTTGTAATTTCTTTGAATCTTTGAGCAATTAATTGATTAATCTTTTGAGCTTGTTTTATTTCTTCTAATTTGTGCTTATTTTGATAAATCCATAGAGAAATAAACTCCTACAACTTAGGGATTACGAATTTAATTCCTGATTTAATCTGATTTCAAATGCGCTAACAAGTAAATTTGATTGGGTGTTTGTAATTAGTAACTTGAAATTAATTTGTGGTTTTTAAAAGAATTGTGCATTCTTTTAGAACCACGATTGATTTTAATTGAATAGATTGAGAGATTATTCGATTGAATAGATCTATGGTTATTAATGGAGTCGATCTTAACTACCTCTTGCCGAGGAATGGGTGAAAACTTTCTATCATTTGTTTCAAAAATTTATTGAGTTATCTTTTTAAAACAATGGATTCCTATTCTTTATGTAGATCTAATTGAAACTTCAGATTATTGGTTTTAGCTAGATCTAGAACTACTAACTTCGAGAGAAGCTTTAGTTTAATTTAGAGAAGACGATCGTACAAACACACCATTTCAATATTTTAAGAAGCTATCTTTCTTAAGAAATCATTATGATAAGGAATTGGTGAAGTAACCTAAGCTATCTTTTTCATAAAAGTTATAGCTTAACTCGCATTTTGCCTAGTAAACATTTGTGAATATTTCTATCTTAGTTTAGTTTATTTTCCTTTTTGATCTTCTAAAGTCTTTCTTTGGCTAGAAAATTAATCGGATTGAAAGTATACTAGATGCCAATCATTCTCTTGGGACCGACTTAAATCATTTACTATGCTATATTTGATGGGTGCGCTTGCCTTATGAGACTGTAGTTGTTGATTTAGAAAATATTTATAAATTTGAAAAACTCGGCCAATGATCAGTGGAATTTGAGCTTTCAATTTCAAATGTCACTTTTTAAACACAACAAAACAAAATCCACAACCAATGTTACTGGCTTTTCTTGCTCTTTTTCTTGTACGAATATTCTAGCATGAGTTGACTTCAAGTAAGGCCTTACCTGAGGAGGGAGTTAACTGACTAAAACACGAAGATAAAGCTCACTAACTTCCATATCCCTCGCTGGACTTAGAGTGTGGGAGTTATCGAGTTACGCTAGTAGGTTTTTGCTTTTAAAATAAACAGGAACTTGAAGTTTTCTAATATTTTATAAAAATGCTAATTAGTTCTATTAAACTTTAGTCGTAATCACCAACATAAGCAAGCACACCTATCGATATAGCATAGAAAGTTTTAGGTTATATTCCTTGGGGATTGTTAGCATATACCATACTCACTTTTCATCTATTATCTAGCCAAAGAAAAACTTAAGAGGGCGTTATGAATCCTAAAACACTAAGAGAAGGTTAGGAATAAATATATACATGTTTTTAATGTAAATTTACAATATAAGTTTGTTAATGTAAGAAAAAGCTTAGGATTTTGGTTGGTTGTGTGTGTGCAATTTTAAAAACAAATAAACACGAAGTTGAAGTTTTCAAAACATTTATAAGAATGCTAATAAGTTTTGTTCAACTTCGATTACAATCACCAATATAGGTAAGTACACCTACTAAAATAGCATAGAAAGTATTAGGTTGTATTCTTTGACAATCGTTAGCATATACCATACTCACTCTTAATCTATTATCTAGCTATAAAAAGATTTATAAGAGCATTATAGACATAAAAAGCTAAGCTAAGATTAATTATATACACATTTTTTCAAGCCAAATTTAGGATATAAGATTGTTAATGCAAGACAAATCTTAAGATTTGCTTCCCCAAGTTCTTATCATGTGATTTCTTAACAAACTCAAAGAGTTGTTTGCTGGGGATTCTTGTATTATCGAATTCGCTAAGGTAAGTTAAAGCCTTTCTCAAGGTCAGAAACTTTATATCTAAATCAGACCACCGGCATCTCTTCACATGCTATAAGTAATCTAGATATGATAAATATTAAGAATCCTTTGATTAAAACCCATTTTTATGAATTTAAAACCAAGTAACAGAAAGTTTCACTATCCCTATTTCTAGGTGATTGTGAGCAACTTCATTAGCAGATCAGTTCTATTTAAATAATGATATCTTGATCTATTCATCTGAAATCAAACATGGATCTAAAATGTGCACCATACAATTAGACTCATGAAAAATAAGTTCAATCTACTATATACAATCACCCAATCAGTGTTCATTAAAAATGCATTAGAAATCAAATGAATTAAGTCTTGCATTTACAAACCCTAAGATAATTATTTCTCCATGAATGTAAACATTAAGTATAGGTTCAAGAGAAACAATGTGAAATTTAAGATAAATATTAAAGATTAAGCACAAAAAAAAAAAAATCTTGTAAAAACAAACATTAGGTTCAATATGAATTTACTTAGAAAACTCGAACTCTAGCAAGAAGAAAGATTTTCTCTTACTAAAAATTCTCTTATTACTCTATACTATGTCACAAATTTGTTACATATGGTATAAAAAGTTATTGCACATATGTGCATGATTATTTATAGTGACATGGCATAGAAAATATGAAGATTTTCTTTGCTGATGTGTCATATTCTTTATAATTAAATTTGTCTTATTCTAATGCACGTAAAAGAGCATAGTAGACACATGACAAGGCCACTTTTCGTAGCTTGGATCGCAAGTTCGAAGGTTAGCCACAATCTAAGCTATGTCTTTTCTTTAGTGGCAAGATTTGGGGTCAAGTTAAACTCTAGGTGGAACCATGGGCCTAATTCTTAGGAGCGATTGGAGTTTGTCAAGGCACAGTTGTCTTAGTATAAACTGCCGTGTAGATTGATGGCATGGTTGAGGCCATAATTTGCAATTTTACCTTATTTTGCCTTGTTTTCTTGCTCTTAGATGGGATCTTTAGTAGCCACGATTGAGTCTATCTTCAAATATTGTTGTTGTTTTACTCCAATTTTCATTTAAACCACTTTGTTTCTTCTTTTTATGATCTTAGGAGGTGATCTATAAAGCATAAAATCATAGGAACTTATTTAAAAAAATCAGATAAGACATGAATTCCTATGAAAAGAATAGAGTGTAAAAGACTTATTAGATTTGCTTCACCAAGTCCTTATCATGTGATTTCCTAATAAACTCAATAAATTGTTTGTTGGGTATGCTTGTACTGTCCGATTTACTAAGGTAAGCTAAAGCCTCTCTCAAGTTTAGAAACTCTAGATCTAAGTCAGACAACTGAAATCTCTCTTCACAAGCTATCAGCAACCTAGATCCACATGAAGTTTAAGAATCCTTTGATTTAAAACCCATTTTAATGAAATCAAAATCAAGTGATAGAAAGTTTCACATCCCTATCTCTAGGTGATTATGAGCAACTTGATTAGTAGCCAAGATCTATTCAAAAGAATGATCTCTCAATCTATTTAGTTGAAATTAGACATGAATCTATACAGTGCACTCACATAAACTCATGAGTTAAGGTTCCAGGTACTAATTACAAGAACCTAGTCAATATTCAATTAAATGTGTTGAAATTACATGAATCAGATCTTAGATTCACAAACCCTAAGTTAAGATAATTATTTCTCCATAGATATAAACATTAAACATGGATTCAAGAGAAATAATATGAAATTAATGATAAATATTATAGATTAAGTACAAAAATCTTGCAAAAACAAATATTGGATTAATATGAAATTACCCTAAAAACTTGACTCTCTAGCAAGAAAAATGTTTTCTTACTAGAAATTCTCTCTCTACTCTAAACTATGTTAAATATTTGTTACATATGGTACAACATTTTTTACAATGCCTTTCCACGTTCATTTATAACAGCTTGCTTAGAAAAATCATGAATTTTTTTTTGATGTGGCAAATTCTTTTTAATGGATTTTGTCTATATCTTTGCACACTTTATTCTAGGGTAGTACATACATGACAACAAGGAAAGGATCACTTTTCACGGCTTGGATCGCAGACTCATAGGTTAGCTATGAATAAGTTGTGTCTTTCCATTAGAGGCACAATTCATGTTCAATTTATATACGGTCAAAATTGTGAGTGTAACTCTAGTCATAATTTGGGCTATGCTCTTGAATTATATGTCATGTTTCTTTCAGTGCAAATATGTGTAGGTCAAGAGCACAATTTGGACTATTGCCTTGTTATCTTGCCCTCAGTTAGGATCTTTGGGCCATGGTTGGAATTTGTCTTCAAACATTCTATTGTTTTGCTCCAATCTTGATTCAATTCACCTTTTTCTTCTTTTTATGATCTTTGAAGCTAAAAAAGAACATTTTCACAACAATAGCACATAATCATAGGGATTTATCTACAAATGGATCAAATAAGGCATGAATTCTTATCAATGGAATATAGTACAAATGATTTATCATACTCTTAAGAGGGATTTAGCCAACCAGCACATCAGGGCAAAGCTTGTTAGTTGCCATGTCCCCCCACTAAACTTAAAGTATGGGAGTTACCCTTAGGAGGGATTTACCCAACTAGCACATGAGGGTAAAGCTTGTTACCTCCCATGTCCCCTGCCGAACTTTAAGTGTAGGATTTACCCGATCAGTGGATGAAGGCAAAGCTCATTAGCTCTCATATCGTCCACTAGACTTGGAGTATGGAAGTTACCCTTAGGAGTAAGTTACTCGACCAACACATGAAGGTGAAGCTTGCTAGGTTCCATATCCCCCACTACACTTAGAGCACAAGAGGGCAGGGCTTGTTGGCTCCTTTGTCCCTTGTTCACTACCATGGTAGGTGTCATGGGTTGAACTTATGTGAAGAGAGTTTGCATGACCCTACTCTATTTGATGAGTATGGGTGATGGCTTGTGTATAAACTTCTTAATTTTATTTCATTAAATTTTGACATAATTGGGCTCCTACTTGCGAACTTTACAAAGCCATACAGTTTCCTGGAGAAGGGAGATTGAAATATCCTATCGGTGTTATGTTTATGCAACAAACTTTCACAGGTTGGTAGCATACAAAGTTCTGGGAATGGGTCCCCTATCTAAGTCTCAAGCTTATGGGCACCATTACCAAAGCATCCCTTGATTTGTACTAGGTCATCGCAATTGGGGTTAAGCTTTCCTCTTGCATCCTTCGAACCCATTACCTCAAGTTTCCTACAAATTAGGTCTCAAGCTGGAAGACCTTATACCTAACCTTAGTAGAAAAACTATTATTTTTTTTATTAGTCTCAAGTTTCTTCCATAGCATCCAGCTTGGCTTGCAACTTGAATTGATTCACCATCTCGTCAAAGGATTATACTTAAATGTTAGGGCGTTTGAGGTCAATGAGGAGTATAGCTTTGATTATGAAGAAAAGATTAAAGGTGGTTTCTTCCATCAGAGTTTGCCTGGTGGTTTGGTAGCCCCATTGGATGCTCAAGAGCTTATCTGCGCATTTGCCATTGAGGCGGTCTACCTGAGCTTTAATACTTCCCATAATGGTCTTGTTTATTTCTTCGACTTGTTCATTGGCATGTGGATGGGCCACTAAAGTGTAATGCAATGTGATCTTGTATTTGACCCAAAATTCTTTCATAGTGTAATAGTTGAATTATCAGTCATTATCCATGACTAAGGAGTGGGGTATCCTAAACTTGACAAGTATCTTGTTGTAGATGAATTTTAGTACATTCTTATTTGTCAACTTTGCTACTTCCACCCACTTGGTGAAGTATTCACACCCAATGATGATGAGCTTATATTGTCTAGTCAGCACCGGTAGTAGTTCGATGATGTCTAGGCCCATTAGGTGAAGGGCCACAAGTAAGTGAGGTACTGGAGGTTTACACATCGAGCATCATTGATTGGAGCATGTCTCTAGCAACTCTTGCATTTCTTCACATATTCCTTGATGTCCTTCTTCATGGTCGGCCAATAGTATTTAGCTTGTACCACCCTGGTGTATAAGGATTGTGCCTTGATATGGTTGCTACATTCTCTTACATGTAGCTTGTTGAGGACATGACACCCTTCATCATGGTGCAAACATGTTAGGAGGGGGAAACTAAAGCTTCGCTTATATAATGTACCATTGATAAGCCTATGGTTTGTTGCCCTGTACATGAGGCTCCATACCTCTTTCTTGTCTAAGGGTAAGACCCCATCCTTAAGGTAATCTATGATTAGGTCCATCTAACTTGGGGAGATCAGTCTAGTTCATGTTTCGAGTAGTTCATGCGTTTGCTTTGTTATGGTCTTATCAGGGAAGTATTCCATGAATATTCTTTCTCCTGTTCTTTTTAGGTTTGGTATCGCTATCGAAGCAAGCCTAGAGAGTTTGTTAGCTTCAAAGTTCTCAACTCTTAGGATCTTAATGATGTCCCATGAATCAAATTCCATAAGGAGGGTTCTTATAATATTGAGCTATTTGGTCATTCCTTCATCCTTAACCTCATAGTTACCTTTGACTTGTTATACCACTAACATTGAATCTCAAATTTTTTTTTGCTTATTGGCTCCAATGTCTTTTTTTAGCTTTAGTCCTACTACAAAGGCTTTATACTCTGCTTTGTTGTTACTTGCAGGAAATCTAAACTTTAAACTATAACAAACTTTGACTTCGTAGGGTCCTTAACACCAATCCAGCCTTATTATCCCCTATGAGTGGAGGATTCATTGACATCATGCTCATCGTACTCTTTGGGGTCAGTGTATTCGACCACAAAATTGGCTAGAACTTAGGCTTTATCGGCTTCCATGGGTTATAATTAAACCCTATATGTGTTAAGTTTGATTATGTACTTCATCATCCTTCTGGAGATATGGATTGCTAGAGGATGGTTCTTAGGATAAAGTCTATAAGGACTATTATCTAGTGAGCTTAGACGTAGGGTTGCAGTTGTTGGACCGAGATGACCACAACTGGGCAAATTTCTAGAGATTCAAGTACCTTTCTTCTACCCCCTATAGGGCATGGCTCATATAGTAAATAGATCGATGTTGCTTCCATTAGCTCGGCAACATTAAAGAGAGGGCATGCTCACTCACAACTAGTACAAAAGAGAACTTCCATAGGTGTTGTGGTAGACAATATAGAGGGTTACTAGAAATGTCTTCAAGTCCTCAAAAGCTTGCTGGTTCTTATTGGTCCACTTAAACTTGTTTGATTTTTTTAGTACCTTGAAGAACTCAGAGCATTTGTCTACTCTACGTGGTAAGAACCTTCTTAGGGAAACTACTCTTCTTGGTAATCTTTGAACCTCCTTCATGGTTACATATCTACTATCTGCTTAATCTTTTTGTGGTTGGCCTCTATCCTTTGACGGGAGACCATGTAGCTTAAAAATTTACCCAAGGTAGATCTACTTTCAACTTCATGGTATAGATGTAGAGTTTCTAAAATGTTTCTTGTTGGTCTCAGAGGTGTTTGGTTGCTTTTTTTTTTTTTTATGATCATATTGCTGACAGATACCTCCATATTTCTTCCTATTTATTGCTTGAAGACTTTGGTCACCAACCTTTGAAATGTGTGTACCTCCTTGTTAGGATTCATCTTCATCTAGTGGTATCCGAAGAAAGCATCCCTGAAGCTTTGTAGCTCGTATCTTAAGCTGCTATCCATGAGCTAGTCTATTTATGGTAGGGGAAAACAGTCTTCATGCATGTCCTATTGGATTAGTGTAATCGACATACATGCACCATTTACATTGTCCTTCTTGACCAACACCATGTTAGCTAGCCAAATGGGGTCTTTTTCTTCTATATTAACCCAACTTAGAGTAACTTTTGGACTTCTTCCTCGATTGCAGCTTGTCTCAATCATGAACTACCTAATCTTTTGGTGAACTAGCTTTTACATCTTGTTCACTCTTAGCTAGTGAGTGATCACTTCTGGACTGATGTTCAACACCTCTGATGGTGACCATGTAAAGACATCCTTGTTTGTTCACAAGATTGTGATCAACTATTCTCTGATGTTAGAAGGCATTAAGATCATAACCTAAGTTATGTACTTGAGGTCATCGTTTAATATGACCTCTTTCATTTGTTTTATTGGCCATTCTTTCCTTCAATCTTATCATCGGGCTTGAAATCTACTACACATAACTTTTCCCCTTTTAAAGCCTTGAGGTATAACTTGTGCGACTATTCTTTATCTCCTTTGCACATCTCTACCCCTATAGAGATCAAGAACTTAACTTTTATCTAGGGTTGTGACACTACTATCCTAAAAGCTAATTTGATTGCTCTCCTAAGGATTACATTGCACATTGAGCAGCAGTCAACCACAAGGAATTCAATGTGGCGAGCCATGAAGTGCTCCTTGTCTCCGAGCTCAAGAGGTAGGGCGATGGTTCCTTAAGCTTGATTGGTTTGTTGTCAAAGCCATACAGCTCGTGGTTATGCGGCTTCAACTTTGCTTTTAACTAATGTTTCATTTTTCTGTATGCATGGTTAAACAGAATGTCGACTACTACCAATATCTATCGTTAAACTCCTAACTTTCTAGCATGAGATAGAGGCTAAGATCACCAATAAGTCCTGGGTACAAAGATTGAATATCTTCAAGGTTAGCATTGAAGATTGATATGGAGTTTTCTATTTTCCTTCTCTTTGGCTTAAGTCTCATGACCTTTTCTCCCTCCTTTAAGATAGAGAGGAAGTGCCTGACAAGTTCGAAGGGTCTAGTCTGACCATAATGGTATTGATCTCACTGGGGCATTCCTTGTCTCTTCCATCTTGCTATTGATTTCGTTTTCCCTTGGCTAGCCCTCCTCCCTTGGGGTGTTTTTGGTCCGCCTCTTCTGGGAGGGCTTATCCAACTGTGCACCATTGTAGTTGATGTACCATTTAAGATAGTTTTGTTGGATAACGTCCTTGACGGCATTTTTACTTGCCAAAAATCATGCGTATTGTGCTCGTGCTCTTGGTGTTATTTGCAGTATTCTTTTGAATCCTTTCGCCTCATGTTTGGTTTCACAAGAGCTGGTCGTGGGATAATCCCCTGGCAGTTGACTTCAAGGAACATCTCATGATGGGATTTCATTAGGGGCATAAACTTATTGTATAGTAGGTATAATTTCTTTTTTTCTTAACCTCAATCTCTAGTGTATTGTTGGAGCTTTGGTTTGCATTACATCGGTCCTTAGGTTACCCCTTGTCCCTATGACAGTTGTGATCATGAAGGGCAGTCTCAGGCCCAACCTTAGTTTCCTTTCTAGCATTTTTAGTGTCTTCTTATCATATGTACCTTTGTGCTTTCTCCCTCACTTGCTCGAGGGTGGTAAGTGGGCATTTAGACATGGAGTTGAAAAATGGGCCTTTGGTGAGCACTCCTTGCTTGATTGTCGCTAGGGCTACCCCTAGTTAAGGATAAGGATTTCCAGACACATTTTGTTGAAGATGGTAAGATAATTTCACAATGGTTTGTCTGGCCTCTACTTAACAATGTAGAAGTATGAGACATTATTCTCTAGTGGTTTATTGAACATAAAGTGAGCTATGAATAACTCACTAAATTATGTGAAGGAGGCGATGGTTCCTTTAGGGAGGTTGTTGAGTTAAGTATTTCCAGTGACTTCCTGAAGGGTTGTTAGAAATATCTCGCATCATATGACATCTGAGAAGCTGTGAAACATCATGGTGGACTGAAGTTGGGCCAAATTGTTTTCAGGGTTGATTGTCTTGTCATAAGTTTCCAGTTGGAGGTCTTGGTTCTAGTGGTTAGCATTATAGACTAGATTGCTGCAATGAAGGGTGAGTTAGCCATGGCCACTTTTTATGTTGGTAGGCTTTGCAAGTTATCTTTTGAGCTGGTGAGCTTTAGCATCATTTGGTCAACCTTTGCCAGGATGGTTGGGGGTTTTACATCAATAGCTAAGGGTGAAAACAAAAATGCTCTACAAGATTTTTTTTTTTTTTTTTTTTATGTGTTTGGTGGGGAAGGGAAAGGGGAGGGGAGGGGGGGGGGGGGGGGGAGGGGAGGGGGGAGGGAGGAGGGAGGTTGGGGGGTTTGGGGGGAAGAGCCATTGAAGAAGAGGGGTAGGGGGCAGGATAAATTAAGTATCTGCACTAAAAACTTAAACAATTAATTTCAAAGGGCAGATAAAAAATGACTTTAATTGCAGTGGATAATATAACAACAGATTACAATATGAAAAATAAAAAAGATAGGGATAGAAAATATTAGTTCAAATTTTACATGGAGATTGACCCATTTCCTACTTTCCACAGTCTACCAATACCTCCTATCGAGGACTTCACCACCAAAATACACTCAAGCTGAGCAATTACAAAGCTTTATAACAAACAGAAAATAAAATATTTCCTTTCTCTCTCTCTCTCTCTAGTTGCTCTGTTAGAGATTACAAGTGTAAGAATAGAGCAATAGAATGTTTTTCTCCTTCCTTATAGATTTTGCAAATTTAATGAACAAGAGAATAAGAAAATTAATAGTCTATTAATTCGCAAATAAAAGCTCTTTCGCACTTCACTTCTCTTCTATTGAATCTCCAATGACAAAATATATATAACCTTGAAAAATTCCAATGTCCATTAAGGATAATGTCTTTAAGTTGTCAAGCATTAAATGTGCTTCAATAGCTCTTTTTGTCACATCAACTCCAATACTTAAACTGTCATGCCCTAAAGAACCATTGTGTGTCAAAGTGTCACACCTCATTTTTTGCCCTTGACAAGTCTATGCTCACTTGGACTGCATCGAGTCTTGAATTCAAACTTGTCGCACCTTAAGACTTGTTGTGCCTTAAATTTTCTCTCAACCAATACTGTGCATCTTTGATCTTGTTGAGTCTTAGAGTTTGAACTCGTTGTGCCTTGAACAATGGACTCATTAAGCCCTAGGCAAACCCTTCGACCAAGGTTGTGCTTTTTTTGAACTTATCGTGCTTTAGACTTTTAGCTTGTTGCGCCTAGAGGAGTAGACATCTAGCCTTTGATGTAACCCTTGATAAATGACTGCATTTTTAAGTTTATCAAGCTTTGGTGTTGAGTTTGTCACGCCTTGATAAATGAAGTTGTCTAGCTTTTGACTTGACCCTCGAATGATATTATTCATCACTAATTTGGTTCTTGCTAAAAACCTGCAAAAACTTTACAAAGACGCACAACATACACATATATATTCTAATATATTATTTGACTAATTAAGTGCAGTTTACCATAATTCAATAATTAATCATGCATCATATTGTCTCATCAAAATCCACATTGAACATATAAGTTCAACAATCTTCCCCTTTTTGATGAGGACAATTATGCATAATTAACTCCTTTTTAATTTAATATAGTCCCCCTTAATTAAGCATCTAGATTTCAAAGGAATTTTGTTAATTGTTAATTCAAAATACTTAATGCTTAATTCTAGGGAAATGCAAACTACACTCAATATGTCATTTAGCTCCCCTTTTGAACCTATCAAAGTAGATTATATGAATGCATGTTAATTGTACATTCTGCACTTCTTCCCCAAGCTCAAAAAAATGATAGGCTTATGATATTTCAAACAAATAGAGATGCATAGATAACATACAAGTTTTAGCAATTTACCTTACTCAAGGCGGACTTTACACATTTCATTCAGAATAAAACAATTGCTCTACAAAGAGGACTTCACATTGCCTTAGCAGAGGACTTCACAAATTACCTACACACACGTAGAACTTCACACACTTACCTCAACACATGAGGACTTCACTCCTTGCCTCAACAAAGGACTTCACAATTACCTTGTCAAGAGGATTCACCCATTGCCTACACATGTAGGACTTCACACACTTGCCTCAACATATGGGACTTGACTAAAACATTCAAATAAAACATGTGAATAGTGCCTTACAATATTAGCTCACTAATCTTATGAATGATATTATTCACTCAACAACTACAAACACAACAGATCATAAGCATCACAAAGCATATATGAACATTTAATAGTTTCTTTTATCCTTAGAGATCAAGTTCTAGATCATCTTGGCTCCATGGTATTTTGGCACTCATCTCGCTTGATCATGCTCAATTCTCTCGTAAAGTGGAAAAACAATCTTCAATTAAGGGTTCTATAAGAATATTAGCAATCTAATTGTTTGTATCAACAAATTCCAAGCTAATATCTCTATTGAGAACATGATCTCTAATGAAATGACGTCTAATTTTGATATGCTTGGTCCTTGAGTGTTGGATTAGATTTTTTGTCAAATTTACAGCACTTATGTTATCACAAAAATTGGAACATTTTCATATCTTAAACCTTAATCAAGCAAGGTTTGTGTCATCCACAAAATTTATGTACAACAACCACCAGCAACTATGTACTCAGCTTCACCAGTTGAAACTATAACATAATTTTGCTTCTTTAAGTGCCAAGATATTAAGGAATTTCTACGAAAGTAACATGTGCCGCTTGTGCTTTTCCGGTTTACTTTGCATACAGCAAAGTCAGCATCGGAATATCTAACTAAATTAAAAGAGGTAAAGTTTGGACACCGCAAGCCCATTTTAATTGTGCTACAAGATAATTGAATATGTGTTTTACTGCACTCAAGTGCAATTTTTATCATGCATATACACACTCCGAGAACATGATATCAGATCTAAAAGCTATTAGATATAACAAACAACCTATTATGTCTCTATAATCTTTTCGTAAGTGTTTTTTCCATTTTCATCTTTATCAAGATTTGTACTTGTACTCATAGGTATAGGTCTAGTTTTGCAATTTATCCATTTTAAACCTTTTCAACATATCTTTTGTATATTTTGATTGAATAATAAATGTTCCATTTTCCGATTCCTTTATTTGAAGACCAAGAAAATAATTGAGTTCTCTCATCATACTCATTTCAAATTCTTTCTTCATGGACTCAACAAATTCATTTATAAGACTCATGATAGTAACTTCAAATACAATGTCATATACATAGATTTGCACAATCAATGTGTCTAACTTGTGAATTTTGATAAACAGAGTTTTATCAAATTTTCTTCTAACAAAACCATTATGCAAAAGGAAGCTACGGAGCCTTTCGTACCAAGCTCTAGGAGCTTGCTTTAGACCATAAAGAGCTTTGTTTAATTTAAAAACATGATAGGAAAATTTATTATTTTCAAAACCCAGTGGTTGCTCTATATAGAATTCTTCTTTTTATAAAACCATTTAAGGAAATAATTTGATATTGATTTGAAAAAGAGTAAAATTTTTGAAAGCAGCAAATGCCAAAAGTATTTGATAAGTCTCTTTTACTCTATAATTTCCATAGGAATTTGAGCTTATTTCGATATGTTTTTAAATGAATTCCCATGAAGCTGTACTTTTAATGATAATTATCATTTTTATAGCTCCTTGAATCCAAAGAAGAAGATATGAAGTGTTTTTAATTAGATTTGGAGTAAAGCAGCAAACAAAGTCAAAGTTTGAACTAGTCGAGCCCTGCTAAATTCATCATCGAGGCTAAAAATTTGAAGAAAAATGATATGTCGAGCCTCACTCGTGAGCCCTTAACATGACCCTTGACAAGTGTTGAGGAGATCGAGCCTCAATCTATAGAAGAAGCTTTTGTTGAGCCTCAAAGTCGAGCCTCATATTTTGACCCTCGACAGTTGCTATTTGAAGACCATTTTCCATCTAAATTACATCGAGCCTCAGCTCTTTGAGCCTTAACGACCTCAATTTCACCCTTGATAGAACGATAGACAAAAACACACATTACTTAGTGTTTTGACATCGAACCTCATTATCTTTTCCTTACAAGCACTTGATAAAGAAGCAATTTGCCCCATAACAATCATTACATGATCAAACGTACATGTGGGAAGAAGAAAGGAATCCTAATATAAAAAGAACTTGCCACATATGAAATGAATACGTCATGTTTTCTGTACCCTGAGCCTATAAATAAAGGGGAAAGCATGTGTTGTAAATAGACTATATTTACTGTACAAATTATAAGTTCTGTTAACATAGATTAAAGAATTTTAAGGCGAAAGAATCCCATTTTCTTCTTGCTTTAGAAGGCTCCTTATTTTTTTGGGTAAAATCAATTTAACCCTAATGTTTGTAATTGTTGCAAGATTCTAAACTTCAATTGAATTATTCTTCAATCCGATTTTATTTCTTTAGAATTTTGTTCTTTAATGTTTAAACCTATGGAGAAATAATCTCCTATAGATTCCAGTTTGTGAATCCAAATCCTGATTCATGTGATTCAAATGTGCTTTCAAATACAAATTGATTGGGTATTTGTAATTAGTATCTTGATAAGTTTTCGTGGGTCTAATTGTGTGGTACACCCATTAGATCCATATTTTGATTTCAATTGGAGTTGATCTTATCTACCTTGAGAGAGGATAGGTGAAAACTTTCTGTCACTTATTTTTAAAATTCATTGAGTTAGTTTTTCAAATAAAGGATTCTTGTTCTTTATGTAGATCTAGTATCTAGATCTAGAACTGCTGACTTCGAGAGAAGTTTTATTTAACTTAGTAAATTCGATGGTACAAATATACCATCAAACCACTCTCTTGGGAGTAAATCATTTTTTTGAAATAACATGATAAAGAATTGATGTAGTAAACCCTGGGCTGCTAGTTTGCAAAGTTACAAACCCATTTTCAATTTTACCCAGTAAACATTTGTGAATATTACCCATTAACCTAGTGTAGCTTCTAATTTTTAGTTATGAGTTTCTAAGTTTTTCTTTGGCTAAATAATGGATGGAATGTGAGTATGATAGCTGCCACCAATCCCTTGGGATCCGACCTAATTATTCCTATGCTACTTCAGTAAGTGCCCTTGCCATAAGTGTTGGTAGTTGCTAAACTGAAGTTGAATAGAACTAATTAGTTTTATAAACTTTGAAAACTTCAACTTCGAGTTGTGATTTGAATTTGTGTTTTATATATCCAACTCCAACAAAGATTTAACCAGTATTCTAATAGATTTTAGTCTAGCAATTGGAGTAAAGGTCTCATCAAAATCTATGTCTTTTTCTTGATTATAGTCTTTAACAACTAGTTTAGCTTTATTTCTTATTATTATATCAGATTCATCAAGCTTGTTTCAATATACCCATTTGGTTCCAATAATAGGTCTGCTATCAGGTCTAGGAACCAATTTCCAAGCATCATTTCTTGTGAACTAATTTTTGTTGCATTGCATCTATCCAAAATTCATCTTTTAAGGCATCTTCAATATTTTTAGGCTTGGTTTGTGATAGAAAAACAAGATTGCTCATGTTCCTTAAAGATGATCTTGTTTGTACTTTATTAGAAGCTTCACCAATAATTAAATCTTCTGGATGTGATTTTGCATTTTTCCATTCTTTAGGAAGATCTATAAACCCTTAGATTTTACAATGATTTCTGAATTCAAACCTTAGAATCGGAAGTTAACCGGAAACCCTAACCAACAAAAACCTATGCGAAAATCCTAGAGTTTAGATGTGGCAATCCCGTGCTCTCAAACCTTAGACAACATAATTGATTTAATGGCTTAAAATAATTTGTATTAATATAGGTAAGTATAAAAATATCATATTCGCCAATTTCTAGTGTCTTTCAGATCCGAAAGGGATCAGTTTTAAAAAACTGTGCTCGGGAACACTGGACGATAAAAATATTTCGTTTATACTGTTAGACTCGTAATAATATAAGAAATCCAAAAAATCAGTTTCGTAATTTTGTGGTAACTAAAAATTACAGATATCACAATTATACACGTATTTTCTTTACTACCGGTAACTTATTAGTCTTGTTTACTATTCATTGTACTTCTTTACTATTTATTACTATTCACCCATCTCTACTTTTTTTTACTACTTATATACATATTTTCTTATTTTTTACATTTCCAATGCATCTCTAATCAAATCGTATCTTACAAATTACTTACTTTTCCTATAAAATTACAAAATTTAATAAATTTTCTCCCTCTCTCCCCTTGCAAAATGGTGCTACACTCCTCTCTCTCTCACTAATTATTTTTGTTTTTCAATTTATTTTATAACATCTAATTTACCTCCATCTTCAACTGTAAATACCCCCTCTCCCTCCACTTCTTTCGCACCTTCATTTCATATAACAAAACTCTCCTAAAATCACTCCACAAATCCTCTCTCCAAAATTTCTCTCTACCAAAACTCTTTTTCACAAATTCTTCACAAAATCCTTCTCTATATACAAACTATCTACTACATACTACCAACCACATAATACCCCATTCATCTACCATCTTTACAGCACACAAACACTATAGGTAAACTTCTTCCAACCATTTAGTTTACTCATGTCATGTAACTTAGCATGACCATGATATTGTTTTAAAACTCATATGAGTAGTAAAAGCAACCATATGTTCATGTTTTGTTCTTGGACATAAAATTCCTACATTATTATCTTGTTATTATGCTTTTATATATGTTGTTATTAATGTTATTATTGTTATTACCTTGTTGTTATTATGCTTATAACCTAACTATATATATATTATTATCTATATATATATATCTATATATTTCTTAGAGTCTAAATGCTCACTAACTTTTACTAACTTGCTTCTCTTACTATTATTTCTCTTATTATTGCTTTTCTTTTTCTTTTTCTTTTTGGGACTAAGTCTCGGGATGCTTTGATGAAACTAAGGCTCTCAATACTTAATCGGGTTGCTTTGATGAAGCTAAGGCCCCCAATGCTTGATCGAATTATCTTGATGAAGCTAAGGTTCCCAATACTTGATATTATCTTGCTTACTATTATTTTGCTTCTTATATATTTTCATCATTTTCATATTACTTGCTCATGTACATGCATTATCATAATGATCTTGTCTCAACAAAAATTTAAAGTAGACTTTTCCTTAATAAAGGAAAATGAAACTAAACTCTTTTAATATATAACTCTATGTTTAAATCAAGATTTTGTTAGCAAACCTATAGGAAAATTATTCTACAACTTCTTTTTAAACTTATCAAGCCTTTCTTCAATAACAATAAAGATAATTTCATAAAAGAAATTAACAAACAAAATGAACATTTTCTTTGATAGTAAACCACAAAAAGTTTATCAAAACTTAACATAAATATTTTCTTGATGAACCAATTTTTCATAAAATGTTTACTTGTAGGATTTATACTAACTCTACGATAACAACCAAGAACATAACTAATCTTAAAAGTTAAGATAAAAAATCAACTCACTAATTTATAAACTCATAAAGAAAAATAAAGGATTTCCAAGTTCTAAATGGTAATCTCATTTTCAAAGGAATAAAAGAAAATAAGTATGAAGATTTCAAAAAACAATGAATTTTGTCACAACTTAAAAAGAATAATTTTTTTCCAAGTAAAATTGGTAAAAGATTAAAGAACCAAGTTTTGAAATAAAATTTATGTTTGAAGAAGTTAGAAGATGGGAATATAAGAAGTTAGAAAACAAGATATGAATATACTTGTTTATAACAACCGAAGAAATTATAAAGTTTCTCCAAAACGCTTAGAAAGGGATTTGCTAAATTTAAGTTTCAACACCTTTAGGATGAATTGTTTTATGAAATATAATCATTGAGACAACACCATTAGAATCTTGCATATAATATGAGTCTATATAAATACTCAAAGGATTTTTGCAGTGGGGTTTGGAATGGACAACCAGGAAAGGGAACGAAAGAGAAACAGAGAGATAGAGATGACAAAAGCTTTAGTGATTATGTCAGAAGATAATGGGCTTGGGCTGATGGGCAGTGGATCCATTGGTACAGCTGGGCTTGAGCAAAGGAATGTAGCAAAATGGGTTAAATAAAAGACTGAGTCACTACAGCTTATTAGCATATTGTTAAGACATAAAGAAAATAGTTGTAACTAACTATGAGCTAGCAGAGTAGCACAGGATTTTCATCTTTAGAGAATCAAATTTGTTATAACAAATACATGTATTAGGGTTATATATACACTAATGTAATATAACAAAAGATACGAAAGGGAATTTATAATACAATAGCTGCTCCATTCTGTGAGCAAATTATTATACTTTGACTGTATTCGGTCAAGTCTTGTAGTTGTACTCAGCTTGTTCCATTTCTTTATTCTTCCGCATTGCAATTTTTCAACTATATACATATCTATTTTTTACCGAAAGGATTTTTGAATAAAGATGGTTTTAAAAAAAATTGTTTTTCAAAAGCTAGGATTTTTCGTTTTGATTCTATACCGTAACTTTTAGAAACCTAAATGACCTTTATTGTAGAAAATAACCTTAGCAATGATAGATTTTTTCGAGTAGGTAAAAATTGGTATATTATATGCAAAATTCCGAGTTAAAATGAGCAAGTTATGGCAATTTTAAGTTGGAATTTCTCTCTATGAGAATTTTGACGAACTTAGTAAAATAGAATTACAAGTTCAAGTAGAACTTCCAAGAAATACTCCTTTTGGATATTTCTCTTTTTTAGGTGACGAGGAGACCGAGTTCTCATGCCCCGATGATTTTCTTGACTAGAAGTATCCGCATAAATGGCCGAATGAGTTTATTTCTTACATATTTGAACTTATGATTTTACTTGTAAAGTAGTGGCATTTGAATTAAGGAAAAGATAAAATGAAAAAAATGCATGTGCTTTACATACTTAGTTTGAAATTACAATAACTATATCGAGGCGGGAATTGTTTATAATGAATATTGATCTAGCGTAAGAATGATTGTCTGCAAATTCTATGATCACTGGCAATGTATTTAATTATGCCATGAGTACTTAATTAAATTGATTCATACATGTCATCGGGTGACTTCATTGCATTTATTACTATGCCTTTGGGGAGACAACATCTTAGTAAGAGATTCATAGAGTTCTTAAATTCTATAAAGCAACGAGGCATCGTCCGAATCAACTAGCAATAAGAAAACATGTGAATAAAATATACTTGGCAGCTATGTAGTGGCTCAGAAATAAACTACAAATATGTTGGTTTATATATATATATATTTATTTATTGGAAGCAAGGAAGTGTTAAAACAAGAAATTTCATGAAATTATGTTGCATGATAGCAGCCTATACGGTTTGAAATACCTAACCACGAATGAAGGGTAAATCCATTCAAACACTGATTCTCGGAAAATCATATGTATTGTTTGCCTACGTGCTTGTGTATCTCATAAGATTGCTTAATTAAACTTGTTTTGATTATTGAATGTTGAGTGCTTAATTGTGGAAATAAATCTCACTAAGCTATTAGCTTATACCCTCTTAGATATCTTTTGCAGTTCTCGTACCTCTGGTTGGAGTTAAGAGGTTATTTTTCCCAGGTAATGCCTTCAAGCTAAGATCTTATGGATAGACGTGCAACCTAGAAGTAGATAAGGATTCCAAGAGAAGTTTCAAAAGTGTAAATCGTTTTATGATGGACTCTTTATTAGATCTAGTTATCTTTAATAGGGAAATGCTCTTTAATGTTATAAAGACTCCTATAAAGTTATTATAAACCCTGGATATATTGTTATTATTTATTTTCTTAATTGCTATTATGTATAATTGCTTAAACGACATGATCTAAAGTTTTGTCCACTATGATCGTGAAAGTACGCCTTATATTCGATATTGAGACTTTTGGGATGACCAAGGTTATCATACTTAAGCCTTAATATTGAATGTGACAGACTATCGCATTTAGGGTACCCTTTGGGGGCTGACAAGATCATAATTAGCAAATTCATGTACAACATCCATTTTATGTTCACTATCTTCTTTATTATTATTTTCAAGAGTGAATTTATTTAAATCAGCATAAACAACATCCGCATCATCATTTGAGCATAAATAAGGTAGACAGTCATCAAGAACAACATGTATAGATTCTTTTACAACTAATGTTCTTTTATTAAACACTCTATGGGGCTTATTAGATAAAGAATAACCTAGAAAGATTTCTTTATCACTTTTACCATCAAATTTTTCCAATTGTCTTTTTTCCCATTGTTTAAAATATAACATTTAGTGCCAAAAGGATGGAAATAAGAAATATTAGGTCCTTTTCCTTTCCAAAGCTCATAGGGGGTTTTCTTGAGAATTGTTCTTATAAAAACTCTATTTGATATATAGCAAACAATATTTACAGCTTCACCCCAAAAATATTTTGGTAAATTGTTTTCACATGACATGGTTCTAGCCATTTCAATTAAAGTTTTGCTTTTTGCCTTGGCTACACCATTGTGTTGTGGAGTTCTAGGTGCTGAAAAATTATGTTCAATGCCATATTTATTGCAAAAATCATGCATTTCATAATTTTCAAATTCTTCCTCTTGATCACATCGAATAGATATAATATTAAGACCTTTTTCATTTTGGACTTTCTTGAAATATCTAAAAAAACATGATTTGTTTCGTCTTTAGATGCAAGGAAGAAAGTCCATGTATATCTAGTAAAGTCATAAAAAATAACCAAGGTGTATTTCTTACCTCCCAAACTTAGAGTTTGAGTACCACCAATAAGTCCATATGCAATAGTTCTAATGGTTTAGAAGTGGAAATAGCATCTTAGACCTAAAAAAAAGTCTTAGTTTGCTTTTCTTGTTGATATGCTTGACAAATCTTATCCTTTTAAAAATTTATTTTTAGTAAACCTTTGACAAGATTCTTTTAACAAGTTTTGAAATAACATCCATATTAGCTTGTCCCAACTTTCTATGCCATATCCAACTATTATAATTTTGAGAGTATATACAAGTTTCATTTGATGATTTAAAATCATCTAAATTGATTTTATAAATATTTCTTTGTTTATATCCTTCAAAATAAGCTTGGTTATTGTCAATCCTTTCAAAAAAATTTTTTGGTAAGAAATGTTACTTTAAAATCATTATCACACAATTGACTAACACTAAGCAAATTATGTTTCAGATCATCAACAAGTACTACATTTTTAATAATTAAATCTTTGTTTACGATAATGTTACATTCACCAAGAACAATTGATTTTTTATTGTCTTCAAAGGTAACACTTTCTTGATATTTTAAGTCTAGAGATGTGAACTTAGATGCAACTCCAATCATGTGTCTAGAGTAGCCACTGTCCAAGTAAAATTTATTTTTCCCATTTGAAGATCTCTATAAAAAAGAGTATTATTTCTTTGGCACCCGTTTAAGTTTGGGTCCTTTATGGTTAGGTGGAACAAGAACCTCTCTCTTAGGAACCTAAACTAGCTTGCTTCTATGATTCAAATACATGGTTTTTCTTATTGCATACGTGTGTAATATGACCAGATTTCCCACAGTAATTGCATGTCTCATGGGTGGCTTTTATAAATTGAGTTTTATGGGACTTGTAATTACTCTCTCTACTATAGCCAATTCCATATTTATTTGACTCATATCTTTGATTTTAAAGAAGTGTGTTCAGATTCTTTTTACTGTTTGTAAGCTTAGCTATGGTAGCTTTTGAATCATCTAAGCTAGCTTTTAGCAAAATATTCTTATTTTTTAGTACTTCTATCTCTTTTAAAATTTCATCAATACAACTACCAGCAAATGTAACATCATTATTTTTATTTAATGTTTTAATTTAATATTCAACAAATCATTTTCAATTGTTAATTTTTCATTAATTTCCTTCAATTAATTATTTTTTATTTTCAACTTTTTACACTTATTGTTCATCTTTACATTTTCTAGTTTTAATATATTTATTTTATCATGTAGCTTATTATTATCTGATATAGTCTCCTCATGCTTAGTTTAAAAATTTTCTAGCTCTTCTCTTACTTCTATCATTAAAGTTCTAAGCATGTTGTTCTTTTTCTCTATTTTAGCTAACTTACAACATCCTTTATCACATATCATACAAGTCATCATAAGAAAAAGAAGATGGGGAATTTACCTCGTTGTCTAGTGCCATGAAGGACACATCCTCATTCAAGTGACTTGAGTCATCATCACTTCAAGTGGCTATGAGTGATTCTTTTTCTGGATCTCCTTGAATCCTTCTTGAGTAGACAACAATATTGTTAGATGTGTCCTGGCTTTTGACATTTATAGCACATTATTGCACTCTTCTTTTTGTATCTAGCTAAGCTACTGTGATCTTCCACTCTCTTTGACTTATTGTTGGGCCTCGTGAACTTTTTAAGCTTCTTAGCCATCAAGACAAGTTCCTCATTCTCATCTTTATCATCATCATTGCTGGAATCTTGACTTGTGGCTTTTAAGGAAATAGTCTTCGTATTAGATACCTCTCCTTGCTTTTGATGAGCTCATGTGTTTTGAGCGCTCTAAAGAGTTCTTCCTTGCTCATAGCACTTATGTCTCGTGCTTCTTCTATGGTAGTTCTTTTCGCATCCCAATCCTTGGGTAGTGACCTAAGAAGTTTAGAATTTATTTCTAATTAGTAAAATTCTTCCCAAGTACACTCAAGGGGTTTATGATATTAATGCATCTATTATGTATTTCATCTATAGATTCATTAGGAATCATCTAGAAATTTTCGAATTGGCCACATAAAAGACTTATTTTAGTATCTCAAACTCTAAAAGTTCCTTCGTAAGTCTTTTGCATTTCATTTCATATTTTTTTAGCAGAATTACATATACATATTTTATTGAAATCACTCTCATGTAGACCACAACGTAAAATATTCATAACAATTTCATTTGAATCTAATTTTTTTCAATCTTCTTCACTGTAATCTCTATCTTCTTTTCCTTCTATTTTTAAAGGCTCATTTTTTTATAACATTCTAAATTAATCTATTTTGGGCTTTTAGGAAAAATTTCATTATGTACTTCCAATATGGGTAATTACCGCCATTTTGAAGCTGTGGTCTATTTATAGCTTATTTCTCTAAAAACCCTAGTGCATTAGATACCATAATCTTGACTCTATGACACGATTAGCACAAAAAAGATAATGATTGGCTCTGATACCAAATGAAAACACGAAAATGCACTATATATACTCAGGTTAAGAGAGAGAGAGAGAGAGAGAGAGAAGAGAGAGAGAGAGAGAGAGAGAGAGGAGAGAGAGAGGGGGGGGGGGGGGGGGGGGGGGATGGGGTGCAAGGAGTGGGTAGAGGAGAGGAGGGGGGTGTGTGGTGGGGTTGGTTTAATTGAGTATATGCATTAAAATTGGAACAATCAATTTCAAAGGATAGATAAAAAAAATGACTTTAATTGTAGTGGATAATATAACAGCAACTTACAATATAAAAAGTAAAAGAGATAGGGATAGAAAATATTAGTTGAAATTTAATGTGGAGTTCGGCCCACTTCCTAGTCTCTATAGTCCACCAATGCCTCTAATCGCAGACTTCAATACCACTATTAATAATCACTAAAAATACGCTTAAGTTGAGCAATTACAAAGTTTTACAACACACTTGAAATAAAATATTTCCTTTCTCTCTAGTTGCTATTTTGGAGATTACAAGTGTGAGAGCAGAGCACTAGAATGTTTTCTCTCTCTTTACAAATTTTAAAAATTTAATGAACAAAAGAATGAGGAAATTAATAATTTGTTAGTTCGCAAATAAAAGCTCTTTTGCATTTCACTTCTCGTCTATTGAGTCTGTAAGGACATAATATATATAGCCTTCAAAAATTTAATTGTTCATTAGAGATAACGTCTTTAAGTCTTAAGTATTAACTACGCTTTAATGGCTCTTTTTGCCACATCGACTCCAATATTTAAACTGTCATGCCTTAAAGACTCGTTGTGCCTCAAAGTGTCCGCATCATTTTTTTGCCCTCGATAAGTCTTTATTCACTTGGACTCCATTGAGTCTTGAATTCAAAATTTTCGAGGCTCAAATTTACCCTCAACCAATACCGTGCTTCTTTGATCTTATCAAGTCTTAGACTTTGAACTTGGTGCGTCGAACAATGGACTCGTCGACCCTTGACCAAGGTCGTGCATTTTTTGAACTTGTCACACTTTAGATTTTTAGCTTGTTGCGCCTTGAGGAGTAGACTTGTTGAGCCTTGACATGACCCTCGACTATTGACTTTGCATTTTTAAGCTTGTTGAACATTGGTCTTGAGTTTGCCATGCCTTGATGAATGAAGCTTTCTAGCTTTGAACTTGACCCTTGATTGATATTATTTCATCACTAATTTTGTTTTTGCTAAAAATTTGTAGAAACTTCATAAAGACACATAACATACCCATATATTCTAACATATTATTTGACTAATTAAGTACAGTTTATTATAATTGAATAGTTAATTGTACATCATATTATCTCATCAAAATCTACATTAAATATACAAGTTCAACAAAGGGGTCTCAATGCGCATCACCTCATGAACTCTTATAGAGCTAAAGCATGTGTGAGGCGACCGAGGATGTTCTTTGTTCTAGTGGTCATGTTTTGGAGCGTGTCTTTCCAAGTGAGAAGCATGTGGTTTTCTAGAGATGCTGGAAGTGGCGTTAGTCCAATTTGAGGAATTGCATCCCTTCAATGGTAGCACAAGATATGCTGAGAGGTCGTGGAGTGTCTATTGGAGGAAACCTAAGTTTGAGGTGGGGTTAGGCATAGCTTATTAGTTTGCCTAAGTGACCTTTTGGGAGACCTTGATGGTGGTGGAATCAGTGATCTATCGCTTCTCCGTTAACCTATGCATGCCTAGTTTTTCAAGGTCAATGATTCATTAGTGGAGTTGAGTATTGGTGTTCTCACAATCCAAGTTTCAATGTGCCAACTATCTACATAGGTTTCCCAAGTCCAGTATGTGTTTCAGATCGATGGGTTCAACTTCCAATAGAGCTTAAAGAGTCGATTACTATTGTTTACTTATTGCGGCTGCGATAGTAATTGATACAGCTTGGTTACTGCTTTTAGACTCCCCCTACCTCTAGGTTGTTTTGCCATGTGGAAGAGGGGAATGTAACAAGAATGAGATGGTTAGTGTTTTGGGATAAAATTTTTACAAAATTTCCTATATATGGCACCATATGTCGCAGGTGCAGGGAAATGTAACAAGAATGAGATGGTTAGTGTTTTGGGATAAAATTTTTGCAAAAGTTTCCTATATACGACACCACATGTCGCAGGTGCCGAATTCATTGACAGAAACTTCTTTTACCTTAGTGGAAGAGGGGGATTCAGGAGTACTAAGAACTTGCGAACATAGAAACCTGATTAGTGGTATGTTAGGGGTTTGTCTAGTATGACCACTTTGATGCTTAAGTTAGCTGTGCATCCTTAGATGTGCTTAGGAGCGTAAAGCACTAGTAGTCTCAAGTATTGTACAGAGCTTACTTGTCTTAGCAGATCCTCCTGGGTGGGAGGCGTGACCACGAATCATTCTCTTTACACGTAGTGGATTTCCCTTGGCTTGCTAGCTAACTTAACCTAATCCATAGGGCATAATAGTGCTAGGCGCGAAACGCGATTGTATCAGGAGCATGACACATATATGTTGGGTAGCCAGATGGATGCAGATTGCTAGGAAGATTCAGTTGTTATGTCTTTATAGGACCCCATCAAGATCGGGGGTTGCGCTCCATATGACCTCATCGCTATCGACCTCTATCGGTGAGGTCGAGATTGAGGTTGTGAGTATGTGCTATTCGAAAGAATCAAGGTCATCTAGGGCCCCTCTTCAATGTTGGGTGTCATTTTCCTCCAAGGCCTTCATGGAGTGGGCTTTATGGGCTAGCACTGGGTTTTGGTGGCCCATTAACCTTGGGCTTTGACCCAACGGCCATAGTAAAAAATCTTCTATTGACAAGGGGATTTGATAGATTCCATTATATTTAATAGTCAATCAAATACTCAATCATTCTCCTTTATTTAGAACAATTTTAGAGATGAGAAACCATGTTACAAACCTTGTCTATTAATCATATATTTCTAATTCTAAGATTTGTGAGTTTGTGTGTGTGTGTGTGTGTTTTTTTTAATTATTATTTATTTATTTAACCATTTCAATGGTATTCCTGCATCTTTAACTGCAAAATATATTTTCATAATTTAATCTTTTTTTGTTAATGTCATTTTAGTCGTGGAAATTCTTTTATTATTTATACATCGTGAGTTTATATTATATTTGAGACTATTTGGCTAGTTTTTTTGACAGCTATAAATACTTTTTTTAAACCCTTTTCTAACAAATTATTTATCAATAAATAGATACAGATGAAAAAAAATTGATAGTTCTCATGAAAAGATCAAATATATCAAATATAGATGTAAATTAGATATATTTATAAATATTATTTTGATACATATATAAATACAGATAAAAAACAATTCATCCTGATGGCACTTACAGAATTCATATGTATAAATTATTTGAGGCTGCAATATAGGCCGACAGTATTAATATAATCATTGGTACCAGTAAGCGTCGTTATCAGTCGTAAGGAATGGGTTACCGCCAGCGTTTTGAAATGAGCGTGCCAAATATTTTATAATGTAGGGTTTAATTAAAATATTAACGAATTCGAACAAGGAGTCTGTCATTTTTAGGGTTTCTTCCAATCTAAAGGCCTCTTTTCTCTGATACTTTTGGTGGATATCATCGTCATCAAGTTGACTGAAATGTGCCTATAATAAGTCAAAATTTTCATAATCTTGGTATTTTGCTTATAGCTCTTTCTGTTCTGCTTCTTCTTCACGAGGGATATTCCTTCTCACTTTACAGGTGAATATTAATTATATAATAGAATTGTCCTTTTAAAATTAATTCCCCAAATACAAAACCTCTAGCTCACTGTCAACATCTAATTTTATCTTTTCTTTTTGCATTTTTCTTTTTTTCCCTTTAGACTATATGATGGAATTTAGGTATCTGTCCATTGCATGATTTATAGTTTACAGGATGTACGGTGAGTAGAATTAAATACTTGAGATTAACGTTATCTTGGTGGTGTATGTTTGATGGTGTAAAAAAGAGCATCATTCACATGGTTTTAGAATATTATTAATCTTAGGGGTATAATGTCAGGATAACTTTTTGTCTATACATTTGCATCTGCTATCCATTAGTATTATATCTGTTTATTTATTAGTGGCTAGTTTACTCTTTAATGAGAACTAACTGAAATTATTCCATCCAATTTAGAAATATTGCATAGTCGCTTTGAGTGCTTGAACATCACAACAAATCGGTCAATCCTACTTAACTTACCCAAGGACTAGATTTTTGAAAGACACAAACGGAAAATCTTGAGCTAATGGATTACTGGATATGGCTTGCTTGCTTGCTTTCTTTTAAGGAACATGACAAATTGACAATAAGCATGTAATGTAGAAATATATTGTATTTTTCAATATAATGACAAATTGTATGCCAGGTGTGGTTGATTTTTCAATCTAAGGTTACTGTGCAATCTCTATGCACAAATTCAAACTTATGCAGTGTTTGGCTGTTAGGTTTAATAAGGAAAACAATGAAAAGAAAAAGAAATTGAATGAAAAGAAAAGAAAAGAAAAGAAAGGGAAAGAGATGAAATGAAAGAAAGATTATATCATTTGTTTGGCTTATTAGTATAGAAATGAAAAGAAATGAGATGAAATATTGATATGAATAGACTGAAATATCCTATATCTTTTGACTTTACTTTTTATTTTTAAGGGCATTTTTGTAATATTACACTATTTTCTCATTATATCTTTCTATTTCCACCCAAAATTGGACAAAAAGAAAAACGCACCATCTTTCCCTTGATTTCTTCCTACTTCTCTTCTTTTTCTTCACATTTTGACGATCCAAACATCAAACTTTTGTTGATTTCTTTCACTTTCTGTCATCTTTATCATTGCCAAAATAGCATTAATGTTAATAAACACAGTGTTATTACTACTTATTATCAAGTTGGACATTCAATATGTAATGGGAAGTGTTCAAGGGCAAAGTGACAAATAGAGATGATGTATGTGATTCTACTTTATGGAGAATGTAAATCCATAGGATGGTTGGTTAAATAAGAGTAATTACCAATATTGTTAGAACCGAAACGGGATTTGACGCAGACAGGCTAGGGGGTCAGACGTCGAAGGGTCGGACCGGGTTCAACCAGGGGTCGAACCGGAGTCACAAGAAAATAAAAATATAAGGGATAATTTAATTATAAAAGACCAATATGTGTGTAATCACTCAATTAACTCTATATTTGGATCAAATTCATCAATTAATTATTAAATAAATATGATTTAATGATTATATTTTATAAATTTATAATAAAGTATGAATAAATATTTAAATTTCTAATTTTTTATTTTATTTTTTTGGATCCGGGTCAACCGGTCTGGATCGACCTATTCAACCCCGGTCAACTGCCCTGGTCGACAGGGTCAATCCGGGTCTCGCCAGTTCATTGCAAAAATGAGTTTTAGGTGAAACCCGGCCCGGCATTAGTATCGGTTCCAGTTGAACCGGCCGGTCCGGGCCGATTTTGATAACCATGGTAATTACTTGAAAGGTCAAGGACCATCACAAGATCCAAATAGCCTATGGAAATATAAAATTTGGTACAAAAATTTTGAAGTGGTGAATTTAATACCAAATCAAACTTCATGAAACAACTTTTACTACCTCATCTAACACTATTGGTTCTATTTATTTGTTAAAATGAAAGAGGCAATCTATCAGTACTAGACAGTATTAGAAGAGGTAATAAATGTTCAAAGATAGGTTGCTTCTTCAACATATAGTAAATAGAACAAATGACATTTGGAAAATAATAAAAATAGCTACAAAAGTTTGATTAAGAATTAAATAGACTATTTCAAAAATTAAGTCTCAAATTGAAGTGTCATATCAAATTAAGGCCTCCCGTTTTTTTTGAGGAGAAGTATTTGTTAATGGAAAACACTTTCCCATTAAAAAGTTTTCCTGAAAAATTGTATACTTTTGAGTGTTTAACTAATTTTACGAAAATAGTTTTTCTTTGTTTGTATAACTTTAAGATAACTGATATATTTTAATCATAAAAAATAAAAAGTACATATTATTAATGAGAAATAAATCTACCAAAGCAAAAATATTAAAAAAAATTAATAATAAATATTTTTTAGATAGTAAATTATTAGTAGATGAGCTGGTAAATCAATGGAAAAATGGCTTACACTTTTATATCTCTTAAGTTGTTTTCCCAAAAATAAACTATGAATAAGTATATGTTTTCCAAAATAAGGGAAAAATTTTTCATTAATTTTCTCATTTTTCTTTAAACAAATGTAGAAAAATGAAAATGTCTTTTTTTTTTAAAAAAAAAAATTTTAATTAAAACAAACAAGACCTAAGGTATCATATTTGACATTCATCATGTACAAAAATGATACACAATTATAAAGTTAAAGATGAAGATCGCATTAGTATAGGTCAAAGGGTTTGATTCTTGATAAGTACAATTATTATTTAATATTTGGTGGCTTGGCAACCTAGCTAGGTGGTTTTGATAAGTCGTCACCTAGTTTATGGCATCATCATAACAGGTTATTTGGAAGTAAAATGTCCTAGACAAACACTTCAAAAATGTTTCCCTCACTAAGAAAATTTTGAAAATGAAATTTATTTAATAGAGGAATAAAGTACCCCAAAACAAGTTAATAATGGGGCACATATAAATAACTTACACCCTTGACCTTTCTTATAAATAAATCATAAACCAAGGTTCAACTACATAAAAAGCCTTAGGAAATTTGTTAAAGAACTCACTTTTTCTGTAGGGAATACATCAGCCTTATCTCTCTCTCCCCTATTGATATATGTTTCTTTCAGTTGCTTTAAAAATAATAAATTTAGTTCTTCAATCCATGGAGAATATTTATATGTTTCAAGTTAGGTTACCATAAGATTTCTAACAAGAGGTATATGTGTTGATCAATTCAAGGAAAAGGGACAATATAACAAAGGGTATTTGAACTTTTGCAAAAAGTTAATTATGTACCTAATTTGGTTTTAAATAATTTGGTATATAAACAAAGTTTTCATGGACTTTATTTTATACTTGAAATTTGGTTTTGACAAATTTGGTGACTAAACAAAGTTTTTGTGGACTTTTTTCATATCTGATGGTTTTGAACAATTTGGTACTTAAACAAAATTTTTGTAGACTTTTTTCATACTTGAAATTTGGTTTTGACAATTTTGCTATTAGGTATGAAAAAAGTCAACGAAAACTTTATTTACCATATTTCAAGTATAAAAAAAGTTCATAAAAACTTTGTTCAGATACCAACTTATTCAAAACCAAACTTTAGATATATGATTGAATATTTTATGAAAGTTTAGGTACTGTTTTTGTTATTAACCCTATATAAGATATAATCACCATTAAATGGAAGAATTTTTGCGGATAATTATAATGGGTAAGATGAAAATATTGCTTTCTCATAGATATCTTAGGAATAAGTAAATTTGATTATTCTCAAACTGTCACTGCCTTGTTGTTTGAGTGTTATTAGAGTGAAAATTGTAAGTGGAAGTGAAGGTGGTTGCTAAAAATGATAATGGTCATCAATATTGACTCAATCTAAGGTTTACATTATACTTGTGTAGGTAAGAGATCATAACTCATTTAAATTTTCTTAATTGCATGAAAAACAACTAACAAAATAAATCCTTATGTATATACTCACTTAATTGGAAGGAATTTAATGAGCAAAAAGAGCAACTAAAAGTTAATTAGAACATAAAAACCTTTGTAGAATTTTAAGTGAAAATTGAGGATTATAGTGAAACAAAAGATGACTAAATAAAAGAACAAATGAATAGCATATTATAGAGCAAAACAACTATTGGACAAAATATGCTTTAATGCTTAAGATACTTGAATTAAAAAATACATTGGAAACAAAACATATTTAAGCATAGTTTTACCAACTAACACTTCCTAAAATTCTGCTACTGAAAATTAAGACTACTAGACTTAACTACTAATTTTGATTAGGTCTCTTATATAACTAAATTATTTGACTTAATAAATAAAAAAAAAGTAGTAAAAACAAATTCAAACAAAATAGTAGGCTTCAAGTAAGATGCACTAATTTTTCACATTACCATTTATGCATGCTTACGATTAACAACACCAAGTGTGGCTTTAAACTCTTCAAACTTAGGCTTTCCTAATGCTTTTATAAATATGCCCCCAACCTTTTTGTTTGTAGAAATTCTTTTCAATTTAATTTCTTAACCCAGCACCTTATCTCAAATGTAATGACAGTGAACTTTGAGATGCTTTGTTCATTCACAAAAAATTGGATTGGAGGTAATTCTAATTTCACTTTCATCATCACATTTCATATGTACAATATACTCAATTTTCATAGCATATCTCCTATCAAACGCTTTAACTGCATACAATCTTGTGCTGCCATGATTGTTGCTATGTATTATGCTTCGGTGCTTGATAAAGTAACCACATTCTTGCTTTTTACTACACTAGGATATCATTACTAAACCAGTAATGAAACAATATCCTAAAGTTGAATGTCTATCGATTGTATCACTTGTCTAATTGGCATCAGTAAAACCACTTTAAACAAAGCTTTCACTTGTTTCATACATAAGACCATAAATTGAGGGAGCATTTTACATGACGCACAATTCTCTTTGTTGCATCTAGTAAGAAACTCCTTTGACATTGCATGGATTGTGAGAGTACACTAACAAAGTAAGCAACCTTAGGTCTATGATAGTTAAATAATTAAACTACCAATAAGTTATCTAAACCTTCTAGCATCCCTAATAACTTCCCTTCATCTTTCATCAGCTTGACATGCAGCTCCATTCAATTGGCCTTTTCTTTTGACTCCTTCATACCAAAATGCTACAAGAGCTTCTTTGCTTAACCTTTTTAAAAGATGAAATATTCATCATCTAATTTTTCAAAATCTAGACTGAGGAAATAACTAACTTCTCTTGGGCTCTTCATCTTAAATAAAAGTGATAAGTCATCTTCAACTTAACTAATCTCAACTTCATTTTTCTTAGTACTAATCATGACGTCTACATACAATAAGAATAGCAAGTGCAAGTGTAACCCCAATTTAATGAATAAACTAGAATCTTGTCATGCCCCGGGAGGTATCCTAAACATGGCAATCTGCCGCACATAATATTAAAGCTAATAAATGACAACCTTAATCACGTAGGAGCTTCGATATCACGTGCAAGGCATGCTTCCAAGATAGTAGGAGACTCACAAGGGTATTATGTTTAAGCAGATAATAAAAGCCTGCAAGAACTTATATAGATAAACATGTAATATTCATTAGAATAAAAGTCTCTTACAACTTCTTAGGGACATTCCCCCCTTCTAATAGTCTTGTTCAACTAAGCCATCAACAAAATATACATAAATATAACATATGTCTACTATAGAGATTTTTCTTAGAAGTCTACATCCAAAACTAAATACATATAAACTTATCTCAAAAACTCCTAGTAGCTTTGGCTCATACCTGACAAAAGAGGCTCCTTGATGCCAACCACAAGCAATCATACTGTAACAAAAAACTATAGGGGTATAAGCAAAACTAGTTTAGTGAGATAACTTCCATCGACAAAATATTTCCATAAAACACACATGTATTTAGACAATCATATAAGAATGCATCAATCACATGAGCAAACAAAATACACACGATTAACTGGAAACCATGTGTAGCATAGATTTTACACCCTCTATGTCGGGGGTTGGGTAGTTACTGGCCCATACAACCATCAATAATTGTAGACTTACTGGCTCCTACTTGCCCTGTAGACTTTTTAGCTCCTACTTGCCTATGTGACTTTTTGGCTCCTACTAGCCACTACTACAACTCCTCATTTTCCCACACGAAGAATAGTAGTGCAAAATAAATGTGACTCATAAAATAAATATGCATGAATCATTTTCAATATAGGGTTATTCCATTTTGTCGAGTTTAAGTTAAAGGTGATAAAAACATTATTCATCATATCATTACAAGAAAACATAAATTATTCATCAATCCCTCTTTCGATATTCTTAGCTTTTATTCAATCAATCATGAATCTAAATCACACATTTGTTCGTGTATCTTTTTCCTTATTTTCTAGTACTATTACTTACAAGCACAAATAAGGAAATGTAGCTAATAAAGAATTGAATCACTCCATGATGATCGCTCCTAGTCGAAGTAATGTTCTGGAAAGGCGATATCAGTTCCTTCTTCACCTAAACAAGATGAAATACCCAAAATGAGTCTTTCATAGAATTTCTACTTTTGAAGATTCTAAATCTATCTTGAATTCGCGGTAAAATCGGATTGAAGGAAATTCCAACTTAAAATGGTCATAACTTACTCATTTTAACTCGGAATTTCGCATATTATATATCGTTTTCTCTACCTACTTAAAAAGATGTATCTATTTCTAAAACTATTTTCATCAAACTAAATCATTTGAGCTCCGAAATAGTGGTGATCAGATTCACCACGAATTTCACAAAACTTGCTTCCTTTTTTTTACAAAAACTCATATCAAAGAGATAGATATTAAATAGTTTATAAAACCTTTGAAATGTACTTATATATGTATTCATTGACTCATATCAAATGCATGAAATTAATGAAGTTGTCTCAACATGAATTTTTGGTAAAAGTAAGTCTTCTAAAGATTTTGGAAAAGTGAAACTTTGAAAATTTCCTCTTAGCTTGCTAGAAAATATCTCAAGTTATTTTAAATGAGTATTTTTCTTTTCGTTAATTTCATTTCCTTAGTCTTTTTAAATTTCTAAAGAATGATTTTTATTTTTTAAGCTTAGTTTCTAATATTTTTTGAAAGTAGTAATAATTCTATATTTATAGAAATAATTTTCTTATTTCTTAAGATCATTATACTTTTATGAAAGGAAATTTCTTGGTGTTTGTCAAACTAGTATTGATGAAAAGTGAAACTTAGTAAAACTTTTGTTTAATTAAGAATTTCTTTCCATTTTATGACTTTGTAAAGTGTATGTATGTTTTGTTTAAAAATTCCTATGTTCTTAAAATTTATAATGAACTCCTCTAGACTTCTAGAAAAAGTTTGTTAAGATAATTTTCTAAGTTTTTATGAAAATTACTTCCTCTATAACAACATTTATTTTAGAGAAGAACTTCTATTTTAAGAAAATTTTTCCCTTTTATCTTATTGAGACAAAAATCAATATGTTCATGTATGTTCATGAATATGACAATCATAAAGTTATGAAAACATAAAAATTAAAGAAATAAGCTAGTAAAGAAATATTTCAAGTATTGGAACCTTAGCTTTTTCAAGGTATCTCGGGACTAAGAATAGACTAGTCCCAAAAGAAAAAGAAAATTGTTTTGACTTGATAAGGATAAGTCTAAGACTAGAAAGACTAGTCTTAAAACAACTTGAAAGTAAAATAAATTGCAAGGTAAATAAATAAATTGCCAAGAAAAGTAAATAAATTGCAAAACAAAAGGAGCTTATATGCTCTAAAAGATATATATAACTATAAGAATATTTAGTAAAATATATATGAACAACATAAGGAAAAAAATTCATGAACAAAAACAAAGTATGAACATGTTGTACTTTCTTAACCTTCATGGTTAGAAATACACACTAAGCTCTACTATGTAAATGAACATATAAAAAGCTAAAACTATTACCTAGAAAGGAGTAGAAACTAGAGAAAACTTGAGAGAGTTTATGGAGAGATTTTGAGAGAGTAATTTTAGTGTATGGAAGGTGTAAAGGAATTGAAGGAAGATGTGGTATTTATAGAAAAAAATGGAGGGTAACTTATGTTAATTAAATAAATAAAAAATAAAACAAATTGAGTGTTGTAAAGGGGAAGGGCCAGTGCAAATGGTGAGTGAGAGAGAGAGAGAAATTTATCTTTTTGTATTTTTGTTAATGAAAAGTAAGATATGAAAGATGTGAAGTTATATTGGAAATAAAAATTGTAAGAAAATAGAGGTATGGTTGTAAGAGTAGGTTGTGAAAAAAACTAGAGATAGATAAATAGTGTAGAATAGTAATAAATACTGTAATGTAAAATAGACATGACAATTAAAGTACCGGTAATAAGAAAATACGCGTATAATTGCGATATCTGATATTTATAGTCACCAAAAAATTATGAAACTGATATTTTTGAAAACCTTATATTTTTACGAGTCTAACGGTATATCCAGAATATTTTTACTATTTTGAATCCCGGGACATGCTTTTCGAAAACTGTACTCGATTGGGCTCAAAATGAATCGTGGTTTAACTAATATGATATTTTTAAGCTTTCTCATATTATTACGAACTATTCTACATACTATTTCTCACTTACTTACTTATGGTTACGAATACAGGATTACCGAACTTGAATGGTTACTTCTGGCTAGGGTTTTGTTGGCTTTATGATTTTCGGTTGACTTTTTAATTAGGATTTAAGCTTAATTAATCACAAAACTTTGGGGTTTACAAATCTACTTTTACTCTAAACCCATAAAAGATAAATTATTAAGTGACTTTATGTCACGCCTTAACCGGTACCCTAAACGTGATAGCCACCGTACATAATATTGAAACTTAAGAATGATTATCTTAGTCACTCAAAAGCTTTTATATTGGTACAAGGCGTATATTCACATCAAAGGAAGACCGGTTGAGTTATGCATTTTAGCAGCGAAACATACAAAATAACACTTAATATATTTCATCATAATATAAAGTTCTACAACTTCTACGGGGCATTCCCCTGATAAGTCTCCATAATAACATAATCTTAACAAGACAAATAACTAAAACTAAAAGCTTTTAGAAGAAATCTAATCTAAGACTTCAAAATAGAATTCCTTCAAAAGATTCCCAAAACATAGATTCTACCCGGATGATCAAGGTGGTCTCGAGTACGAAACAAAGATCCTACAACATCAAAAGTCTATTAGGGAATAAGCATAACTAGCTTAGTGAGACAATCCTTACGCAAAAGTACTCAAAACAAGCATTCAAACAAGTTCATTAATCAAGCATATGAAATGCAAGCAACCATATGATCAAACAATACATACAACTATCCTGTTTCATATGTAGGATGGATTTACTCCTCCATCGGTAGTTAATGAATGATTTGAATTGGGCCCCAATCGATCTCCTTGAAAGTTTGCGCGTGTCTTGGGGTTCCAATGAACCATGCTACTAGTCTTCGGGCTTTTCTTATCCAAAGCGATCAATCTGGCTTAGCTACAACTTGAGGCCACATTCCCCAAATGTCTTAATTCCTCAATATGTAACTAGGCAGCTTACCCTTCCGGTCCCACACTGAGTAGTAGCAAAATGCGAAATGATATTCTAAGTGATATGCATGAGCAATTTAGTTTAAGGGAATTTCCAATCCGACATTAATTCATTTAAGGCAATCAATCAATATTTGCACATACAACATTATACATAAAGACAATTTATATCAATCAACCAATTGAGCTTCGATATACTTATCATTTATTCATCACGCATAAGGAATCACATACATAGCTCCCATGATAACCAGTGTACATATCAATTTTTATCTTTTCCTAACATTTAGTACTCTATTATACAAGCACATGCGCAAATACATAAAACGTAAAGAAAACTCACTCGGCCATGACAATATTCTATTAGTCGAAGTAATCTTCGGGAAAGAGAAGATCTTGGTCCTTGACACTTAACAAAAGAAATACCCAAAATGAGTATTTCATCCAAGATCTACTTAAATTTTCTAACTTTATTTTATTAGGTTCGTCAAAATTCGTATTAGTAGAAATTTCAACTTAAAATGGCTATAACTGCTCTTTAACTCGGAATTTCGCATATTATATACTGTTTTCTATCTACTCAAAAAGATCTATCTATTTCTAAAGTTCTTTTTTATCATAAAGGTCATTCGGTCTCAGAAAATAGTGAGGTATAAAAATGATACGAAAATCCTAACTTTCAAAAATAAATTTTCAAGCTTTTCTTCATCAAAAATTTTTGTACAAAAATATAGATATTTATATAGTTGAAAAATCATTGTATATGTATATATATAGAATCATATTGTATGCATGAATTTAGTAGTGTTGTTCTCAATGATTTCTGTAAAATAATGTCTTAAAAGTTTAGAAAATGCTAAGACTTAAAAAAATTCACTTTAGTTTTGTTGAAAAAATTTCTTAAATTATTATAAGTGAGTGTTATCTCCTTTCAACTTCATTTCTTAATCTTCGAGAGTAATTAAATTTTCTAAAAATAATTTTAGTCTTTTTAAGATCCTTACAACTTCATTTATAATGGTTGAAAAATATAGTTTATCTAAGTATTTCTTGGCAAGATAAAAATATCCTTAAGGTAGTCATGTTTATGTGTTTTAATTTTTCCTAAGGTTATTTTCACTTTAAATAAATAATAATAATGATCTTCTAAATTATTTACTAATTTTATTTCCTAAGTAAGACTTATCACTAAAAGATTATTCTTTGATGATTTTATAAAACTTATCTATACCTAAGTATCTTAAAATGTTGATGAAAACTTTACAAATGAGTTTAAGAAAACACTTATTAAAAAAAATTAGTACTATTAAATTTTAAAGAAACGTTCTTATTTCATTAGTTTAAAAGGAGTGTATGTGATAACTTTACTTTATGTATTCCTTGAAAAAATCCTATATAGTATTATTACTAAAAACTTGTAATGAACTTATCCAAATTTTTAAAAAGTTTTGTTCAGATGAAACTTAAAGTTTTCATGGAAAAATCATTTCCTAGATGACAAAAATTTATATTTTAAAGAGTCCCTATTTTCATTTATTTAAGAAAACTCTTTTATTTTTTTTATTGAGACAATAACAACATGTTCATGCATGATTATGAATATGTAGATATGAGAAATATAGCAATATCAAATAATAAGATAAGATATATATAAGAATAAATAAGAGCATAATAATAAGGTCAAGTATTGGGAGCCTCAGCTTCATCAAAAGCTTCCGGACTAAGATAGACTAGTCCCAAAAGAAAAAGAAAAGAAAAAGCATAATAATAAGAGCAATAATAATGAGATGTTAGGTTAGTGAGCACTTAGTCTCTAAGAAATATATATACTTAAATATACATAATAATATATAGAAGTTAGATTAGAGAAAATAATAACAATAATAACATAATGGAAACTTACACATGAACAAGAACAAAATATGAACATATTGTTGCTTTTTTAACTCTCACGAGTCTAAGAAACATACACTAAGCTCATACTAAGTTACATGAACATGATGAGTAAATATAAGAAGTTTTACCTAAGGTTGTAAATTTGTTGAAGAATGAAAGAAGTGTTTATAGTAATATGTGGATAGTGGTTTTTATGGAGAGAAGAGGAAATTGGAAGAGAATTTGAAAGAGAGAATTTATGGAGTGATTTTGGTAGAGTTTTGGTAGGAAAATGAGTGTGTGAAAGAATGAAGGAGGATGGGGTATTTATAGAATTTTATAGTGAAAATTAGAGGTAATTAAAAAATTGAAAAGAAAATAAATTGACAGCGAAGAGAGAGAGTGTGGAAGGCAATTAGGAAAGAGGAGAAAAATTGACTAAATTTATTGTTTTGTAATGAAAAGTAATTAAAAGTAAATATGATATGTGTAAGTTTTATGGGAAAATAAATGTAAGAAATAGGTATGGTAGAGTATAAAATAGGTTGTAAGAAAAAGTAGAGACAGTGAAATAGTAATAAATAGTAGAAATGTATATGAATAGTAGACTAAACAATTAAAATACCGTTAATAAAGAAAATACACGTAAATTGCCTATATATTATATATTTAGTTACCGAAAAATTCTAAAACTGATATTTTTGAAAACCTTATATTTTTAGGAGTGTAACGGTATTGTCGAAATATTTTCACTATCCAGTGAACCAAGGCACAATTTTCAAAAACTGATTCTGTTTGGATCCGAAACACACTGAAAACTAAGAATATGATATTTTTAAGCTTTCTTATATTATTATGAACTATTATCCACAATTATCTCAATTCCATTATTTAGGTTTTAAGAACACAGGATTATTGAATCTAGATTCTCTAGACTAAACATAGAACTAGGTTAACTTTAGGGTTTTGGTTTGACTACCGGGTCTAAGGTTTACTATATTACTAAAAAATCTAGGGGCTTATACTTTACCTTACTAAGCACGTGGTGCTTGTTTAAGTTTGTATAACACCTTGTTAAGTCCACAAACATTATAAGGATGCTCCTTAGAAATATAGCCTTTAGGCTGCTCCATATACACTTCATAATCCAATTCACCACAATAAGTGTATTCTTTACATCAAGCTACCATAATTTCCATCTTTTAAAGGCTACAAGAAAAAATATTGATCTTATGTTACCATTTTTGCAATTGGACCGAACGTGTCCTCATAATCCAACCCATAAATTTTAGAAAATCCATGTACAACAAGCTAAGCTTTGCATTTATCAATGGTGCCATCTAATTTCCTCTTTAATCGATAAACTCATTTGTAGGTAATAAGCTCATAATTATTTCATTTTGACAATGCACAAGTCTGGTTTTTCTTTAAAGCTTTAATTTCTTCTTGCATGGAAACTTCCCATTCTGGTTAATCTTTATCTTCCTTATAACTTGTTGATTCTTCTTCATCGATTGCTCCTGTAAGAAAACAAAAAGCAACAGAGCAATGGATAATTTGTACCTCATAATCTTTAAGGTGTTGTGGCTATTTTTCTCTCCCTTGTAGAGTTCCTTTGAAATTTTTGTTCATCACCTTTTGAAATTGAGGTGTTTGATGGTAGAGATTCATCATGGATTGAAGCTTCCATGCTTTATGTAATAGCTAAAAATTCCTTTAGTTGCCATAACAAACAACTTGATCATATGATGACACTTCATTGAATATGACATCTTTAAAGGTGAAAGCTTTTTGAGTTTTTGAATCCATACACCTCTTCCCTTTCTTGCAAGGATCATAGCCAACATTAATACACTTCTTTGCTTTCGAGTCAAGTTTGGTTCTATTAAATTTTAGAACATAAACATGAGAAACCAAGCTAAATACCTAAAAGTAATTTACATTTAACTTAACATTATAAAAATTTTGAAAGGAGACTTTTCTTTACCTATATATACAGGTAAATGATCTACTACATGGCATGCACATTGAAATGCATTTGCCTAGAGCTCTTAAGGGAGGCTTTTATCATGCATCCATGAAAGAGTTGTTGAAACAAGTTGTTCTAATAGGTACTATAAATACCCTCATTATGATGATGATTTTGAGCTTTTTAATTGGGAATTTGATTGGTAATCATAAGGATTTGGTACTTAATGAGATAAATTACCGATTTCAAGTGATTTAGGATTTGGATAGAAGAAAATGATTGCATTTGACAAAGAAATGAAGAACTTTGGAAGAGTAATGTAGTCCACATGTTGTAAGCCACGACTTATATGGGAGATTGTGGTACACTAGAAGGATGACCAAAACAATACATACCACAAGATACAACTCATATGACGATGGTATGGTGGAAGGATGAAGCGATCCAAGAAGTCTATGGTTTATTCCGTAGCCCATGGCTTATGAAGACTTTATCACTATAGTGGTTTACATGCTCTACCCCACAAGCCTTATGAAGCAAAGATGAAGTCCTAGAGCATTCCACGACCCATGCTTGAGATCAAGTGGGCAAGCCATGTGTCCTTTTTAGAAATATCTTTAGGGTCTTCAAGATTAGTATAAATACAAAGTTTTAGATGAACGAATAGCGAGTTCACTTAAGAGTAAGTCAAATTGCCTTGAGATTGAAGACGTTGCAAGATTTTCTCAATTGAAAGGGTTGTAATCATGATTTTATATTACTCTTCCGGTTCATTTGTGTTTGCTCCTATATTTATGGAGGAGTATTTCTTCATATCTAGATCTCGATAATCCTAATTTTGCCATGTAACAAAGATTGAGATTTAATGCATTATTATTAGTTTCCTTATATTCAATTGTTTGTTCTTCTATGTTTTCTTTAGATTCATATTACTGATTTATGAATTTATGTGTGATATCATATAAGTTAATTGACAAATTACTTTTATGAGCATATATGTACAATTGGAAATATTTTATTGTAATTTTAGAGATAGATTAACAAAGATCTTCTATATTAATTGAGATTTATAAAAGCGTTCATAATTATAATGTGATTCTAAGTCTCTATTGATTAGGGAGAATTTTTGATTAATTAACTTAGGATTAAAAAATTGGTAATGTTAACAAAAATGCTAATTTGATCAAAAGAGACTTTACGGTTCAAGAAACTAATATAATTTAATTAGGGGATTTAATGAGTTACATGGTGGAGTTAGTGGTGAAATGATATCTAGGCAATCTTACATTCAAGTAATTAATTAAATTCTTGGGTTGTGATTACTAGAATAATATTAATTGTAGAGTAGTAATATTAATTATTAGAATAGAAAAGCTAGATTATTATTGATTAGATAATAGGGAAGCGCTATTATTAGTAGTTGAAGATTCTTGAGGATGACTCTATGCTTAGTACTATACTATACAAAAGATAAGTACACTTGTCTAGTATGTCGTGAGATAACATTAAGGAATATGTACTTTAATTAATTAAAACGACTACATCATGTGCCAACTTCTGTTCTATAATCCCATTTTGCTAAGGGGAGTTAGAATATGTCATCTATTGCTGAATGCTACTTTTGGCATAATATTGAAAGAACTAACTAGCATGAATTTACCACCGTGGTAGATTCTTAAGCATTTCACTTTCTATCTGTTATGCCCCAAGGGACACCTTAAACATAGTAGTTCGTCACATACAATATTAAGACTTAAGAATGACTACCTTAGTCACGCGAAAGTCTCGATATCATATGTAAGGCATACAACACAGTAATAGGAGATGCCAGTAGAAAGCATAGTTTGAGCAAGTAATATAAACATACAAGAATCTAGATAAACATTAAACCACATATATAATTCATAAGTTCATTACAAAAGCCTTAGGGGATTCCCCTATTAAATATTTTCCAAGGATCGAATCATAAATACTAAGTCTTTACAATAAAACTTAAATAACTTTACAAAAAGATTTTAAAAGAATTTTGATCTAGGTCCGTGATTGGATTTCCATCTAAAGCTCCCAAAAGATGACTTACATGGATAAATGAAGATCGTGGGTACAAAATAAAATGCTCCGTGCATACAAAAATCTATAGGAGTGTAAGCATTACTAGCTTAGCTTGAATAATGCCAGTTTACCATACTTAAAACAAAAATTTGTGAAACAAGTTTAATTATTCAAACAAGTGAGATGGAACAAACACATGAGTATACAAGATATATGGTTTTCCAGGAACCATATGTTGAGTGAATTTACACCCTTCATTCGAGGTTGGATATATCGGTCAATTACAGCCAACTAATAAATTTATAGTTCTCACCGGCTACTAATCGCTATAAAAGATATGTAGATCTTACCAGCTACTACTCGCCACATGCAGATGCTACCGGTGATGCCAACCACCACTATCATACACTCGTCCCACTAAATGCATAATAGCGCATGTAATGAGACTCTATTCATAAAGTGCATGATTCAATTTTATTAAGAGTTTACCATTTAGTTACATTATTTTGAAGGTGATCATACAATTTTCAGACATTCCAAAATGTAGTAATACATATAATTTATTATAGGCAATTCAAGACTTGATATGCTTAACATAAATTCACTAAGCATTATAAATCACATGCACTTTTTCATTTTATCTTTTTTCTAGTTCTAGTATCGCTAACTACAAGCACAAACATGAGTATGTAAAATGAGGGGAGTAAACTTACTTGGCCATGGCTTGATAGTAGCTCCCTTAATCAAAATAGTCCTCAGGGTAGCAAACATCATTCTTTTCATTTCCTAAATAAAGGAAATACCCAAAATGAGTATTTTATGGAATTCCTAGTCAAGTTGTCTAACTTAGCTTCTATTTGCAGTAAAATTTATATTTGTGGAAATTCCAACTTAAAATGGCCATAACTTGCTCATTTTAACTTGGAATTTCGCATTTTATATGTTGTTTTCTACCTACTCGAAAAGATCTATCTATTTCTAAGATTATTTTTATCGAAATAGGTCATTTAAGTCCCAAAACAGAAGGGGACAGAATGGTTACGAAAACTCCCAGCCCTTAAAATATAATTTTCCAACTTTCCTTCACCCGAAAACTTTAAACAAATATATGGATATGTGGATAGTTGAAAAATCTTATCAATATATACATATATATATATATATATATACTCACATTATATGCCTGATTTTTATGGTGTTGTTTCAACATTGATTTATAGAAGAAGAATGAGTTATAGAGTGGATTTTGTGGTGATATTTTGAGAGAGTTTTGATAAAGAAATGAAGTGTATGAAAGAATTGGAGGGAGAGAGAGTATTTATAGAATTTTGTGGAAGGAAATTTGTGATAATTAAAATAAATTGAAAATAAAAAAATAGGGAGAGAAAGGGGTAGTTGGTGTTACATGCATGGGGAAGAAAGGGAGAGATTTTTATTTTATTTTTTTGTATTTTTGTTAATGAAAAGTAAGATGTGAGAGATATGAAGTTTTATTAGAAATAAAGTTATAAAAAATAGGTGTATAAGTACTAAGAATAGATAGTAAGAAAAAGTAAAAATAGGTGAATAGTAATGAATAGTGACCTGAATAGTAATGAATAGTGACCTGAATAGTAGATAAAACAAATTAATACTGGTAGTTAAGAAAATACGCGTAAAAGTGCGATATCTAATATTTTTAGTTATAAAAAAAATTATAAAACTGATTTTTTTGAAATCTTATATTATTGCAAGTCTAACAGTGTTATCAGAATATTTTTACTATTCTGAGCCCCATGACATGTTTTTTGCAACTAACCCGTTCGAGTTTGGATTGAATTAAATTTTGATGAATACGATCTTTTTAGGCTTTCCTATGTTATTACAGATCATATTCCATGATTTTCTCAATTTTATTATTTTAGGGTTAAGAGCGCGGGATTGTTGGATCTAAACATTAGGGTTTGCTATAGTTTTTATTGACTTTTAGGTTTCCGATTAACTTCTAATTTTAGGGTTCAAGCGTAAAATTAGCATAAAATATAAAGGTTTACACTGCCCAAAATCCTTTATAACAAAGTTCTTGAACTTAATGTACTTAGAATGTGCTTCACTTTTCTCCTTTGAAAATACTGGCAAGTGTACCTCAAATAGACATCCACCGATGTCATGGCATATTGGTAACCACCATAACTTGTTGTCTTTGTTGGTCATATCAAATATGTTTGAAACAATTCCAAAGGATTTGATTTAAGGTTGGATGAGCTATTGAAGGGAAGTTTGCATGATTTGTAATATTGTTAGCCTTGACAAAATCACTTCCATATACAATTTTTAGTTTCAACAAGCCATCTAACAATTTCTTTGAAGAAATCTATTATAGCATTTGATAACCTAAATGTCTTGTTTAAGCATGCTAAATTGTTGTACTATTAATTTGACTTTTCTTTTATGTATTTCCCTCTTACTAACATAGCAAATGTGTAGTCTTTCTTCTTAATAGAAAGAACAACATCATTTATGACAATATTTAAATTATCAAGCACCTTCACATCATCAAGACCAAACAAAACATATTTTCTAGAATTGGTAATTTCATAAACCAAAAATAAATTCTTTCCTAAACTTAGAACATGATAAACATCATTTAACTTTACATTTGTATTGTAAACACCAATTTGCATAGCTTCTTTGTTCACTATAAGATAAGTAGAGTTGTTAATTGTAAAGATGACTCGGTTTCCATAATTTGTCATAGCTCCAAAAATAATGTATCATTGTCGTTTACTGTTGTAAGCAACAAAAATCGATGATATCTTCCCCCTTGTGATAAACATAGTTGACATGAGGTTGATTTGATGTTGAACTAGTGGTACCATGATTCCTCCCTTCAACAACTTCTCTAGTGATCACTACTCCCATTTTAGCTAATCCTCATCTTCTTTTTCACTTGCAATGTTTCCTTTAGAAAGCTTTACTTAACAATTTTTATTGATATGCCCAATTTTACCACATCTCTAGCACTTTATAGGATTGGCACCATCATCAGCAGCATTTCCACCGCTTGAACCTTTTTCTTAATTCTTTTTCCTTATTGAAGTGTTCTTGTTGTTATGCTTCCTTTTTGAGAAAAAGGATAGAATCTAAACCAAAATTGTTTGTCATTTGCTTGCCAAAGCCTTCTAATTGGAAAGCAAATTTTCTAATGTTCAAATAAATTTTGATTTTCTTATCCTTACCTGGAGGTGATGAATGGAAATTACTCATTTCTCAATCCTCAAATAAGAAATTATCTCAATTTTGTTTCACCCATCTTCTCCTTTATATTCAATTTTGAAATTTCTACATAAATACTCCAAACCTACAAGAAATATTTAGAAATAATAGACATATTTCCTTGAGTGAGCCTTGCCAATTCATGCCCCAACAATTGTAACCTTACCATATTCTTTTTGAAAGATAGCCTCTTAAGTGTCTCCTATATTTATTTTGGTGAACTGATAGGATGAACATAGTCAATAAACTCCATGCTAATTGAAGTCCTCAAAGCAAGGAGACCTTTACACATTAGTTCTTCCATTTCCTTCATGGTTCAACTTTTTTTTTGGAATGTCTTTAAGAACCTCTACATCGGCACTAGCAACTAATTCCCATAGGTTGTAACCTTAAAGATAAGCTTCTATGCACATTCTCTAATAATTTTAGTTTGTTTGCATAGGCTTCTCAACACCATATTGAGTATCTGAGGTATCAATATTTCGCAAAATTCATTAGAGGTATCAATTTTTGGTTAGCTTTTTATTACTTTTTCTAAAATTTTCTTATTTTATACTTCATTTGACTCACTTTGCGAAATGTTGATCTCTCTTTGACCACTTAAAATATTGATACTTTAAATGAACTTCTCTCATAATGTTGATACTTTTGGTGTAAATTACTTGAATCTTAATTCCTTATAGTGTAATTTTTTTCCTAGAAACTAAGTGTTTAAATTGATTTAGTTAAGTGTATCAAATTCTATCAATTTTATAGTTAAACTAGAATCAATCATTAAATTAATGTTTTTCATGGAATGGGAGTGAGAATGATTAATTTATTGGAATTGGAGGAACCATCAATCAACTCAATCTATCATGAATGGTGCTTGTCATGTTGTGATTTTGTGGGTCCCCATGCACAATTGGGGGGAAGGGGGAAGGGAGGGGTGATGTAGAGTGGAGTTGTGCGTATTAATTGTGCTAAAAAATTTCAACTTTTTAGATTTAAATAATTTTAAACTTCCCTCTTAATTTTGCAAAGTAATGGCATGAAACAAATATATAATAGCAAACTAAAAATATTGTAATTAAAAGAGTAAGGGAAAAGAAGATCAAGTAGTGATATATAGAGGTTCCTCTTTATGAGTTAGTCATCTCTTCCAGCTCTATGCTGATGATCCAATTGTCTTTACTAGTTATGTTTCACTATATTAAAAAGAATAATTGAGAGTATAATTGAACTATTAAACTTAGTAAAGTCTCACCACTGAGCCTATCTAGCTACATTAGCCAATCACTCCCGACTATCTCTCACAATCTCAAAGAAAAAGAATAAATAAGTAAAGTAAAATTTCTCCACAAAGAAGGTTTTGAAATAGTTGTTGGAGCAGCAAAGTATGAAAGTAAGTATAGAGCTTTTTCACTAATCAACATGAGTTGATAGTTGTTATGTTATGTCGACTTCTTAAAATTACTTCTCCTTTTATCCTTCACTTGTAATAGTCAATAAGATTATCTTATGCGTATCTCTCCAAATTGGTTATCTTGTTGACGTGAAGATACTTTTTTGGAATTTAAAAAATTATTCTTATCCACTAATATGATCTTCAATTATCATCCTGATATTTACCCTTTGTAATCCACACAATATCTATTGAAGATAAGACATTTTGAATTTGTGATAATGATGTTGCAGTTTGAAATAATATTAGCTAGATATTCTTGCATGTTGGATAAGTTTTCTTAAGATAAGGTTGTTGAAGAATCCCAATATTTGTCGAATCATATCCCTAATCTATAATTGACATATCTTTGCACATCCTTATCTAATCTCCTTTGGATAAGTCTTTAAAAAAATTTGTATTTTTCCTAGAAAAACTACTCAAGCAAATCTACATTGTGGAAATCCATTAATTGTCATTAAATAAAGATGAAAGAATCCCCGTGATACTTAAACCAACTTATGTGCAACACATCAATCATATTATCCAAAATATGCTTGATAAATGGAGCTAAGTCTTCATAAAATATCAGAAATCCAACTAATGATAAATTTTGTGTAGATCTAGAAACATTCATAGTAGAACATAGGAAGGTTCTAAACTTGCTTTTGACTTTGTTGAAATAAAATACATCTTTGCATGAAACTTCTGAACTAAATTTTGACTCATATGGCATTCTTCTTTTGATAAGTTCTAAAATAAGTTTAAAACCTTTTGAACCAACATTGTTTGGTTAACGTTATAACTTGTCCATAAGTTTTGAAACTCTTTCTAATTGTACTTTTAACCTTTTCTATCTTAATAGGAAACTTCTATTAGAACATCTGTTGATCTGTTCCACTTGCAATTTCAAATACGGTATGCTTTGAAAAAAATCTCTTTTTTTTCATTCCTATACTCATTAATATACTTGTTAAATAATCTTTAGTCCTCTTAATATCATCAAAACTTTATTTAGAGAACTTAATAGATTTTTTTACTCATAAGGTTTCAATTAAATTTACATATTTCAATCAATAATGAAATTACAATCCCATGTTTATAGAATATAAAGTACATGGATTCAATTTGGATCACTTTGATTCAATGGCTTATAATCTTTACATATTTTAAATAAAGCGACAAAGTACATAATTTCTTGCAATTCTAAATATGGTTACCTTACACATCAAGCATAACTTCATCATTTCTCGCTCTCTCTCTCTCTATGTTGCATATACACCTATTCTTACCTCTTTCAAAATTTATTTAAACTAATCAAATCAATCGATTCATTCTATTATAAATAAAATGTATGTACAAACTTGTAAATACAAAGTCTAAAGGCCTCATGCTTAAGTAGCAATTAAATGAAGAATAGGTTTTAGTAATTTCAACTTAGTTAAAAGGAAATCACTTCGACCTTGCTTTAGAAGTCATTTTTAGTTTGGTTTCACATTTATAGATTTGTCTAGCTTAATTCATCACATAATATTTAGATTTTGTGATGGTTAGCTATTATTTACTCTTAAGTACTTTTTAATTTGTTTTATATAGATTATTAAGATAATTAATTGCATAGTTTACTATAGATTTTGTTGATAGGCTACTTTAGACATGCGCTTCTCAAGCTTAAACCGACTTGTTTGGTCTATATGTTAAATTGTTTACACCCCATCCAATTTTTAATAGGCACCAATTAGGTTACTCAGGATCAAATCAAATAGCCCTAGTTAACAATAGTTTGGTTACCTTTTGTTTGATGGTAAACCGAACACCATGGGATGACCTCTTAAAGCTTCAACTTGTCTTCAAAGGTTGGCTTCCAATTAAGAGAGCAGTTTGTTTTTCTTTAGCACATCCTGAAAATTTCAAAACTAGCCTTACTTGGAAGATATATTTCCTAAATATTAGATACATTTTCCTACTAAAGAAGACCCACTTGCCAAATATGAAATGACCCTCTCCCCTAATAGGCCATCAAGATCCATGATAACACATCTTTACACAATTATACGTTAGTCCTCACTTTGCTTCTTTAGCATCTTTTTCTCATTTTCCTATTGACTTAAATATCAGAGTGAATTTATTAAACAACACTTCGGCTGTTCTACTCATGACTTTCTTGTTTTATAGACTCAACAACATCGATTTAAGACTTTGAAGCACAATCATGTATCGATTCAAGGCTTTGAAAGTTATCAATGGTCAATATTTTACCATTCATGTTCAAAATTTAAAATATCACGTGATCGCCCATACCAAAAAAATGCAACAACACATCAAAGGCTTTCATAATATAAGAATGAAGATCTTATTTTTATTTTATCTTTTTTTATAATGGCTTTCAACTATTTGATAATGCTTTATGATATGTAGGCAGAATAAATTATTGTCAAGTTGATATATCAATACATATGTATATATACTCATTGTAGGTACCCTATTTTTTCTTAATCAAGCTTAGAAATATACAAAAAAAAAAAATATTTGTATACTTTGCTATATAATAAAAATAAAACACCATTTTAAGCTCAAGATTCTACAATCTAAATATCTTAAATGACATAAAATTCAATTTTTATAAGCTTTAGAAAATATGTGAGTTTGATATAATATAATTTTTATTATATACTTAGTTTCGAAAATAATTATAAATGATAAGCTTTGGAAAAAAAATTGGATGCTAATGTCTTCTGACATCAACATCTTTTTTATGATCTGGAATTCCGTATACCAAGGTATTATTTGCTTTGGCAAGATGCTCCATGTTTTTGTTCTTCCACTGAGCATGCTTAACTTTAAAATTCATATGAGCTCTAAGTCATTACAACAAAAGGAGCATCAATGACTAGAGTTCCACCACCTTATATTTGAGGGGTACTACATACTCCCCCACTTACAGAATTGACATCCTAATTAGTTTCCTTACATAGGTCTAGTCACCTACAAGGGAGACACTAAGGGTGCTCCATATAAGCTCAAGAGATACCTCCACTATGAGGCACTTTGCCTTGTGCAATACTTAGTTCCCCCACTTCCAACTGGTGAATTGCTCTGATATTGCCTATAACGACCTGGAACTTTGTTCTCCAAGGTATTGTCTACTTTAGTAAGATACTATACTGTTTTATCCTTAGTGTCAGTTGCTTCCTAGGAGATCATGTATTTTGGGAGTGCTCTCCACTAGGCATACTCAACTTTAGAGTTTTGATGAATTCCAAGCCATTACACCAAAAGATGCTTAGATGATTAGAGTTCCACCACCTTATATTTGAGGGGTAGTAAAATCTTCTTTTTCAAGAAGATGTAGGTGCATGAACAACACACTAGAGCTACTTTAGTTCCATTTTTTACCTGATTCAAGTTGCAATTTCACCAAATTGATGGAAAAATTGCAAATTAGACATAAAGTGCTTTCAATTGATGTCAATTTTGTAGGATTTTGTGAATACTTACTAGATCAAATTGAAGCTAGAAAGTCAAGAAAAGTCATATTTTCACTATCTTAAAAAATTACAATCCGTGTCAAATTTGAATAAATTAGGTAAGATTGAAAATATGAGAAGCTTCTTAGTATGAAATAATTAGTGTGTATCAAGTTCAATTGGAAAATCATCCTCTAATTTGAGAAAAACCTAAAATTCATCATAATAATATCTCAAGGACCTTATTTTGAATTTGACGAAATTAGCAAGCTTTGAGCAAAAGTTTAAAACCCTAACACTATCAATAAGACTTAAACAACACAATTACTACACAATATTCTTTAATTCTTCTTTAATTTTTGAATTTGAATTCTCGATTATAGCTTAGGGTTTTGAGTTCTAATCTCAATTGTGTTGATACAGGTAAAATCAGGGAAAGTCATTGTTTTAGGAGGCTTAAGGAAGTCAAGGAATTTGATTTAATATATAGTTCGAGTGTTGAAGTCGAAAGGGAGGCTACTAGCTAAGACCATTATTGCTACCTCTAACTACCCACAAAAATCACTCACCCTACCACTCTTTAATCCAAATTACGGCTGTAAACGAGTCGAGTTGAGTCGACACAGTGCCAAACTTGAAAAACTTGAATAAAAATCTCGAAGGTCGAACTTGAAATTGAACTCAACCTCGATCGAGCTTTGATTTTGAAGCTCGAACTCGACTCCATTTAATACTCAATAACCTTGAACTCAACTAGATTAAGCTCAATTACTCTTTTAAATATTGATCTAGCTATAAAAAGTATTTAATACTCGATAAGCTCGAACTCAATCATATCAATTTAATACTATTTAAGCTCAATTAAGCTTGCAAACTCACCAAGCCTAATATTTTAACACTGAAACTCAAACATGATAACTATTTAAGTAGCTCAAACTTGAGCTCAACTAGATTTTAAGTGAGTTGAATTCGAGCTTTCATCAAGTCGAACTGGAGTAGCTTATGAGTTGTCTCGACTCACTTACAATTTTAATCTAAATCAACACCACTGGAGTGTAGGCCAAGCTTAACCTTTTCCACCAGTTTACTATTACTATGATACCTTTAAGTGGCCATTTAGAGCCCTACCGCTCGTCAGATAAGAAAACGATCTGTTACTCAACTCGATGTGATCCCCACCACTGGTGCCTGCTCCACAAAGATCCTAGCTAAGTCTTCTAATTTTTTTATTCATTTTAATGATGATGATGATGATGATGATGATGATGATGATGGTGATGGTGAAGAACATATAATAAGTAATAATTATAATATATATCTAGCATTTTAAATTGTGTTTGTGTTGATTGTTTTTGAAAACTTAAAATACATGTGCTTAATGATAGTGTCTTTTTCAAAAAATTCCATCTTATGTTCTAATTTTCAAGTTTGTATTATAAAATTGTTATCATAAATTCCTCTATAATCTTGTCAATATACATTTTTTAACCATCATGTATACATGCTCGAATGAGAGTTTGTTATTTTTACCATGATAAGGTGTGTTCTATTAATAACTTGATAATGTGAATATGTTATATTTGTGAACATCATAAATATTTGATCACATATATGTTTTTCTAAAATTTTGTTAATAAATATGATCATACTGTCTTGTTAGGATTAGAAAAATTAAGATATTTGATACTGATAAAAATCCTAATCTTAGTTTATAGATTGAATTAATTTGCATGATTCATTGTTAAAATTTTATTGTCACCTAGAAAAAGTAATTTTCATAAATTTGCCAAAAATTAAATTGATAGATTTAGGGTTCAATTCAAATTAGTCAATTTTTAAAAAATAAATAACATGTGATAAATTTAAAGTGAAAAGATTTATTTTTAAAAATTAAAAAATAATTTATAAATTAAAATTTTCTGAAAGAAGTACGCATTGTCTAATCCTGAATAGTAGGTAAGTAAACACTTAACAGACGACTCTGAAAAAGGAAAAAAAAAAATTTTTTTTTGTAAACTTAATGTGAATATTATTGTTTGATTCATGGCATGTAAGTATTACTTACCCTTTTGTAAAATTTGATATATTTGATTAACTTTGAAAATTTTAATAAAATTGCCAAGTATTTCTATAAATATCACATAGAAATATAATTTATGATATTTAAGGAAACAATCTATAATTAGAAAGTTAAAGGTGGTAATCATTTAGGTTTTAATAGGATAACCTGGACTTAGTAATTTTTGGTAATTGTTTTTAAAAGAAAATTTTCGCAAATCAATAGCTAAATTAAGATCAATATTCCCATTAGTCCTATTTTTTTTTTTTTATTTTATGGCTTTAGTTAGATGGTGACTTCAAAATATTTTTTAAATTAAAAATTTCCTTTAATTATTAGTCGAAGACTTATGTCAAATGGGTTAGGGTTTGATATAAATCAAATGAAAGGAAATCAAATTGTAAACCAAAATATAGGCTCGACACACATAAAAGTGCTTGATATGTAAATACATTCATCAATTGTTGCTAAAATTTCATCTTATATACAATTCTAATTTCTTTTCGTTTATTGTCTTTTGCAATGTACTTCTTGAAAAACATCCTTAGTTAGCCTTCATTCGGTCGTAATAAGACCCTTTTTAAGGGTTTTTTTTCCTACACATCCTTCTTCAAGGATTATGACTGCAACTTAGTACCATGTTTAAGTCTAAGTACATTAAGTCCCATGCATCATCACTATTATAAATTAAATTACTTACAGTATGAAATTTATTACATGTTGCAGTTTATCTTCAATTATTTCTTGCCATATCTCCTCATCAATACAGTTCATTATCAATTTATCATGGAAAAAGTACTTTAACATTCATAGGAAAGTATTGAATCCATCATAATCTCATGAAAAATACACATTATAAGATAATAACATTAAAAAAGAAAGAAAGAATTTTGTTATACAAATTTCTATATGGAAAGCCCTAAAACCAAGTAAAAGTTAAAACAAATTAGGTACCATGACAAAATGAACCCAATAATGCAACAACTACTATGGTGATGTCCTAATGCCACCATGGTTGTGGCTTAATGGGTTTTATTGACATACTCTTTGTTGGGATTCCAAGGGTTTAAAATTTTTATAAAGATCAAATCTTTTTGCAGCGGAATCAAAAGAAAACCCTAACCCAGTATCCATGTGTATCGATTAGATCAGAACAAGATAAAGATTTCAGATCCATACCTTTTTGGTACTTTTTCAAATCTGGAAATTCGGATCTGAGATGTTGCAAACGCAAACACCCTCTACGGTATCCACACGAATGAATGCTCCTTAAAGATCCTCTGTGTGCTAGCACAATCTAGAACACCTTCTAGATTCGAACGGGATTAAACTTTCTAATCACGACTCTCGTGTTATTTGCTTTAGGGTTTACAGTGTTTCACTGCAGTCTAATGTGACAGCATGTGTTGTCTAACCCTAAAGACAAACCCTTATGTTCTATTTATAATGTCATTCAATAATGACATTTTTACCCCTTAATCTAATTAGGGATAAATAATTATATTATAATTTATTAAATAAATTATAAGATAATTAACGAACATAAGAATCCCTAATCTAATTAGGGAACATAAAACTATTTGGCCTAGGGCATAATTACCAACAATCTCCCACTTGCATTAGGCCAAATTATAATTGTTTATTATTCCCGTTGGACTTATTTAAATTCAGTCCACGATCCTTTTAGTTCATTCTTGTGTGTGACCCTGTAGGTTCACTTAATGTTGGCAGTAGATCTAAAACACACTTTAGATCTACAAGACATAATTGGTCTCTAGCAAGACATTATGTCTACCCAAATTAAGTGAAGATCGGTGATCCGACTCTACCTATTAACAGTCAGTTATTTAATCCTTTTGTTACACGATATCTTATAATTAAACATAAGGTGTGGATCAATACACACTTATATCGTTTAATCACATATTTCTTGATTCCAGAGTATGACTGACTTAAACAAATGATATTGATAACTCCTTATCAATTCATTCGAGCATGGCCATGCATTTCTCAGTCTTACCCATCAAGAGGCCCAAAAGATATCTCTCTCAAATTAATGAGAGGAACAAATCCCATCTTAATCACTCAACTTCCTCTACATGATTCATATTATGCCGAATCCCAACCTTTATAATTATCCGGTTAAAGATAATGTTTGATTGAGTCAAAACACAATATTTCTCATGTTGGAATCTATGATGATTTCAGGTCTAAGGACTAAAATAACACTGCAAATGAGAAATACTTATCGCATTGATCCATATAGTATTCTCATATTTGGTCAATCCAATACAATGTACTCTTACATGTATTCATGTGCTGAATTGACATCTCATATCCATAATCAGTAAAACATGATCATCATCCAGCCAACATACTAGTCTTAATTCATTATTATTTCATATAATGAACGACTAGGGATAATTTAGAATAAAGTTATTTCTCACCTTATGGTTTTACTATTAAAGTGACATACTTTAATGACATAAGGAATAACCAATTTATTCAAGGAATAATACTTTATCAAAACAAAAAGCCAATAACAACTTTGATAAAGAAAATGACAAATATACTATAATGATAATAAACATTCAAATGACATAGAATCCATATGGCTTAGGGCACATCACTAGCAATCTCCCACTTGCACTAGGCTTGGTTAGATACAGGTCTAACACCTAATGCTCTAGTATGACCATCATACTTTGACTGTGGAAATGGCTTAGTCAATGGATCTGCTACATAGTCATCTGTATGTACTTTGCATATCTTAACATCTCTTCTATCGATGATCACTCGAATGAGATGATAACATCTGAGTATCTTTTGGATCACTGATGTGATCTTGGTTTCTTAGCTGCATCCGATGCTGCTATATACTCTGCCTCTATGGTAGAATCCACAACAGTGTACTGTTTGGAACTCTTCCAGCTTATAGTATCTCCATTTAAACAAAATACATAACCTGTTTGCGATCAGAAATCATCAAAATTGGACTGGAAACTGATATTTATGTAACCATTTACCACAAGATCAGTTTCCTATCCCATTTGTCAAAACGACATCCTTAGTCCTTCTCAAGTACTTTAGACTGTTTTTGACTACTATCCAGTGACTCTCACATGGATCTGACTGATACCAACTAGTGATGCATAAACGACATCTGGTCGAGCGCATAACATGGCATACATGATGAAACCAATAGCAGAAGCATATGGAATCCTACTCATGTGTTCACGCTCCTCCTTCTAAGCAGGACATTGAGTCTTACTCAATTTAATTCCATGTGACATTGGGAGAAATCCTCTTTTAGATTTTTCCATACTAAATCCTTTTAGTACTTTGTCAATGTATGCACTCTAACTTAGGCTAATGCTCCTTCTAGATCTATCTCAATAGATCTTAATGCCTAGAATATAGGCAGCTTCACCTAAGTCCTTCATTGAGAAACAATTTCCTAATCATGTCTTGACATTTTGTAATGTAGGAATATCGTTTCCAATGAACTATATGTCGTTTACATAAAACACTAAGAAAACTATTGCGCTCCCACTAACTTTCTTGTAAACACAAGATTCATATTCATTCTTGATGAAATCAAACTGTTTGATTGCATCATCAAGACGAAGATTCCAACTCCGAGATGCTTGCTTCAATCCATAAATGGATCTTTGAAGCTTGCAAACCCTATGTGAATTCCCTAGATTATCAAAACCCTCCGGTTGTGTCATGTACACATCCTCAATGATGTTTCCATTCAAGAAGGCTGTTTTGACATCCATTTGCCATATCTCGTAGTCATAATACGTAGCTATAACAAGAAGAATTCTCACAAACTAAAGCATGACTACAAGTGAAAAGGTTTCATCATAGTCTATACTATGAGTTTGCTTAAAACCTTTTGCAACTAGTCGTGCTTAGTAGGTATGCACTTTGCTATCCATGTCAGTTTTGTTCTTAAAAACCCATCTACACCCAATAGTCTTAACACCATCAGGTGGATCAATCAAAGTCTAAACTTGATTATCGTACATGGATTGCATTTCTAATTTCATGGTTGATAACCATTTCTCAGAGTCAGGGCCCTCCATCGCTTCCTGGTAAGATGTGGGCTCATCTTGATCTATGAGTATAACATCACAATTGTCAGTGTTGAGAAATCCATATTTCTCAAGCTCATGATAAATCCTACCAGACCTACCCGGGCCTTTAGCTAGTGGTTCAGGCTCAGCAACTACTTGCAAGTCTGATTGAACATCCATCATGGGTGCTATGTTAGTTTGTGGTTCTCGAACTTCTTCGAGTTATATTTTACTCCCACTGGTTTCTTTAGAGACAAATTCTCTTTCTAGAAAGTAACCATTACGAGCAACAAACACTTTGTTCTCAAATCGGTTTTAGAAGTAATATCCTTTTTTGTTTCTTTTGGATATCCCACAAACAACCATATATTAGATTTGGGTGCGAGCTTGTCAGACACTTGACGTTTGACATATGCATCACAGCCCAATATCTTTAAAAAGACAAACTGGGACGTTTCCCATTCCATAACTCATATGGTGTCATTTCAACCGATTTTGATGGAACCTCGTTCAATATAGACGCAACAGTTTCTAGGGCATACCCCAAAAAGAATATTGGAAGATCTGTCTGACTTATCATTGATCGAACCATATCTAATAAGGTTCAATTTCTCCATTTAGAAACACCAGTCCATTATGGTATTCTTGGAGGAGTTAATTGTGAGATTATCTCATAATCCCTAAGATAGTCAGAAAAATCTTGGATTAAATAACCTCTTCTAGCAGGTGAACTCAATGGTCTGCATACATCTGTATGTATGAGACTCAACAAGTCAGTAGCTCTCTCACTTTGTCCAGTAAAAGGAGTTTTTGTCATCTTACCCATTAAAAAGATTCTCATGATTCATATGATTCAAAATCAAATGAATCTAAAAACTCATCTTGATGAAGTTTTGATATGTGTTTCTTTTTAATGTGTCCTAAATGACAATTCCAGAAGTAAGTCGGATTTGAATCTTTTGGTATTTATATTATAAATGGACTTATTATCAGATTCATCAAAGTTTAGAACATGGAGACCATTCATTAAATGACTAAATCATAAAAGATGTCTCCATAATGGATGCAGATTGTATTATTCTCAATAACAAATCTAAAACCATCAATGTCCAAACATGAAACTGAAATAACATTGCTACTCATAGCAGGCACATAGTAACAGTTACTTAAAATAAGTCCAGAAGGCAAAGCTAATTCAAAATTTCCTACAGCTAATACAACAACTTTTGCTCCATTAGCCACACGTAGGTCCACTTCGCCTTTTGCCAATTTTCTACTTTGCTTAAGACCCTACACATTTACACAAATGTGAGAGCTATATCTGGTATCTAATACCCTTGATATATAAGTAGATAAATTGACATGTATAACATAAATACTTGAAGAAATAGTCTCACTATCCTTTTTCCTTTTCAGATCTTCCAAAGATAGTTTGCAATTCCTCTTCCAATGACCTGGTTCATTGCAGAAGAAGCAAACCCCTTCCTTTGGTGGTTTAACCTTAGGCTGGGTTTTGAGCCCTTTAGCTTTGGTCCGACCTTTAGCTTTGCCCTTACCCCTACCATTGGCTTTTCTCTTCTTGCCCTATCCCTTTTGAACCAACACAATTCAATACTTGTGTGATCACAAATCTCTCATGCCTTGCCTATTGTTGGAACATTTCCTAAAGGTGTATGATCATATCGTATGCCTCCATGTCTTCCATTTGCTTCCGAAGCTCAGGATTCATAGTGGCAAGCATGATGCAAGTGACATTCAAAGAGTCTACAACTCTTAGAGCATCAGCAACAAGTTCATTAGGGATTGGTTCATTTAATTTCCTTTCATGCTTAAGAACAATTCTTAAGTTACGGTACCAATCAAGGAAATTTGTGGTATTCAGATTATCTTTTCAAGAATCGATCGCAAGGTTATGTTGTTTGTTGTCATGATCTATATACAGAGGCATGCAAAGTTAATTATCTTTATATAAGTCATTTTACATACTTCTACTATTTTATCAAATTAATAACCCTTCAATATTAATTCGGAAAACAAATTTTCTTAGTAGAATAAGATCCATATTTCACCAAATATTGAGTCAGCTTTGGCATGACGCTCAAAATTTAGTTATTTAGGTAGGAAACCCTTTTCCAATTACATCACATGTAACTCTTGTTATGGGATTGACATCACATGTCCCGGCCAAATAATCCCATTTAATGCCATAGGCCCAAAACCGTTTTGATAGCCTATTTAAGCCTAACCATTACAACATGTGAATATCACTATTATTCACCTTGCCTTACTAAGATAATCTATTGCACCCTGCTTTGGCAGAACCTACAATTGGACGATCAAAGCCTTGACAAGTGTCGAACCATGGAAGGCATTTTTATGACTTAATATTATGTGAGGGATTTTAAAATATGATATGTCATATTCATGTCTTCATGACATCTTCATGTCTTCATTACAATAATGAATAGATACAAAAGATTCCTACTAGCACATTCAAAAAAAAAAAAAAAAAAAACATATAACTCAAAACACTTCATAAGCATATTATGTAGTTTGTATAATAAATTTGTGCTTAACTAATTATATTGTTCTTTTGTAAGGGATTAAGAGGGCATCGCCCCCTGCGGGGTTCTAGGGCAGCGCCTTTTTAAAACCCTTTAAAATTGTTTCCAAAATTTTCATGAAAATCCTTTCTTAAAACTAAAAAATTGTTCAACAATTAAACTATTTGTTTTAAAACAACCTAGATCTGTTCAACAATTGAACCATATCATATATGTAAAAGACCCCAAGAAACAGATCTAATTCGCAATTCAGAACTGTTCAGGATTTATAAATACAACCGCAGATCAAAGGAATAAAACAGATCCAATCTATCTGCTACAGTTTAAAAATCGGAATTCCAAATCTGAGTAAAACAAATATATGCTTGTTTTATTTATTTTTTATCGTCCAATTGAATCAGACGCATGCTAGCAAACAAACCAAAAAAAAAAAAAGAAAACTTCAACGTCCAGTTTCACAAAACGGACACGCTGTTCCTTTTTTTTTTTTTTAATTAAATATCAATTGGATGATCAAATCATCTCACGCGCAAACTGATATCCAATTCTCATCGGACGAACTCAGATGCACAAACATACAACAACTTCAATTGGAATTACAATAAGACCCAATTACAGACGCGTGGTGGGCATAGATCTGATTCCGTGACATGTGCCAGACGCATGAGCAGACATAAAAACAATTACGCCAAGAGACTAGTTCCGACATGCCATCAGACTTGTTCGTCGTCTTTTTTTTTTTTTTAATTAAATCAGAAATCCTAATCCACTTGAGACAAAAGCAGATTAAAAATTTGCAATTCAGACCACTAGTCCGTAGCAAACAGGAACAGACGCAACATGGGATCCGCAATTCATTTGTTTAATATTTTAATAAAAATCAAAATCTAATTCTGATGCGGATAGTGTGGCGTGTCTGTTTTTCAATTCTGTTCGTGGCGTATTTTTTTTTTTATAAATATAAACTTATTTAGAAAAACCCAAAATTCTATTGTAATCAAATTACAATAAAATTACAAATCCACATTTGTATTGGTTTAGTTCCTCATAAACTCAAATTGATTTCATAATCAACATATAAAATCAAATTTCATAGCATCACATGCAGATCAAAAAACAAATTTCAATCTAATCGAAGACACAAGCGGCTCTGATACCACTGTTGGGATTCCAAGGGTTTAAAATTTTTTATAAAGATCAAATCTTTTTGCAGCGGAATCAAAAGAAAACCCTAACCCAGTATCCATGTGTATTGATTAGGTCAGAACAAGATAAAGATTTCAGATCCATACCTTTTTGGTACTTTTTCAAATTTGGAAATTCGGATCTGAGATGTTGCAAACGCAAACACCCTCTACGGTATCTACACGAATGAATGCTCCCTAAAGATCCTCCGTGTGCTAGCACAATCTAGAACACCTTCTAGATTTGAACGGGATTAAACTTTCTAATCACGACTCTCGTGTTATTTGCTTTAGGGTTTACAGTGTTTCACTGCAGTCTAATGTGACAGCATGTGTTGTCTAACCCTAAAGACAAACCCTTATGTTCTATTTATAATGTCATTCAATAATGACATTTTTACCCCTTAATCTAATTAGGGATAAATTTATATTATAATTTATTAAATAAATTATAAGATAATTAACGAACATAAGAATCCCTAATCTAATTAGGGAACATAAAACTATTTGGCCTAGGGCATAATTACCAACACTCTTTTGCTCTTAACTAATGTATTTCTCTCTTTCTTTCTTTCTTGCTATTTTTCCTTTTTTTCATTTTTGCTAACATCTTAACTAATTGAGTATGCAAAAAACATACATATGTATACTTAAAAATCATATCCTATTTGTAATGCCTTAAAAATAGGGTCATTAATAACCTACTACGTATTCGTAACAACTTTGGACATGCTAAGACTCAAAATCTACTAGAATTCCATAATTTATGTCATTTATAACCTACCACATATTTGTAATGCCTTAGAAATAGGGTCATTTACAATGGACCATGTGTTTATAACAACTACGGATGCGCTAAGACTCATAATTTGTTAGAACTACACAATTTATGCCATAGATACTTCCAAATCACTCATACATTAATAACTTTAAACAATATCAAATAATATACTTGTCATGAAAAATAATCACATAAGTTTGATTTGATAAAACTACATGAATTTTATTAAAAGATGACTCAAAGGGTCCATCATACAAAAACCATAAGGATTATACATTATAGCTATAATCCCTACTCTTCAATAAACATTAATTGCACTACCATTTAGATCGACAACACATGACTATAGTCTTTGCTTTCATAATTAAATACATAACCTATGCTCATCAGATGGAAGTCTTTGATGTCAGCGATATTCCTAAACCTATTAATTGGTTGCAACTAGCTGTCCAAAAGTCTACACATTCACCACTTGTACTCAAAAAACATGATAGAATGAGACAGGGCATAGTACATGTATATTGCTAGCATACTTACATGACCAAGTAATTAATCAATCACATGTATACATATCGTAACATTCTAAACTGATGGCATTACAACCCGCCACATGTCCTTAACTTAGACGGACCACTAAGGCTATGAAACACTAATCTGCAAATATATAAGTCATATATATCTTCAATACTCACATACAAGGATACATTCGATAACATCATATAAATATAACAACTTCATAACAAACTAGTTAGTATAAACCAAAAGCCAACTTATAACAACTTAAAACATAAAGAGAAGTCTTATAAAACATTCTTAATTTCATAAAACATATAAACTTCTTAAAGTCTTCAATTCAGTCTAATTCCAAGCCAACAAATCTAAACATCAATAGGGAAGTCTGGTCCACTATCGTTCTCCTCATAATCTACAAAAGCATCGTAACCAGACAAATCATGCAATATGTGATCTTTACCCATTCCAAAAAAAGATTAAAAAAAAAAGAGCGAAATAGCCTAATACGCTAAACCACAAACACAAGCACATGAGCAAACATCATACATAATCACATACAACCTATTATAATACATCAAACACAAGTTATTATCTTTTTAATAGCCAGCAAATAACACAATTTTGAGCAATTTGCAATCCAATCCTAAACCTGGAGTAACTCATGACTCCATAAAAACACGCAGTATAGAAAATAGATAATATATACATATATTGGTGTTGGGTACTCTCCATACACCAGGTGCCATCATTGCACAACTCTTATACTACATAAATAATTTCTATGTGCAACTCTACTAGGGACAACGACACACACAAATTATCAGGGCGCCAACATTAGTATCACGGTCTACCTGGTCTTTATAACAGTAGCCAAACACAAGCAGTAAGCAAATTAATTTGAAACCAAATAGAATTAGATTAATTTATCAATTCTAAACCTATAAGCACATATAGCAAGCAATGTAAGGTCGTACATGAATAACTTTCCAGGAACAAGAGTCTAATTCACAAAAACCTTTATCACATAAGAAGAAAAGATTTCAATACATATCTTCCATAAAATAAACCTAATACAAACATCACTTAAAACCCTAATCTCAATAAAATATAATTCCACACCTTTCTCCTTGATTGAAACATAAAAATTCTCCAAAAGAACATATCTCCTCAACAATCCCTCTAAACCCTAGAACTCCATTCAAACAAATAAATCTCGAAATCAACCAAAATCATATCTATATAATCATAAGCGCTAAGAACATTCAAATCTTCTTAGAATTTGATTCTTAATCCTTCTTGATGACCATCCAAGAAATATAGGATTTTTCTTTAATTTCTCCTTCAAAACTAGTAGAAACCTTAAGAAATTAATAGATTCCTTTAAATCCTAAAGAAAAGAAAGAGATTCATTTATCTCGATCTAGACTTCTCCATCTCCTTTGATGTTAGGATCATGCATAGAGAGGATTTTTTCTAGGTTTACAGATGTTTTGAGAAGATAACATAAGGATAGGTTATAAGGAAAATCGTGAAAACTTCTCAACTCTTGAACAAGAAAGCTGGTGGCGTACAACAAAGGTCGGCGGCATATAACCAAAGGCAAACGACATAAATGCCAAAGCTATTAACCATTTGCTTTCAGATCAAATTTTTCAATATCAACACTGGCTTCAACACTAGTACAGGCACAGGACATATGCTGGTGGTATAGGATTTCAGGCTGATGGTGTACTTGGCTGGCTTTCAACTTCAAAATTCCATCTTTAATTACATCTTTGCCATTTGACAAAACAAGTTCTTTACTTAAGGGTAGACCATAAAATTTTCTTATAATATATCAAATGACACATTTACCCTTATTTATAAATTATTTATCCTTATATTACGCATATAAATGTAATGTAACCTACATTTTATTCGTTACTTTAACTTTTAAGCCGAGCAACTATCAAATAGATGACTTAGTACTTGCTATATGTAAATATAGTAATACATATATACGACATTGGGTATTCTCAGACATCCATGAATCTATACAATGTAGGATACTCCCTAATATTCATGAATCCAAATCCTCTGAATATACCCATAATTATGTCCTACAACTGCATGCAAAGACAACTCACACAAAGGACCATGACGTGCTGCGTTAGCATCACCAGTACTTTTATTCCACTAACTACAACCAAGCACATGGAACAAACAAACTTTATAGTAAGATGTTTAATTAGTTAATTTAGAATTCTATCCTAACAAACATGAGCAACAAATAAGGTATATGCATACATGTAAAGCTATTTTGTTTTTAATACTAGAATCCTTTAACCTAAATTACCAAGTAGGTTAGTTACTTAGAACTTTTATAGATTTCTAATCTGAATCATGGTCTATACTTTTTAACAATTATCCCTTTGGTTACCCAGCCATTATTTAGGTTTCAAGGTCATATAATAAATTTAAATCCTAGAAGAAGAAGTTAAATAAATTTCAATTATTTTCAAAGAGGAAAAAGGTAAATTTAGAGAGATTAGAAAGTGTGCAACAGTGGTGGAAGCGCCTGCATGACTTACAAAAGGTCTACATAACTTGTACACAAGCTTGCACATGGATTGGTGCACAAGATAGCATATTGGTCATGCCCCTTTACAAATACTTCATTTGTGATTTTATGACTTTAAGAGTTAACATGGTCTATAAACAGGTTGTGCATTGAGTCATGTACTTGCAGGATTGCTAGACTCATAGCTTTTCTTTTGTTTTTCTAACTTAAAACTTTTTTCACCCCTTTCACATTTGTATTTGTCATCCCAACACCTCGTTAAGAGTTGTGTCTTTAAAATGGCCTAGGAATATAAAAAGACGCCTTCACCTTCCTTTTACTATAATTTTTATTATTTGTATTTTATTTATGTATTTAGTCTTTTTTTTTTTTAATTTTGGGTCATTTCACTATTATACGATCAACATAAAAATAATTTATAATTGACAATCGCTTAAGCCATAATAAGGAACCAGAATCATGGACGTGGTATGATCAATCAACGGTCGACACTCTTTGGCCAAATGGCGTTCGGTTGAGCAAAAGTTAATCTTATTTTACTCGACTTGATTTGAAGATATTAAAGCTACCTTAAAATTTCTTGTATTCCCACTTTACTTTCACGTGTCCGAGCTATAATCCCAAATATAATGCAAAAAATCAATTGTTTACAACCTTTACTTGAATTTATAATTAATTAGTCAATAAACAGATATATTACCAGCTCTTGAAGCTTCTATTTAGCCTTGTCTACCTGCCCTGCGGCCCCCCCAAAAGAAAAACGGAAAAATCAAATGGCCGTCTACTTACTCTAAGCTATTGTTTAACCATAAACTCTTGTGGTATTAGCGATACAGTCTTCACCAACACAAATTAATACAACCAGTAACCAAATACTCCTTGAATTTCTATAGCGTTAAATAAACATGTTAGTGCAAGGAGTCCTCACGATTTGAAACGACAAAGGATATTTACATATACTACAAATGAGTTTGTTCTAGTGCGCTAAGTATCAGGACAAGATTAAGCATATGTTGATTGCACGTATTCAAAGGTCATATAATTAACGAAACAATATTTGAAAAATTACAAAGGTTATGTTTTTTTGTCAAGAAAAGAAAAAAACATACATATATATATATATATATATTACAACGATAAATATTTTTAGAAAGCATGAAGGCATCATGGAAATAATTCGGTTCGAATGGTCATGTTGTAACAATACGTGATGAGATTATTTGATTTGAAAACAAACAAGCTATTTAGAGAGCTTTCAGAATGACCAAGCTGAAAAATACTTAAGCCATTTGAGTAAAGTGAAAACAATCACCCTTTGAAATCATGAAAAGGATTCAACTGGAATTCAAATGGACTGAGCATCTAAAGTATTCAAACATTGTATTTGGCAAGAATATGATTTCAAAAGATGGAATTATAAGTATACATATATCCTTCTAATAAAATTAATGACCTAAAATTTTTCTACAAACTTGGACTTGTCTACTCTTTAATTTTATTCATTATTATAAAAATGCAAATTAAAAATATTTCTTTCCAATTCATAAAATACATTTTTAAAACCATCTTTTCTAAAAGTTGTCCCTGAACTTTTGTTTTTTAATCACTACCACCATCATAATTGTAATATAAAATTAAGTATTTTATAAGAAAGGCAAGAGTATCATTTGATTAAAAATAAAAGGGTTTTATGATCTACCATAATATGTAATTAAATGTATTGTCAAATGATAGAGATGTGATGGAAGACAAATGGACGCAGTTGTAGGCTGTCCATTTAGGCCGCCGGCCTTTACTTAGTTCGCTGCCGGTGTTGGGCTAGCCTACGAGGTCATAGAATCATGTTTGAATGTTTTAGGCTACCAGCTTTTGTACTTAGGCCACTAACCTTTCCTATACAAAAATTGAAGGTTTTCCAAATTTTCTTTATAACCTAGTCTATTCCTCCTTCTCCAAAATCATTCCTAAGCATAGAAATCTCTCAAAAATCTCTTTAATCGTGCTCCTTGCATCAAAGGAGATCAAGAATCAAGATCTAAGTACGGTGGTTTTTCAATTCTTTAGAGATTTAAAGGAATAATTCTTCTTAATGCATTTGTTTTGTTTTCGAAGGAATTTAATTAGAAGAGTTTTGGACAAAACCCTAGACAGCTTATTAGATATTTGATATTTTGTTTCAAAGAAGAAAAACCAGGAAATAGGTTAAGTTGAATCTTTTCTATTCTTTTGGTGATCTAAAATAAATTTGTTGAATTTCTTGATTTATATTGAAGGGAGTCATGTTTTTATGGGAAATTTAGAGAAAACTATAAATTAGTAATTGGAGAATTTGTGATTTATAATTAAAGGAGGAAGGTGTGTATAAACTTATATCGTAGTTCTTTTCATATTAGGGTTTAGATGATAATAAGAATATGATGATTGTTTTATGAAAACAAGTTTTCATAGTTTTTTTTTATGATGATAAGATGTTTTGGTGAGATTAGGATTTTTGTTTCTAAAGTAATTTTAGGTACAACCTTACCTTACTTGTTGCTTGTGAGTGTAGGATTAGTATGTGTAAACTGACTAATTCTATCTGACTTTTAAATTGATTTGCTGCTTGTCTATTTGGTCTAGTAAATTGGGAGGACCTTTGTTACTAGGATGACATCTTAATGATCTGTGTGTGATATTGTCTTCAGTGGAGTCGTGCATAAAATGATTTCAATAGTCTAAGAGTAGTGCAAAAACGGTACCCAGGGTGTATGGGAGTTTCTAACATCAATATATGTATATATTATTTTCGATACTAAGTGTTTTTATGAAGTCATGAGTTGCTTCGGGTTTAGTGTTAGGTGCGAATGACCTTATACTATGTTGTTTGCTAGCTAATCAAAGATAATAAATTGTGGTTATTGTATTAGTTATTATGTTGTATGTGAAAATTGTTTATCATTTGTTCATGTGCATGTGTTTGTGGTATGGGGTATTAGGCCTTTGTGCTCATTCCTTTCTATTTTTCAGGAACAGGTGATGATCCTATAGTATTCGATTCTTTCTTGATATGATGTTTATGTAGGCTATGAGAAGGATAATAGCTAACTTTTAGATTCACTTTAGATTAAAGATAAAGGTTTTATTCTAAGTAATTTCAGGTATGACCTTACCTGCTTATTGCTTGTGATTGTAGGATTAGTATTGTAAACTGACTAATTCTATCTAACTTTTAAATTGATTTTTTGTTTTGTCTATAGCTGGGTCTAGTATATCGGGAGGATTGTTGCTATAAGGATGGCGCCCTGATGATCTATGTGTAACGTATTCCGAGTGGAGTCGTACAAAAAGATGATTCCCAGTAGTCTAGAGTGGCATGAAAAACGGTTCCCAGGGTGTGTGGGAGTTTCCAACATCGATATATGATATATTATTACTTTTTATGTTGATTGTTTTTATGAAGTCATAAGTTGCTACGAGTTTAGGTTAGGCACAAATGACCCTAGGCTATGTTGTTTGCTAGTAATCAAAGTAATTAAATTGTGGTTGCTGTATTAGTTATTAGGTTGTATGAGAAATTGTTTATTATCTATTCATGTGCATATGTTTGTGTTATAGCGTACCGGGCCTTTGTGTTGATTCCTTTTTATTTTTTAGGAATAGATGATGATCCTATAGTATTCAATCTTTCTAGATATGATGTCTATGCGGACTATGGGGAGGACGATAGTAGACCTGATTATCTTGCTGACTTTTAGATTTTCTTTGGATTAAAGATTGTCATTTGAAGACTATGTGAAGTTTTATATTTCATTTATGATTTCTGAAATTTTATAAGACTTTACTTTTAATGTTTTAAGTTTAATTTGTGTTGGTTTTGGTTTATGTGAATGAGGTCATCCAGAAGTTTTGTCATATTAAATATTTTAGGCATCTTTTATGAGAGTAATTGATGATTATATTTCTATTTGTGGATTAGTAAAATAATAGCCTTAGCATATTCTTATTTAGTAAGGATTTGTGGTAGGTTGTAATACTTTCATATTAGGGCGTCACAATAATCATATGGCAACAACGAATATGATAATTTTCCAAATGCCGAATTTTATACAAATTCAAATGAAATATAGAATAAATACAACTAAAATACATGAAAAAAAAAAAGATCCAAGATTGAGACTGGCGCTTGAAATTTCTCAAAGTTTTTCTCCATAACTGTGTCTAAACTTTATTGGTTGGGATTGGTTTGATCTCTATGAATGAGATTATCAAGTACCAACTGCAAAGTTGACTTTATAAAACCACTCCTTTGTACCATATTGAATAGTCAATGAGTGTTTGCTCCTCCTTTGTCATTGGTTTATTACCTTGCAGTAAGAATTTTCATGTCTTGCATTAAGATTTTCCACGTTAAATAATTGTGTCTATGTGTCTTAATTTATTCAAAGTTTTTTGGATTATTTGATTTTCATTTATATTTTATTATATTTTATTTATATTTTATATGTAGTTAATTTGTTAATATGTTATAAGTAAATATGTCTGTTTTTCATTTGTATCTATATTTAATAAATATTTATTTAAAAAATAACAAAAATAAGATATTAAATAACTAGAGAACAACTGATACAAACAGCCCATTTACATACCTATTACTGCAATTCCTTACTCATAGCCAAAGAAAATATATACGACCGAATATCATAGAGAATGTCATATCAAATTCTAGGACAATTTGTATAGCATAAAAATATAAATTTATAAATAGGAAGATCAAAATTCAAATAGAAAAAATTCCAGACCACGTTAACTGCTAACTTTAGCAAGCCAGGTGGCTAACCCCTCGATCACAGGGGTTGGAAAGATCCAGTTCATAAAGCCAAATGAAAAAGAAGTCACGGTGGATGTAGTTATTCATAGGAAAAGACAGGCCCCAGATGGTTTCTACTAGCATTAGCACATGGAAGATTTTTCACGGTATCTACGCACACATATATTTTATTCACCTAGCAAATAAAGCACAGTGGGGAGTTCCTAGTTTAGTAATCTATATGAAAACACAAAACCAAATTTGTGACACACACACACACACATCAAAAGTGAAATGATAAAAAATTGTTAGGGTTTATTAAAGGGATGCTTGAATAGGTATTGGTGATTTTAAAATATATATATATATATATATTATGTATGTTTTAGTGTCAATTACACACTATAGATGAAGAGATAGATAAAATCATTAGAAGTTTTAGATTAAATTATTAGAAGTTTTCTGAATTGATATTAAAAAGAAAAAAAAAATTCCTTTTAAATTTAACATTTTATATTGAGGGAAGCTTGGTGAATCGTGCTGTGACTAATATAGTCAAAGGAATCTTTGGCTATCTAGGTTGTTTTTCTATTGGGTTTCCCGAGGAGTGGCATTGCTTCAATCATCACACGTTGATTTAGTCTTTGATTTCATCATTATCCATGTGTAATATAAATCACATCAATCCCTAGTTTGAAATACTTAAAATACTTCAACACCACCAAATGCACACAGAACACAATTACAAACCATTCTGCATCCAGCAAGTCCAGTTACTGGTTTTGAAATCAGTATACGCATATAAAACAAGTTTCAAAGTAATTAAGAGTACCTATTACATGATACACGTAGACAAAATGATACCCTTTACCATTTGAGAAGTAAAGAAGATCAACACTTAGTATAAGTTGATTAGGGTTTTCCAATTATGTACCTTCACTCTACTAATAAGTCAAGGATGCGCTCCAAGAAGCTCTCCAATTCACGTCTCAGCAACACACCCTGACATTAAAATTAACCCTTGTTGAACACTTCCATAAGATGAAGTAAATGGACAAACCAAAGATCCAACATCACCCCACCCAAGCCGGTTCTCAATCAATCCGTCTGCGAGCAAGAACTCAAGCCCATCGACCTTTGTGGACAACTATACATGATTCATCTACTGTGAAGGAAAACTAAGCTACAGCTACCTGCTCTTGCAACTGAGCGAAATTGTTTCTATTCCCTAGGTCGTAGTCGTGTGCTTGAGGTAATTGATGATGAGAAGCAGCCTTATTAGTACTATGGTTGTCTAGTGAATTTTCTGTGGGAGTACCAGTGAGAATAACACCACCACTAACTGAAATCTGTTCGTGACCAGCGGTACTATTACTATTAGGATGATGTGCTAGTAAAGGACCGGAATTATCATCAGCAATGGAAGGATTTTACTTTGACTTGAAGACCATTGCTGCTTTATTACCTGGTGATTATCATGGTAATCGAAATCATTAGAGAATCTCCCTCAGCTTGATAGCAATTTCCTTATTGATGTATGATCATTGAATGAGGTGCATCATTAATCGCTTGATCTTGTTGGTTTGAGTAAGGTAGGGGTATGGTTGGTGTTCTAGGAAATTGTGGCCAGTATGGCGTCGTCTGTTTGATGCTACTATTGCAATCAGAGGACCATAGCAATCCATTGCATAATAATTATTCTTCTTCACAGCCTCATTGCTTATTCACTGCGCTGCCGTTGCCACTACCACAACCACCAGTGCCTCGCCGACCGCCACTTTGATTTTTCCGGGCTTGCTACCAAGAAGTTTCTTCTTAAGCTAGTGTTCCAGTAATTTTTAATGTCATTATCAGTCCGGCCTGGTAATTGTGCCGCGATAATCGACCATCTGATCATGAAATGTAAGAGAATTATGAATAAAATTATTACAAAGAATACAATTAAGTTTCCACACCTTAATTACAGTAAGTGAACAAAATGAAGGGTTTGTAAATGTTCTTATCTAATTATTTCTTTACGAATTGATGTTACCTGCTTCCAATGCTTATGTAAGATTACAAATGATCTTGTCTTCTCTTCAGAAAACCCTCCATGCTTTATATTAGGGCGAAGGTAGTTCAACCATCTGAGGCGACAACTCTTTCCGCATCTTTGAGACCTATTAGTGTTGTTAAATTTCATGTAAACATATGTAGAGAAGGCGCTGATAATTAGGGACCAATAAAAATTTTAAGCTAAATGATGAGAGTAATGAATAAGGTTTTTTTTTTTTTTTTTTTCATATCAATTTAAGTACCTATTTTGAGCAAAGCAATCCAATTACCACCAGTACCATGTTGCTCAATATAGGACTTGAGCTTAGCATCTTCTTCAGGAGACCATGGTCCTTTCTTCACGTTTGCTTTGTCACAGCAAGGAGCTCTTCCCATGTTTAGATGAAACTCAAGTGTGAGACTGAGAGAGAGAGAGAGAGAGAGATTAATGGTAGAATAAGATAAGCATAGTTCGAGAAATAGAGCAATTTGATTATAAGAGGGTGCGTGAGGATAATCAGTTACGACATAGGAATATGTTTATGAATAAAAAACTAGAGAAAAAGAAATGTGACAGAAGAAATCTAGGTGTTTTCTTCTTGTCTTTCTCGTATTAGAATCAATTTAAAATTATTAGAGAGATTTCTTTTGTGTCACAGTTCTAACTATAATTCTAATAATACACTAGTCACTAATTATGTCTTTATATTTATAGTTCTATCGTACTAGGATTTAAAAAAAAAAAAAAAGTTTTACACCACTTATTTAGATAGGCATGCTTATCATATCACCCGTGTAATTCGCGTGTTAATTTTGCATCTTTGCATATCATGTGTTCAGATTTGTGTTCCAATGCTATGCATTGCATGATTTCATTTTTCGTATACCGTGTTGGTCTATTTATTTGTGTGCCTTGTTCGTCGTTGTACCATACTGACATGTTACATGTGCCTTTAACTTGTCCAATTTCACAAAGTTCACATGGTTTTTTTTTTTTTTTTTTTTCCCATGGTTTCGGATTTTAAATTATGAAAACAACATAAAAAGTTTATCATGTAAAATATGACAATTAAATTTTACATTTAATATTAATTGAAACTTAGTGAAGAAATAAAGCATGATTTATTATTTCACTAATTAATATGCAAACATTAATAAATTAAATTATAATTGAAAGTAAAAATAAATATTTAGTTCATTCCAGAAAAAAATAGGATGAATGGGACAATTGACTGCCTTGTTGACCACTATGCATGCTAAGAGATGACATGGTGATTGTGCATAAACCCTTCAGTTAATAGCTTGCCTAATGGAAGTGGTCATGCTAGTCTTTCGCAAGTTAATCAATGTGGGAATTGAGAGATTAAATCATTTGGCAATGTTCATTAAGCATTTGCTTATGTTCTTGTTGAGTCTTACTAACAATCTCTAAGCATTCCATTATTTGTCAAACATCAAACTATTTTGTGGTGTGGTTAATCATGCCCCTCGTCCATTGGATGCCGGTAAGCCGTTGGCAAGTATCAAAATGTGTTGGATCTTTTAAGTTTATTTAAATATTTATCCTATTAACATGTGTCAATATATACCTCAAATTGACTTACTTTTCTAAATGGTGACCTCAAATAAACTTACCCGCAAATGTGTGACCTTCAATAATTTACCCTAAAATTATATATTTAGAGCCTCTCCATTAAGAACTATAACTATTTTGTTTGGACATGAATAGGCCATATGTTTGAAACCTAAGCGTTTGATTCCACTTATTTTGTCTTAGTGCTTCTAATCATTCTCTTGCAATTAATAGCACAATTCTTATGTTTTTACTTACCATCATTCCCATAGATTTGTATTCCTTTTTGATCAAAATTTATATCTTTAGGTTTCTCGTTATATGGAGTATTTGGTATTTAATGGAACCAAGTGACCAACCTTCATCACTCTACATCTCTGCCTTTTAACTTATATGTCAATTTAAGCACGTCATCCATAGTCTTATAAAACTAGATTTCAACCACATCAACAATTTCAAACTTCAAGTCGGTGATAAACCTTACTATAGTTTTTTCTTTAAGCTCACCACTTTACATCTGATAAGGGATCTCATACACTAACATGTATTCTTGAGCATTTACACTCCTCGTCTCAATGACTAATCTCATTAACAACACTCTTGCAAACTATGACAAACATCTTCCTAAACCTTTTCCACATAGTTCATTTGGACAATGTAACTTCTCCATTGTTCCCCGGTAGTTTTTACATTTTCCCTTTCACGTAGTCCAAAATTTTTAAATTTTTCCTCCCTAAAATTACATACCTAATAATTTTAAGGTAGATAATTTGAGTTTAGACACTTTTTGTACTCATAACACTCAAACAGTCTTTTCAATTGTTATTTCCCAATCTATGTGTTTTTAATGATCTATCACCATAAAGCTTATGGATTTTCAAGGTCATAGTATCCAATCTACAAGTAAGGTTGTTTATTCAACTTAACCAAACAAAACCAAATAAAAAATGAAGTTCTTTTATATTGCAGTTCGGTTTAAGAAGAGTTTAATGTTTATGGTTCCATTCGAAGGCAAACCCAACTAAACGGTTTGAATCCGAACTGAATTACTTCACACTAAAAGAAATAAAATCTATTTAGAGCTCTTAAATATTTATAGTGGTTCATATGTGATATTCAACATTTACTCTAATATCATATGTATGTGGTATGTTAATAGAGTTAAAATGGAATTACAATTTTGAACTCTAATATTATTTTTACATGCAGATGTATCTTTGAAAGGTGATTGAATAAGATTTTAATTTGTAGATTCATTAAGAGATCATTTATAACTTTAAACTAATTCTTACAAAGAAAATTTAAATACTTACGAGGAAAAATATTATAAATAACATGGAATTAATGCAAAAGAAGATTTCTTAAGTTAGTATTATAGATTTATTAAGATTATATGTTATTTTAAATTTGCATTGAAAAATTTTTTTAGGACATGATAATATATTCACGCCCCAGCGGGTACCCTAAACGTGACAGCCCGCCGTACGCAATATTAAAACTTAAGAATGACTACCTCAGTCACTCGAAAGCTTCCATATCGGTACAAGGCGTACATTCACAACAAAGGGAGACCGGTGGAGTAATGCATTTTAAGACATTGGCAGCGGAACATGCAAAATAACACTTAATATATATTCATTGAAATAAAAGTCTTACAGCTTCTAAGGGGCATTCCCCCGATAATTCATAATAACATGGTTCTAAATATAACATAACTAAAGCTAGAAGATTTTAGAAGAAATCTACTCTATAACTTCAAAATAGATTGCCTCCAAAAGCTTCTCAAAATAAGGATTCTACCCGGGAAATCAAGGTGGTCTCGGGTGCAAAAGATAATCCTGCAATATCAAAAGTCTATAGGAGTATAAGCATGACTAGCTTAGTGAGATATTCCTTACGCAATAGTACTCATAAACAAATCAAACAAGTTTATTAATCAAGCATATGAATGCAACAACCATATGATCAAACATTACATACGACTATCCGGTTTCGTATGTTTGATGGATTTACCCCTCCATCGGTGGTTAGGGAATGCTTTGAACTGGGTCCCGAACAACCTCCTCAAGTTTGCGCGCGTCTTGGGGTTCCAACGAACCGTACTACTAGTCCCCGGGCCTTCCATGCCCAAAGCGATCGATCCGGCTCGGCTACACCTTGAGGCCGTATTCCCCGTACGTCCTAACCCTCAAGATGTAGCTAGGCAGCTTACCTTTCCGGTCCCACGCTGAGGAGTAGTAGCAAAACTTCGAAATGATATTCTAAGTGATATGCATGAGCAATTTATTATATGGGATTTCAATATGGCATTAAATCATTTAAAGCGATCAAACAATATTTGCACACATAACAATACATACATGGAAACATTTATATCAATCACAAATCGGGTTCCGATATACTTATCGTTCATTGATCGCACACAATGAATCACATACATAATTCCCATAATATCCCACATGCATATCAATTTTATCTTTTCCTACATCTAGTGCTCTATTCTACAAGCACATGCGCGAATACATAAGCGTAAAGGAAACTCACTCGTCCATAGCGCTCTAGGAGTCGAAGTAATCCTCGGGAAGACAAGATCGTGATCCTCGACACCTAAACAAAAGAAATACCCAACATGAGTATTTCATCCAAGATCTATTCAAGTCTATACTTCTATCTTAAAGAATTTGTAAAAATCGTATGGAATGGAAATTCCAATTAAAATGGCCATAACTTGCTCATTTTAACTCGGAATTCCGCATATTATATACCGATTTCTACCTACTCGAAAAGATCTATCTATTTCTAAGGTTATTTTCATCAAAAGAAGTTATTTGGTCTCGGAATAGTAGCGTACAGATTTGATACGAATTTTCTAAACTTCAAAACTAGAGTTTTCAAACATTACTTCACTCAAGGGCTTTTGTACAAAAATATAGATATATTGTATGGTTGAAAAATCCCTTGAATTTATGTATATATATGTATAAACTCAAACTATATGCATGAATTTGGTGTTGTCTCAACAATGGTTTTGTAAGACTGTCTTGAAAGTGAGATAAGCTTAAGACTTGAAAAGGAGTTAGTTTTACTTTGAAAATTTCCTAAATTATAAAAGGAGTATTTCTTCCTTTTAACTCCATTTCTTAGTTATTAATCTTCAAAAGTAATTTTAATCTTTCAAGATTTTCATAAATTTATTTCTAGTGTTTGGAAACATATAGTTTTTCTAACTATTTCATAGTTATATCCACTTTTAAAAGAAATCATCTATAAGTAAATTTTGGAAAAACTTATCTTAGACTTTAGTGTTGGAAAACTTTGACAATTGAATTTAAGAAATCCTTTGTTTAGGTCTAAAGAAACTTTCTTATTTCTTTGAAAAGAGATTTTATAATAACTTTACTTTATGTATTTCTTGGTGAAAACCACATATTATTACTAAAACTTGAGCTAGCTTATCTAACTTTAGAAGAATATAATTTCAAACCTTTAAGGAAAATAACTTCTTATGTGACAAAATTTATTTTAAAAAGAGTTCTTATTCTTATTTTAAGAAAGCTCATTTCTATTATGATTGAGACAATAACAACATATTCATGCATGAATGAGAATATGTAACCATGAAAAATATAAAAACAACATAATTAAAATAAATAAGAGCATAAAAGTAAAGTCAAGTATTGGGAACCTTAGCTTCATCAAGGAATCCCGGGACTAAGAATAGACTAGTCCTTAAAAGAAAAGAAAAGCAAGGAAATAAAATTGTTTTGACTTGATATGGACAAGTCTAAGACTAGAAAGACTAGTCTTAATCAACTTGAAATAAATAAATTGCAAGACTTGAAAATAAATAAATAACAAGTGAGCTTATATGCTCTAAATAAACATATATTATATATATGATAATACAAATAATAACAATATCAACATAATAGTAACATAAAGAAAATAAGAACATGAACAAAAACAAAACATGAATAAATTGTTGCTTCTTTAACTCAATGAGCCTAAGAAACATACACTAAACTCATGTTAAGTTATATGAACATGATGAGTATATAAGAGAAGTTTTACCTAAAGTTTATGTGTTGGTTGAAGAAGAAAAGAATGGGTTGTAGTATTATGTGGGAATGGATTTTCTAAAGAAAAGAGAGAACTTGAGAGAGATGTTGGGAGAGGAATTTTGTGGAGTGATTTTGGGAGTTTTAGTATGAATTTTTGTTGTGTGAAAGAATGGAAGAGGAAGGGGGTATTTATAGATTTTTGGAGTGGAAATTAGTGTAATTAAAATAATTGAAATTGAAAAAAATTGATGGAAGAGAGAGGATGGCGGCGGTTTTGAGTGTATAGAGGGGGAAAATTATTATTTTGTTTGTTTTGTATAAAAGAAGTAATGTGTAAGGTGATGTGATTAAAGTTGTATGGGGAAGGTAAATTGTAAGGTATAGGTATGGTAGAGTGTAAGAATAGAGTGTAAGAAAAAGTAGAGATAGGTGAATAGTAATGAATAGTAGAAAAGTACTATGAATAGTAGACTAGACAATTAAAATACCGGTAGTAAAGAAAATACGCGTAAAAGGCCTATATCTGTTATTTTTAGATACCGAAAAATTCTAAAACTGATATTTTTGAAAACCTTATATTTTTACGATCTATTGGTGTTGTCGGAATATTTTTGCTATCCGGTGCTCCGGGGCACGGTTTTCGAAAACTGATCCCGATCGGATCCGAAGGACACTAGAAAAATTCAATCTGATATTTTTAGGCTTCCCTATGTTATTACGAACCGTTTTCCACAATTATCAATTTCGTTTTCTAGGGTTTAAGAACACGGGATTGCCGGATCTAGATTCACTAGACTAATCATAGAACTAGGTTAATTTTAGGGTTTCGTTTCAACTTCCGGTTCTTAGGGTTTGCTAATATTATCGAAAAATCTAGGGGCTTACAACCTACCCTCCTTAAAGAAAGTTTTGTCCTCAAAACTTGACTATCGTACCTGATTCCTCGAAAAGATTCGGATATTTGCGTCGGATCTCATCCTCGGCTTCCCAAGTTGCCTCCTCATGGGTGTGATTCCTCCAGAGGACTTTGACATATTTGATCTCTTTGTTCCGAAGCTTTTGGACTTTTCTATCCAAAATCTGTACCGGGTGTTCCTCATAAGTGAGGTTCTCCTTTAGCAACACTGGCTCCAACTCTACTACTCGTTCTGGATCCGCTACATGCTTGCGCAAGACTGATACATGAAACACGTTATGTACACCTGACAGGTTTGGCGGCAAGGCTAGGCGATAGCTAGATCTCCCACTCGTTCAAGCACTTCAAAAGGTCCAATGTACCGTGGGCTCAACTTTCCTTGTGAGCGTACTCGATGTATACTCTTGATTGGATTTATCTTTAAGTACACATGGTCTCCCACTTGAAATTCGAGAACTCGCCTTTTCATATCTGCCCAACTTTTCTGTCTATCTTGGGCCTCTTTCATTCGCTGTCGGATTATCCTCACTTTGTCTGCTGCATCTGTACCAAATCCGGTCCAATAGCGAGCTTTTCGACATCATCCCAAAACAGAGGCGATCTACAGCGTCGTCCGTACAAAGCTTCATATGGCGGCATTTGTATGGTCGAGTGATAGCTGTTGTTGTAGGCAAACTCTATGAGCGGCAAATGAGCATCCCAGCTTCCTTTAAATTCCATAACACAGGCACGCAACATGTCTTCCAAGGTTTGGATCGTCCGTTCCGATTGTCCATCGGTTTGGGGGTGATAAGCTGTGCTAAAGTGCAACTTTGTCCCCATACACTTTTGTAAACTTGTCCAAAACTTAGACACGAATCTAGGATCTCGGTCTGACACAATCCGCAGGTACTCCATGTAATCGTACTATTTCCCTTATGTACAGCTTGGCTAGCTTGTCCATTGAGTACGTCATGTTGATTGGTATGAAATGAGCCGATTTGTCAAGCGATCTACCACGACCCATATGGCATCATACCTGCCGATGTCCTTGGTAGTCCACACACGAAATCCATCGAGATTTGATCCCACTTCCATTCAGGTATCGGCAAAGGCTTTAGCAATCCTCCTGGCCTTTGATGTTCCACCTTTACTTGTTGACAAGTTGGGCACTTCATCACATAATCAGCTACATCCCGTTTCATCCATTCCACCAAAAGTGGCTCTTAAGATCTTGATACATCTTAGTTCCTCCCGGATGTACTGTGTATCCTGAGTTATGTGCTCACTCATGATTTCCTTTCTCATATCCTCATCATCTGGCACACATAACCTTCCCTTCATCCTCACTACATCCTCGTCATCTACGGTGAAATCAGTATACTTCTCCGCTTGCACTTCCCGTTTGATCCTTTGTATGACTTCATCATATCGTTGAGCTCTTTAATTCGTTCCACAAGGGTTGGTTCCATCACCAAGCTAGATATTTCCACCTCCACATCTCCTTTAATGAATTCAATACTTAGCCTTTCGAATTCTTACCAACTCCTTTTGGTCAGTCAAAAGCGGCAACTTCCTCATGATTCTTCCGACTTAAGGCATCCGCGACGGCATTAACTTTTCCTGGACAATAGTTGATTCCAAGATCATAGTCCTTTATAAGCTCTAACCATCTCCGTTGTCTCATATTCAACTCCTTCTGAGTGAATAGATACTTGAGGCTTTTGTGATCCGTATATATTTCGCATCTTTGTCCATACAAGTGGTGCCTCCATATCTTGAGTGCGAAAACAACGGCAGCTAGCTCCAAGTCATGCGTCGGATAATTTTGCTCGTGTGGTCTCAACTGTCGCGAAGCATAAGCAATCACTTTTCCTTCTTGCATTAGCACACATCCAAGACCATTTCTTGATGCATCGCTATGCACCGTGTAAGGCTTCTCAGGGTTTGGCAAAACGAGTATCGGTGCGGATACAAGCTTTTGCTTGAGCTCTTGAAAACTCCTTTCTCTTTTATCGGTCCAGATGAACTTCTCATTCTTTTGAGTAAGTTGTGTTAATGGCTTGGCTATAGTCGAGAAATTCTTTACAAATTTCGATAATAGCCAGCTAGTCCAAGAAAGCTTCTTACTTCCGTTACCGTCTTTGGTTGCTTCCACTCCATCACTGCTTAATCTTTTCAGGGTCAACCGATATGCCACTTCCTGAAACAACATGTCCTAAAAAGGATATCTTATCCAACCAAAAGTCACACTTTGACAATTTGGCATACAACTTATGTTCTCTTAACGTCGAAGCGCCATACGGAGGTGTTCCTCATGTTCCTCGTGTGGTTGAGTAGACCAAAATGTCGTCGATGAAAACTATAACGCACTTATCCAACAAGGGCTTATAGATTCGATTCATCAAGTCCATGAAAGCGCAGGTGCATTTGTCAATCCAAAAGACATCACTAAGAACTCATAATGTCCATATCGAGTTCGAAAAGCAGTCTTTGGTACATCCTCCGGCCTTACTCTTAACTGATGGTATCCAGATCTCAAGTTGAGACAACTTCATTTACTTCATACATTTGTTATGAGTCATTACATATATGTATATAACTTTCAAAAAGTTTACAAAATACTTGAAATATTCATCTTTTCAAATGAGCTTTATTTACAAGAAGGAAAACAAGTTTTTGCAAATTCGTGGAAAATCTGGTTGCTGTCTTTTCAGAACTGAAACGACCTAGTTTTAAGAAAATAAGCTTAGAAATGCGTAGATCTTCTCGAGTAGGAAGAAAACGATATATTATACGGGAAATTCCAAGTTAAAATGAGCAAGTTATGGCCATTTTAAGTTGGAATTTCCCCTTATACGATTTTACCGCGATTTTAAGAAAAGCTTAAGATCTTCAAGAATAGAAGTTTTATGAAAGACTCATTTTGGGTATTTCATCTTGTTTAGGTGACGAGGGACCCGAGATCGTCTATCTAGAGGACTATTTCGATTAGACCTACCGATTATGGAGTGAGTTAATTCTTTTCCTAAGTTACATTTCCTTGTTGTGCTTGTAATTAGTGGCACTAGAAATTCAGGAAAAGATAAATGAATAATGGTTATGAAATAATGGTTGAATGGAAATAAAGTATATCAAAGAATGATATGTTAAGTAAAAGTGTGATTCTTGTATTGATATGATGAAGTTCTAATTGATCACCTTTAACATGAATTCAACTTATATGGTTAAATGCTTAATTGAAATTTATTCATGCATATCATACTTGTGAGTTACATTTATTTCACTACTATTCTTCGTGTAGGGAAACGAGGAAGTGGTAGTGGTGGCTGGTAGGAGCCGGTAAGTCTACATGGGCTAGTAGGAGCCAGGAAGTCTACAAGATAAGCAGGAGCCGGCAAATCTGTAAATATTGATGGTCGTATGGGCCTGTAACCACCCAACCCTTATCTATGCACTTGATTTTCGGTTAATCTTGTGTATTCGGTTGCTCATGTGATTGGTGCATTACATATGCTTGAATTAAATAACTTCGTTATCATATGGAAATGTTATATAGTTAGGAATTATCTCACTAAGCTAGATTTGCTTATACCCTTATAGTTTTCTATTACAGTATGATTATCTATGGTTGGCCCCGCGAAGCCCCGTATGCCAGGTACGAGTGTAAGTTACTAGGAGTTTTTGGAAGAAGTTTATGTATTTGTAGTTTTTGAAGATAGACTTCTAGGAAAAATCTCTATAGTAGGCTTATGTGGTAGTTATGTTTATTTTGATATTAGTATAGTAGTATTAAGACTTTAAGGCAGGGGAATGCCCCTGAGATGATGTACTAAGTTGTTTATTAAATGAAGATCTTATACTTATCTATTTAAGTTCATGCTTGCTTTTGCTATCTATTTAAACGTAATACCCCTATGAGTCTCCTACTATCTTGGAAGCACGCCTTGCATATGATATCGAAGCTCCTGCATGACTAAGGATTGTCATTCATTAGCTTTAATATTATATGCGGCGGACTGCCACGTTTAGGGTACCCTCTAGGGCGTGACAATAAGATTATTTAGTAAGGTGTCTTGAATTTTTTGATTAATGGATCACTCTAGATAATTTGCTACCTGCATCTTTTATTACCACCACTAGCAAAATCTCTAACACCTACGTTAACATTGTCACATGACATATTGTAATTTATAATGCCATATATAATCAAAATCATAACTTTTAATGATAACAAAACCCTAATAAAAAAGCACTTTCTAACTTCACACAATTGTATTTCCAATCTACTTTCAAGTTATCAATATACAACATGTCAATCCCGTGCTATAATACCAATAATTGATGTGCTAGAATCAACAACTAGATTCAAACATAATTAAAAAATGTCGCAAACTAGCCAGTTGAATGTTTGTAGGTCATAGGATGGTTTTCTTTCTTTTTTTTTGTTTTAATTTTGAATTTCTCTTTGGTGGATCGTGAAATGAATAAATGAAAGAAAAAGAGAAAACTACTGAAACTAGGTTAGGGATGGTTAGAAACATATGGCCATTGATGACTACCTTAGAGGTAGAGGGTGTCAGGCAGCCATTATAAGTGGGGTTCGATAGTGATAGTAATGTCGGAGGTCTAGGGATAAAGGGGTGTTTGTTGTTGGTAACTAGCTATTGTCTAGCTTTAGGGTGACCTGCACAAAATTCTTTCTTTTTTTTTTCATTTTATTTTGTAAATTTTACCTATTATATTTTTAATTAATTATATATATAGAAACATTATTTATTAAATTCATAATTTTATCATCTACTCAAAAGCTTTCACATCTCAAAATGAAATTAACATCTAATACAAAGCTAAGGCCATGTGTTTGTGTAATTTTTTCATATATAATAGCACAAATTACCATCAAATGTACCACAGATCATGAATCCTAAGTTTATATGATGTTTTCTCACATAATGGCTTGATTATACCTCTTTTACATCAAAATAGGCCACTTCAATGGTTATTGATTTACGGCTAGAATAACTTTCTTTTTAGAGAAGTACCTTTTATATCAAGTAGAAGCTGCATAACCTTCCTTATTTGGGGTTACATGATCTTCCCTATGTTATTTATTAGTAAGCTAATGAGGATAGGCTTTTAAAGTAGTACCTCCAAACAAGGTAAAAGTTGCTTTTTACGCTAAAAAACAATTAGCCTTTGGAGAAAAAAATTTTGCAATGAAAAATAAGTAAAATAAGTTATATTTCTATAAATAGAAGTAGTAATGATGGTTTTTGTGATGGAAATTTATATCTAGAGATAAAGTTTTTTTCTCTAAAGATCAATTTTCCTATAGTATTAGTAACTAGTTGATATCCCATAAGAATATTATCATAATCATAAGCAGTGTAGGTTAACAAGAACTCACCATTTAATAGAGTCAATAACCAATCCACTATGATGAGATACAAGGCTAATACAATCTTCATCCCAAACAATAATAATTTCATCATTTGTGACTGCATCGATTGTATATTTAGTTTCCCAATCACCTTTACCTTTTAGCTCGATCTGTTATCTACATCTTATGCTCCTTCTTTAAATGTCTAAACTTATCATAATGATAACATTTGATATCTTTTCTTCTTGATTTGATCTTCTCTTAGTTGTATTGGATCTATCATATTTATCTTTCTAAAACTACTTCTACATCTTTTCCATTTATCACTAACTAGTGCTCTACCCATCATCAATTTACACCATGTTCTTTTTTTTTTTTTTTTGCAAGTTCTTCATTGTCAATCTATCTTTACTGTTACAATTGTCAACTTTCTTTATAGAATATAATTATTAACTGATATCACAAGTCTCCCAATTATAAGGCAATGACCTAAACAATAACAATTCTTATATCTCATCATCAAGCACTAGCTTCATAGTAGAGGATTGACTGACAAGGCTCAAGAAATCATTGAAATGCCTTGCCAAATTAATTCAATCCTCATACTTTAAGTTAACAAAACTCTTAATAATCAGATTTTTTTTTTTTTACTAGAATCAAGTAGGTTTTATTTAAGGTACTTCACCTCTCATAAGTGGAGTATAATTTCTTTTACAAAATACCAACTTTGATTGCTTTAGTAATACAACAAAACATACCATTATCCACTCATTATTGGACATAAATGACAATTTTTCCATACTTGATTGTTTGATCTTCTAGATTTGTCACTTGGCTCTGCATTATCACCATTTAAAGGCACATATGTTACAATATAAATGATCTTCCATCACAAATACTTTCAAATAGAATGAATCAAAGAATTTCATCTTAGACTACCATACTTGTGAGGTGGGAATTCATTTTGACTCTAATACCATTTAATAGGAGAGAAAATATTCTATAATGACAAAAAAATTTCCTTTTATCTACACATGATAAACAACTATAATAAATCGATGATAATAGAACAATAGAAAAAATATCATGGAACCACAACACAATACTACAATTATTAAAAAATAGGTTTACGTGGCATCTCTTTGCTATAAAACTAGTGGATATTTTAAATTTCACTAAATCGATGTATATTAGTAAAATCACATTTAAGCCAATTTGTGAAATTGTAAAAATACAAATTCATTATGAATAATCGAGGAGATTGACCAATAATAATCTTCTTATGCTCCATACGATAAATTAATGGTTGAAGTTTTGCCACAATCGAGATTTGATAGACCATTTGATTGTAGATCTGAAGTTGTCTTGTTATGTTAGTTTATCCTTATTCTAACGAGTTCATTAAAATTACCAATCAGGACCATAAATCTTGATTACACATTTTTCCCCCTCATTGGATGCATTATTGAACTTCCATGAAAAATGTCACTTTCCTTTACAGTATTAACTAATAACTTTCTTACTCCTAATGTCGAACCATGCATGCAATCAACTTCTCAAAATATTCATTGTTGTAGCAATGGTTGTCAAACTTGTGATTTTTCCATTCACTATGAGATATATAATTAGTAAAATCATTCAAAATTGATAAAATTGCAAGCTAACATAATTGTATACCTAAGTTTATTATTCTACCTAAAATCTACATGCAAGTGAATTTGTTTCCATATTAATTGATAAAAAAATATAAAATCATAAGCTCATAAAATCGTATTATAAACTCACGATTTTTACAACCATGGTTGCAGCCATAGATCCTTCATAGTCTGTTTCAACATAAACCTATATATACACCATACATATCTAGATTTTTTTCTTTTATATTTTATATAGGTAAATTACATCAAAAGTATCAATGTTTGGAGATAAATTTACTTAACATATCAACATTTTAAGTGGTTAAAAACAAGTATCAATATTTTATAAAATGAGTCAAATAAGGTACTAATAATTAACCATAAATGAAAATTTAGAAAACTTAATTAAAAAATAATTAAAATGTCGATACCTTAAATGAACCTTACAAAACTTGATACATTGTTTAATTCACTTTGCAAAATCGATACCACTTTTTAATTGATCACGTTTTTTCTATATATGCTTTTTTAAAACTCTTTTTAGTTATATTCAATTTCCTTTAAATGTACAAATCTTTAACCGACAGTATATCAGATGCGTGTGCAATAATAAAATTTGGTGAATACTGAGTCAAGTCCACAGGGAGTGGGGATTAGCTATCAACTATATCGGTTCAATTCATAGCTAGGAAAATCAAAATGTTGTTTCCTTTTTTTATATTTTCTTTTATATAACTAAACTAATAAAAATCTTGGATTTCCAACACTTGTAATTGATTAAGTTAAAAGCCAATAGATCTAAACAATCAAATGAATGTATGCTATCAATCAAAACATGCCCAATCCATAATTATCGATGGGTTCATTTCTAAATAATCAAGCACTAGAAAACAACTTCTTTTCCCAAAGTAAGCTATTACCCTAAATTAACCAATCAATGTTCACTATCCCTAGGAAAGTGATTAATTGACTAATCTACTCAATTGCCAAACCTAATTGAATTCAAATCCATATCCCTATGTAATCTATAATCCAAATTAGATTTTTCACAAAATTGATTAGAAAAGAATTTCACAATTACAATCATAATCTATCATGAATCACAGATCTAATCCAAAATCCTTGATATGTGAAATAATCAACAAATTGAATACATAAAATGATTCAATCAATAACATGGATCATCAATCATACTAATCAGATATACAACTCAAAAACGATTTAAGAACACAAGAAATCAAGTTTCAAACATCATCCAACATCTAAATATAGAAAAAGAACAAAATCACCTGTCAAAGAAATCCTGTTCTTGAAATCCAAATCCAAATAATGTTTTCCACTTGAATCCTGGTGTGGAATCTTTATTCAAATCAACAAGAAAATTTAACTAGTGTCTATGCCTAATCTAATTCAAGGAGCTATGGAGAAATATCAAAGAAAATTGTGCCTAGGGTTTCTCATTGTAAATCCCCGAAGTCTTGTGAACAATTATTAAAGCTTAAACCCTAATTAGAAGTCAACCGGATTTCTAAAGTCAACAAAACCCTAGTCTACCATAATCGCTCAAGTCTGGCATCCCTATTTAAGAAACCCTAAGAGAGTAAGAAAGAGTTTAGTGAATAGAATAGTTTGTAATTATCTAAGGAAGCTTAAAAAGATCAGTTTAGAAAACCGCGACTCGTTTTGAACCCAATTTGACACAGTTCTTGAAAAATGTGTCTCAAGGCTCGGAATAGTAAAAATATTCCGAATATACCGTTAGACTCGTGAAAATATAAGATTTTCAAAAATATCAACTTCATAATTTTTCGATAGCTAAAAATATCAGATATCGCATTTATACGCGTATTTTCTTACTACAGGTACTTAAATTGTCATGTCTACTTTACATTACACTATTTACTACTATTCTACACTATTTATCTATCTGTACTTTTTCTTACAACCTACTCTTACAACTCATACAACTATTTCTTACATATTTTCTTTTCCAATACAACTTCACATCTTTCATATCTTACTTTTAATTAACAAAAATACAAAAAAAATAAAATTTCCTCCTCCTTTCTCTCAAAATTGCGCTGGCCCCTCTCCTCTTTCTCTCTAATTTGTTTCATTTTTATTTATTTAATTAACACAAGTTATCTCCCACATTTTCCTATAAATACCCCCTCTTACTTCACTTCTTGCACACCTTTCCTACACTAAAGTTACTCTCCCAAATTTCTACAAGAAATCTCTCCCAAGAAGTTCTCTCTAGTTTAGTTCTTTTAGGTAATTTTTTCTTCAAATCTTTTTTATGTTCATTTACTTAATATAAGCTTAGTGTGTGTTTTCTAAACTATGAAGGTTAAAGAAAGCAACAATAGGTTCATACTTTGTTTTTGTTCATGATCTAATTTCTTTATGTTGCTTTTATGTTTATAACTATCTAATATATCTATGTAGCTATATATATCATTTAGAGCTATAAGCTCATTTGTTTTGCAATTTATTTACTTTCCTTGCAATTTATTTATATTCATATTGTTTTTAAGAATAGTCCTTCTAGTCTTAGACTTGTCCTCATCAAGTCAAAACATTTTCTTTTTCTTTTTCTTTTAGGGACTAGTTTTTTTAGTCCCGGGATACCTTGATGACGCTAAGGTTCCAATACTTGATTTATTTTCCTATTAGCTTATTCTTTCAAGTTATTATGTTTCTTTATGTTTCCATAACTTTATGATTCATTCATGCATGAACATAATGATTCTTGTCTCAACAAAATAAATGAGGAAATGTTTTCTTGAAAATAAAGATTCTTTTCTAAGAATAAGAAGTAATTTTCTTAAACAAACTTTTCTAAGAAATCTAGAGGAGCTCATAAACATACATAGAAAAGAACTTTTTGAAATAAACAAAAGTTTTACTAAAACTTCACTTTTTATCAAGTATTAGAAATTCTTTTCATCAAAATGGAATGATCTCAAGAAACAAAGAAATTATTTCTCTAAACATAGAATTGTTATTACTTTCAAAAAGTGTTGGAAACTAAGCTTAGAAAATAAAATCATTCCATAGGAATTTAAAGAGATTACATAAATTAAATTTAGGAAAAGAAAATACTCATTTGAAATAACTTAAGATATTTTCAAAGCAAAATAAAAAGGAATATTTTAAAAGTTCTCACTTTCCAAAAATATTTAAAAGACTTTACTTTTCATAGTTTGAGACAACTTCATTAACTCCATACATTCAATATGAGTCACTTAACATATGTTTATACAATTCAAAGGTTTTACAAACTATTATATTACCTATCTCTTCAAAATAAGCTTTGGATAAAAGAAGGAAAGCAAGTTTATAAAAATTCGTGGTGAATCTGTTCACCACTTTTTTGGAACCTAAATGACTTAGTTTGATAAAAATAAGTTTAGAAATAGATATATCTTTTCAAATAGGTGGAAAACGGTATATTATATGCGAAATTCTGAGTTAAAATGAGCAAGTTATGGCCATTTTAAGTTAGAATTTTCTCTTATACGATTTTACCGCGATTTTAAGAAAAGTTTAGAATCTTCAAGAATAGAAATTCTATGAAAAACTCATTTTGGGTATTTCATCTTGTTTAGATAAAGGAGGAACCGAGATCACTTTCCCAGAAGATTACTTCGATTAGGATCTACCGACATGGAGTGAGTTAATCCTTTACTAAGTTACATTTCCTTGTTTATGCTTGTAAGTAGTAGCACTAGCAATTAAGAAAGAGATAAAATGAATAATTGTTGTGTGACTTGGAATTATGATTGGTTGAATATAAGTTAAGAATATCGAAAGAAGGTTTGATAAATAAATTGTGATTATTGTATTGATATGATGAAAATTGTGTTGATCGCCTTTAACTTGAACTTAACATTATTTAGTTAAATATATATTGAAATTAATCCATGCATATCACAATTGTGAGTCATATTTATTTCACTACTATTCTTCATGTGGGGAAACAAGGAAATGGTAGTGGTGGCTAGTAGGAGCCGGAAAGTCTACATGGGCTAGTAAGAGCCAGGAAGTCTACAGGGCGAGCAGGAGCTGCTAAATCTGCAAATATTGATGGTTGTATGGGCTTGTAACCTCTCAATCCTCGACATGGGGGCCTAAAATCTATACTACACTTGATTTCCGATTAATCATGTGTATTTTGTTTGCTCATATGTTTGGTGCATTCTCATATGATTGTGTAAATACTTGTTTGAATTATGGAAATGTCTTGTAGATGGAATTATCTCACTAAGCTAGATTTGCTTATACCCTTATAGCTTTTTGTTACAGTATGATTACCTTTGGTTGGCCCCAAGGAGCCCCGTATGCAAGGTATGAGTTTAAGCTACTAGGAGTTTTTGGGAGAAGCTATTATGAATTTACGTTTTGAACATAGGCTTCTAGGAAAATCTCTATAGTAGGCTTGTGTTATAGTTGCTATTATCTTATTGATAGACTTTTAAGACGGGGGAATGCCCATCAGATGATGTAAGGAATTATTATTTAAATGAAGGTTTCATGTTTATCTATATAAGTTCTTGCTTGCTTTTATTATCTACTTAAATGTAATACCCGGTGAGTCTCCTACTATCTTAGAAGCGTGCCTTGCATGTGATATCGAAGCTCCTGCATGACTAAGGTTGTCATACATTAGCTTTAATATTATATGCGGTGGACTGCCCCGTTTAGGGTACCCTCCGGGGCATGACACTTATAACCAAATGATACAACAAGAGAAATTTATATATGAAAAGTTGCAGGAAAGATACGCTGGCACTGTACACCGGCGGTGAACTTTTGGATCTAGCCGACCTTCTTTTTAAAAAACAATTTATGAGAGCATTTTTGAATGTACACCGGCTTCAACACTGGCGGCCTCGAATCTCCAGTAGCCGGTGTACATTGTAAATTAATTCTGAGTGAGATAGATGACAGCCTTTAAGCAGTGTTGATGTGTAAAAATGTTCATGGTGATTTTTTATTTTACTCCAATTGGAATTTGGCAAAACTTATAAAATGAAAGTTGTAGATCTTTCTCCTCTTTCAATGGGATCTTGAATCATATCAAGCGGACCTCTAATGAGAGAAATATGTTGAATTTAGTAATACAGTATCAATCTGCAAATCTTTGATGTTCTACACTTGCAGCAAATTCAAGATGATTTTCAACCTTCATTCTTTCATAATTAGCAAAAACTCAAAGCATGAAGATTGTATAATATCTCTTATCTTTCCATAGGATTTTGAATCACTTCAAAAGGATCATATGAGAGAGATATATGCAATTTACCAAACTCTGTCATTTTCTAAAACGTGAACACCATCATGCAATAGTAGCAAATTCATGACACATTTTAGTCCTGATGCATTCCAAATTCATTCACACCCAAAACATAAAAATTGAAGATCTCTCTCTTATATTTCAGTAGCATTTGAAATCATCTCAATAGGAGCTCAGATGAGAGAGATATGTTGAATTAAGAAACATTGCCAAACTGTCTCATACTTGCATGGTCTGGCCTTTCTGATTTTTTTCCCAAATTTGCATGAAACTTCTCCCAATTACTTGTATTTGTTGTTTAAGTCCTTAATGACCTGAAATAACAATTTAAGCATTCTTAGGTACCATTTCCATTTGATTTCTATAAAATCTATAATAGATAAACATAATTTGATTATTGCAAAGTTGAGTAGAATATGAGTTTATCATTAATCACTTGAAACTGGTTGATACCTCAAATGAATTTACCCTCCAAACGTTGATACCTTCTAGTATAATTTATCCTATTTTATATCAACTTATATGATTAGACATAAAACCCAACAATTTGATGGTATGATTAAATTGAATGTGACTACTAGTACCCATGTGCCTTACACACATTGTAGTTGTCCCATCTTCCTTATCCTTGGTTTTTAACATAAGACTTATATTAAGGACCTCATTTTTCGAGGTCTAATGAGATGTAAAGAGTTCCTTCAACTTTTGGTCATTTTGGCCAATATGTTTTAATTTTAACCCATTGCAATTTGCAATAGCACATTAGCTTTATTTTTATTTTATTTTACTTTCTTGCATCTTGTAGCTATAATTCACAACACATTAGAGTTTTTCAGCTGTTCATTTTTACATGTTGCAAGATCAATTATTAGATTTAGTTTTATTAATTCTATTTTTAAATGATACTACATTTAATATCAATATGAGATGTCTATTATCCTAGTTTTCCAATTTTGTATAATTTCTTGATTATAATTTTATAAATTATATTTATATTAACATTACTTAGAAAAAAATTAGGGTATTAATTTAAAAGTATGCAAGAACCATGAAATTTTAAAAAGTTGTGAAAAACATCATGTGAAGCACATTAAGGATAAAGTGGTGGGATTCTTAAAAAAGAGAGATTATTAAAGTGCAATTATGGCACTTAGAAACATGTAAAAATTCATTAACGATGTGGTTACTTTATAGGTTCACTAGACCATCTTGGTAAGCAACTCATCTTATAGGATCTATGAGGGTTCACCTCATCCCATGTGATGAAAACCATTTAAAAAAAAGTAAAGAGTAAGAATGTTATGCTCAAGGAACCATTGATGCATCATTTTCATTTCTCTACTTTGTTGCTATTTTGCAGTAAGAATGCTATGCTCAAGTAAGAATGTTAACAATATGGTTACTTTATCACTATGGATGTTGTCTTTCATGAAGATACTATATATTTCTCTAAGTCTGACTTTCAGGGGAAGAATATTAAGGAAATCTAGACTCTTATATACAATCTTAAAGAAGATGTGGTAATATTTGATCAAAATGTAGGTGAACCAAGTGGTCAAAACTTGGATTTAAGTGGTGATACCCTACACAACGAAACAATAAGGATAGAAGCTGATGAATTGGAGCCTATTTGTCAAACCTTAAATCAAAGTGAAAATGAGTCTTTCTTAATTGATATACCAAACCAATCGTTATCTAAAGATATTCCTTATACGATGCCAAAGTCATCCAAGAGACAGTTATCATAACATCTTACCACAGGTATTCCAAAACCTACATATGAACCTTAGTTGTCTAGTAAAGTAAGATATCCTATGAACCATTATATGTCTACACATCGCTTGTCACAACAAAGTAGTCATTTGTCAATCAATTATCCACTGTATCTATACATAACAGTGTGTATGAAGTAAAATAATGAGATGGAAAGCTGCATAAATGAAGAGATAGCCTCCTTGCAAAAGAATCAAACTTGGGAGCTAGTTGACCATCCCATAGGAAAAAAAAAAGTTAGGTGTCGATGGATCTTTACTACGAAATACAAAGTTTATGGTGTGATCAATGTTTTAAGGTGAGAATGGTGGCTAAAGGATATGCCCAAACTTATGGAATTGACTACACTAAGACATTTGCATCTGTAACAAAACCAATACAGTCCAGGTCTTGTTATCCTTAGCTGCAAATTTTGATTGGCCATTACAACATATTGATGTAAAAAATGGATTCCTCTACGGTGAACTCTTGAAGAAGTCTATATGGATCTCCCACCAGGATGCATGGTAACAAAAAGACAAAAGTAAAAGGTGTGTAGGTTGAAGAAATCACTTTATATATTAAAACAACTGCCTAAAGCATGGTTTGGACAATTCACCAAATCCATGACAACCTTTAGTTACAAATAAAGCAATTCAAATCACACATTATTTTTAAAGAAACAATATGGAAAAATTACTGCACTCATTGTATATGTAGGTGACATGATCGTCATAGGCAACGACCCAGAAGAAATGAAAGCTTTAAAGGTGTACTTATCTAAGTAATCTGAAATGAAAGACTTAGGCCCTTTAAAATACTTTTTGGGAATTGAAGTATCTCAATTAAATAAAGCTCTCTTCCTATCTCAGAGAAAGTATACCTTGGATCTACTTCATGAAATCAGTATGTCAACCTGCCAACCAGTTGACACACCAATTGAAGAGGGTCTAAAGTTATGTATTGAGACAAGTTAGGTACTTGTGGACAAAGGGAGATACTAAAGACTCATTAGAAAACTAATGTACTTAGCTCACACAAGACAAAATATCACCCATGCTTTAAGTTTCGTTAGTCAGTTCATGCATAATCTAGGTGAACAACATATGAATGCAGTAATGCACATTTTAAGGTACCTAAAATCTGCTCTTGGAAAGGGAATTCTATTCTAAAAACACAAACAAGAAAAATATCGAGGTATATACAAATGTTGACTGGGCCGAAGCAGTTGATGATAGGCGATCAACTTTGGGATACTTTACCTTTGTAGGTGGAAACTTGGTCACATGGAGGAGCAAGACACAGAATGTTATTGCAAGATCCAGTGCAGAAGCTGAGTATAAGGAATGGCCTTAGGAATTTGTGAAGCACTATGGTTAAAATTTCTCTTATAGGACCTAGGCTATCCCTTAAAGCAACCAATTCAACTTTACTGTTACAACAAAGCAGCATGTGATGTAGCCTATAATCCAGTTCAACATGACCGTATAAAGCATGTCGAGGTAGTTAGGTTCCACATTAAAGTAAAAATGGATGAAAAAATTGTGGAATTAACAAAGATCTGGTCAGAAGATCGGTTAGTTGATATCTTTACTAAAGCAATATTCAATTGGATGTTCTCAAAATTCCTAGACAAGTAGGGCATGTGTGCAAATATGCACTAACTTGAGGGGAGTGTTGAGATTATAGATGATTTGTTAATATTGTCAAAGATAATCAATTAATTTTATTTCCTTATAAAGGTATGTACAGGTTATAGATATTGAATAAGAGGTTAAATAGGCAGATTTCTAGGGAACTTATTAGGAATTCTAACCCTATATATACTTTGAATGTTTCAGCCTATAATGAATTAATAAAAAATATATACATTAGTTTATCATATTCATTTTCACTCTAATCTACTAGACCCAGCCAAAGACAATCATCAAATTTAATTAAAGCTGGATATTATTATGTTAATTTATAAATACTAAGCTTACAATCATAAATAATAAGCAAGGTAAGGTCATACCTAAACTGACAGCTATAACTAAAACTGAGACATTGCAATTAGAAAAACTTGATAACAATCACAAATTAAATTTAATCCTATATCATATAGAAAGATACGTACACCTAAGACCTGCAAAGTCACTAAACTATCTATAACGTTTAAGCTATTTAGCTATTCTAGATATTGTAAAGACATTGATTTGGTGAAAACAAGGTTTATGTCATTATTTTGCAACCCTAACTCACTCTCTTATGTATTCCTCCCTTAAGGATTCAATCTTTTATCGAAAGCATCGCTCCAAAACTTTTTAAAAATATAAAAAATCATCAAAATAACATAATTCATATATAACTTACTTGAAATCCATTGATTGTTCTTCTTCTCCTTCCCAACCTAGACATGAATTCCAATTGGAATTGCTAAAGATTTCCCAGCATAGAAACTTAGGGTTTCTCCAAAACTCTTCAAGATTAACTCCCTTCGAAACCAATAAGAAACTTTAGAAATAGATCATTCTTTTGGATCGCTAAAGAATGAAAATAACAAACTTACTTAGTTTTTGAATCTTGATTTCCCTTAAAGCAAGAGAAGGTTTTAGGGTTTTCAATAGCTTAGGTTAGGTTATAAAAAAGAAAAAAAAGGTTAAGGATCTATTTATATTACATGGAAAAGCCCTAAGAACAAGTCAATTTGTATATTATAAGCTGGCAAAGAAGGCTAGCAATGTAGAAATATAAGTTGATAGCCTAGATTATACGCTGGCGGCTTAAACGCAAAGGACAAAACTGGGAAAATCTACACTGGCATCCAACGTCAACGACTTAAAGGTCAAGATCGATGATGTACTTCTCAAAGTCGGTGGCTTAGAGGCCAGCCTACAGCTGCTTCCTTTTATCCTTATCAAACAACTCCTTCTTGCTGCTATAACAACATATATTAATATTCATTTTAGAGTGGACCATAAAACCATCTTATTTTTCAAAACATATGATAACTTTTCCCTTCAATATGATTTATTTATTTATATATTATATTTTTCCCCCAAAAAAGAAACTTTCATCCTCGAAAGTTACTTAGATCACGAATTCTTTTAAATCCTTGTTTCTAACTCCATAATCCATACTTCCATCTGCTTTTCAGCATTTAAGTTGTTTTATGCTCAATTACTTATTTCTTACGCTTACCTGTTTCCAAAACTCCTTTCCTTGCTTTCTCAAATGATTATATTTGTCAACTAGAATACAATTTAGTTGATGTCTTCATAACTCCTAACTTTTACTGCTTAAATTAAGTTTACTTCTTCCACAACTACATGACACACCTCCACAATATAAGTTAAACTTATTAGTAATGTCCACTATGAAATCTTGCCTTTGTTTATTAGCTTTTCTATTGAAAATTTCTCTTGCATTTAATCTCCAAATCAAGTCCTCAAGCGATGTTTAGAAAGATAAAAATCTTACAACTATAATTGCAACCTTAAATTCTAGAGGTTTAGACCTTACATTGACCTCAAATTTCAAATGTTACTATATCATATGCACGTCTATTAATTCAACTTAGTTTTTACCACTATTATTCTTTATCGAAGTACATTTATATCACTCATATATCATTCATCTAATCTTCATTAACTAACTATATTGCTTCAAACACACTTTCTCAACTGCTAATATCTTTCATTTATATTTGTCACCAATATATTGATGAGGATTAAAGATTGACACCTATGGTATTTAGTAAATCTTTTAATATTGCTAGATGACTGCTAATTCTTCCTTTAACATCATTACTCCTAACGTTCCAATATTTCCACGATATTCAGATGTCTCATGCACTTTGTCTCTATAATTATTACTCCACGAATCCATCCATGGTGTTCTTAGATTATAAATGATTATTCTCCACTTGAATTCGATATCCTTCTACTCTTATTCAATCTATTTCCCAGCAAAAGATCTTCTTTTGATTGTACACTTATATCTCTTTAACTCATAAACTAACCATCACATCCTTTAAAACAACTATCTAATGTGCTTTATAAATATAAATCCAACTCATTAGCACTATCTAGTCATTATACCTTACCTTCGATTACCGCCATTTCCATTGAAACTTTCTCGAGACATAGTCATCTTATAATTCCTCAAACAACAATTAGAAAGCTCAAATTATAGAATTTATAATTTTTCAACCTTAACTCTAAAGACTGAATCTTACAATAGTCTGTTATTTCTTATGATGTTAACATCTACATTTCTATTGGTTTAATCTAGTTTTTCCACTTTTGTCAGACTCCATAGTTAATCCACAACTTTCATTTATCATTTGTGTCCTATTCTAATTGTCTTCCAAAACTTGTATTGCTACTTTATATAACGATTTATATCCATGGTCACATATAGACTTTTCTAATAATCATCCTAAAACTTATCGTCATGTATTAGTTCAAATGTCATTATTGTCCATCGCCCTTAGATTTCTTATACCTTACAACTCACTAAGATCACATTTCCTTCTTGTAACTACTATTCCACATGTACATTCATATCTTTATAAGATTCAACTATTCTGTTATTTATTGGTTATCCCAATTCTTCCCATCTGGTCTTCAACATGATCTTTCTCACTTACTTTCATGTCTACAAGGTTACGTTTACTAGACTAATAATCTAATTGTTAACCATCTATGAGGATTTTCATGTCTCTCAATCATACTACTAGTGTCTTCTACTCAACTCCATTCATCCATTTTTTTACCTTCAAACTTCTACTTGCTCCGTACCTTTAATATTATCATCTTATCTTAATAGCATTATTTGCTTTTCTCTCGTTTCACTAGTCTATTCTTATATTTCTAACCATTCATTATCATAGTGATACATGTTATCTTAAATTTTACTATAAATCACATTACATATACCTTCAACTACAGTATGAGGACTTTCTCCACCTTTACACTTGCCAACAACCTTCAATTTAGCAATCAGATTCTTTCTTGCATTCTTTACTGTCACTACTATGCACTTCATTGAGGAAAAGTAAAAATAATAAAATAAAAGCATTATACATATATATTGTCATATTCATTTTTTGCTATGCTTCCACATCATTACATAAAGAAAAGGATTATTGTTATTACTGTTGATGATATTTGTATTAACACTAAATTGGGAAATATTTATACTTGATTCCTCCTCTTGTTAGTTAAGTTACTACTATTATATTCCTTTACTAGTTAATTTTTTTTTTTTTTTTTTTTATAAAACTTGTTGGACATTCCATTCCTTTACTGTCTTATATATATGTGTATATATATTGGTTCAACATCCCTTTTTTTTTATACTTCCATTCCTTTATTATCATTGTCTTTCCTTAATGTTGTTATTTAAATTACTGTTAAGAAAGTGTGGTTTACATGTCTTAAAATTTTCTTTTGTCTTGTATGTCATTTATTACTTCTCATAATGTATTGTTATATTCATTTGTAATCCTATGTTAATTGTCATCATTAACTTTGTCATGTAATATATATACAATTATTTTCATTTAAAATTTCACACCATTACACTTATGAATTGGGATGACAATTACAATTTAGAACCAAATCCAATGAAATCAGCTAAGGAAAGGATTGACTTAGATGACAAGAATTTACATAACTTAACTCGACTCAGAGGACAAGACTTTACATGACTTGACTTGACTTGATAGAGCTCAAAACCATAAGATAATACTTGCCATAGGAAGATCTTAACATGACAATACTTGACGCCAACAAATAAGACCACAAGTAGCACCTGATACATTATCAACCCTATTTCTAGTGCTCTAGCTCCGCATATATAAACATTAATTATTTCGTGTTTTCTTACTTGACTCATAGTTATCTATATTTATTCATGATTTGATAAATTTTCATTATCGAAAACGTCATTGTTCTTTATGGGAATTTTAAAAGAATTTTGTAATTCAAATTCCTTTTTAATTAGCAATCATGGTTTTTTATATTACATTTAGTATTTATAATTGCATTACTATTTATTGTATTTATAAGATATCATGACAAAATAGCTTCCACAGTAAGGTAGAAAATCCATCTTATTATTCAATAACTTTTCTATTTCTATGTCTTTGTAAAGAGGTTTTAGGTTATGGATCAAACCTATATGGGTCTATAATAAGGAGATCCTAAGTATATTGGATATATTTAGAAGAAGACTTGAAAATAAGGAGGTTTGTACATCAAAGGAGGCTTGAGACATGTATGCTGGTACACAGGGGGATCAAGGCCACCGGGCTTGAACGATAGAAGTTAGCCTTGAATTTGAGAAATTTTTGCCAAAAGCACTGGTTTGGCAAGGTTGCCAATAAAGCTATTGGCTTACTGATCGACCTTCAACAACCGTGTTTCAACCTAGCCTTAAGTTGCATGCTTTCCTTTTGTTATTCCATATAAATACTCCTTATTTGTCTTGGAGCAATACTTTTGGCTATCCTAAATACTAAAGAGAGAGGCCTATTGTTATTAAAATCCACCGTTGTGGTGAGAATTTGAGTGATCAACTAGTGTTACTAATAAGGAAAAATTGTTTATCTCATTATTATTGATAGTTGAAGAATAATTTGCGTTACGGTCTCGTGGTTTTTTCTCAAGTGGGATTTTCCACGTAAATCTTGGTGTTGTTATTTTTAATTTTGTATTTGTTGTTTGATTGTTGTTATCACATTGGCAAGAGAAAAAATCTGTTTTTTATTACAAGTTATTGAAGGATTTTTCCTAACAAGTTGTATTAGAGCGCTAGGTCTAAGAAAAAGAAAAATTAAGGTTTTTTATTCATTGTACAATAGCCATGGTGGAATCATTAGGTACGATGATTAAATTAAATTCATCAAATTATGCTATCTGGAAATCTATGATGGTAGATATGTTATACTATAGAGATTTGTATTTGCCTTTAGGTAGTGACACTACGAAGCCATAAGATAAATTTGATCAAGATTGGGCAGTCTTGCATAGGAAAACTATCGGTTATATCCGACAATAGGTTGATCACAGTATGTGTAAAGTGCAAATAAATAATTCATAATGAAGGGTATATATGTAATATAATATTGTTAAGAGGGTATTTTTGTCCTTGAACGGACGAAGTTGGACTTGGAGAAGACGTACTCGAAGGATCAGACGAAAACAACATAAGCTAGCATGATACGTTGCTAGCCTTTATTGGAAAGTCGCTGACCTTTAGACGGATTTGAGTTCTCAAGAGAAAATTGAAGAATTTTGGCAGAAGGGGAAAAGCTAGCCTAAAGCCACCACCTTACTTCTATTAGCTACTAGCATAAGTGGAAAGGCCATTGGCGTATCCACCAGCCTTCTTTGTAAAACGTGGAGTTTTATTCAAAGCTGTCTTAGAGCCATTAGCTTTTCTATTTTATGAATTTTCCTGGTCTTCAAACCTATTCAACTTCTCCTAAAAGCTTACATATACCCTCCCATTCTTTTGGAAACCCTAGGAGCTTTTAAGGAGCAAAAACCCTAGGTATGTTGTCACACCTCAAAGGGTACCCTAAACACGATAGTCCGCCACACTTGATATCTAAACTAAAGTGTAATAATCTTAGTCACTCCACGAGTTTAAACACCGGGTACAAGGCTCACGTTCAACATATAGGAAACCATACTTTGAATCGAAATAGCTTAAGGAGATATACATAGCGATAAGAATGTAAATCATAACAATTATAACTAGATAAATCTATTACATGAGCAAAAGGACATACCCCCATCAAAATATTAAGAGTTCATGGGTCCACAAAAGTATCTTACATAAACTATTATATATATATATATATATAGATTAAGGAGATTCAACTAAAAGTCTATGCCTACATCTAGGTCCCAACTTCTTTAAAAAGCTCTTTAAGGTCCAAAAGCTGTGCCTAAGGAAAGTGGCTTCTTGGAGATAGCCATAAATGTTCATATTGCAATAGGAAACTATAGAGGTATAAGCTTACAAGCTTAGTGAGTTTCACCTCCAAAAATTAAATACTCAACTAACAATATATATATATATATATCAAGCAAGTTATATTAACAACCATATGAAATGCATAAGCACGTGAGCATATAATACATAAGGCCTTCCAGAAATCTTATGTTGAATGGATTTACGCCCTCCATTCGGGGTTAGGTGTTTCAGGCCCATACGACCAAAGATTTCAATTTTTCTCATTTATATTGTGGTTGATATAGGTGCCCACCTACAATTCCGGCCCCTACGCTAACATTCGAGTTTACAGGCCCCTCATTGCCCAGCTATTATGCCTTCTTCCCACAAAGGTATAATAACCTATGCAATGTGACTCACATATGGTATGCATGGCCAAATTGATTATAAGATCATGGCATATTAATTTAATAATATATGGGTGATCATAGATATGGAAGATGCTTCAATTCTATACTAAATCATATAAGTATTTACAATAAGCTCATTTCGATATTCTTATCATTGATTCACTCAAGTAGAACTCATATACACACAATCAAATTTTTATCTTGCCCTAATTCTAATGCAACCAACATTACAATTTACAAGCACAATCATAAGCATATAATTTAAAAATAGTGAACTCACTTTGCTATGGCGCGAAAATCCACTTAATCATAATAGTCCTCAGGAAGGTCTAGTCCGTCTCCCAAGTCTCCTAAGCAAAAGAAATAACTCTAATGAGTATTTCTATGAAGTTTGAATGAACTTATAAATTCTATTCTAACAAGTTCGTCAAAATTCGTCTAAGAGGAAATTCCAACTTAAAACAACCATAACTTGGTCATTTTAACTCGGAATTTCACATATTATATATGTAAACCCCCGAATTTTTTGAGAATGGTTTTGGAATACCAAATCAAAACCCTAAAGACTAATCTAAGTTGAAACCGAACCTTAAACAATTTCGATCACGGGATTTCATAAGAGAATCTTCAAAAACAAAAATAGAAAATTCAATAATCGTTTGATTTAAAAATCCAAACATGAGAAGATCCATCTATCCGATCCCTAATGTAAACCCCTCAATTTCTAGGGAAAAGTTGGATTAAACTCTAACCCTAGTCAAACCGGAGTTTCAAAAGTCAATAAAGATTAAGACAATCTAATAGTTTCAACTTTGGCAATCCCGTGCTCTCAAACCTTAGAAAATGAAGTTGAGTTAATGGCTTATAATAGTTCATAATAATATAGGGAAGTATAAAAATATAATATTCATAATTTTCTAGTGTCTTTTTAATACGAACGGGATCAGTTTTCAAAAACCATACCCTTGTGCATCAGATAGTGAAAATATTCCGACAATACCGTTAGACTTGTAAAATTGTAAGGATTTCAAAAATATCAATTTCATAATTTTTCAGTAACTAAAAATATCAGATATAGCTCGTTACTTGTATTTTTATTACTATCGGTATTTTATTTGTCTAGTTTACTATTCATAGTACTATTCCTACTATTCATTACTATTTCACTATCTCTACTTTTTCTTACACCTATTTCTTACTACCTACATAACTATTTTCTTACTTTTTATCTTTCCAATACATCTTATATCAAATCATATCTTACATATTAATTATTTTCTTACAAGATATAAACAAAATCAACTCACTCTCTCTCCTTTTTCCCCTATGGCCGGCGCAAATCATCTCCCTCTCTCTCTCATTTATTTTCTTTTTCAATTATTTTATTACACCTAATTTTCACTCCAAAATTCTATATATACCCCATCCTTCCTCCATTTTTTCACACATTCATTTTACATAATAAAACTCTACCAAAATTCTCTCTCAAAACCTCTCTCCAATAATCCCCTCTCAAAACACTCTCTACCATCTACTACACTTCAAGAAAAATAACAAACACACTACCCATTCATCTCTTTTCAAATCCTCCATTAAACCTTAGGTAAAATCCTACCTATATCTCTTTATCATGTTCATATAACTCAGCATGAGCTTAGTATATGTTTCTTAGACTCATGAGAGTTAAAGAAGCAATAATATGTTCATGTTTTGTTTTTGTTCATGTTCATATTTTACATTATGTTATTATGTTGTTGTTATTATTATTTTTGCTCTAATCTAACTTCTATGTAGTATTATGTATATTATGTACATATATATATTTCTTTAGAGCATATAAGCTCACTTGTTATTTATTTATTTTCATGCTTTGCAATTTATTTATTTAATTCATGCAATTTATTAAGACTAGTTTTTCTAGTCTTAGACTTGTCTATATCAAGTCAAAACGATTTTTCTTTCTTTTTCTTTTCTGTTCTTTTGGGACTAGTCTATTCTTAGTCTTGGGTTACCTTGATGAAGCTAAGGCTCTCAATACATGATTGAGATACCTTGATGAAGCTAAGGTTCCCAATGCTTGACCATATTATTATTATGTTTATTTGCTTATGAGTATTTCTTTCTAACTTATTATGTATTATTCTTACCTTTTCATTGCTACATAATCATATTTATGCATGATTAGAATGTCGTTGTCATAAATAAAAATAAAAAAGGGTTCTTTCTTAAACAGGGAAAATTGAACTAAATTTCTCAACAAAGAGGAGTAAACTAGATTTCTTAATAAAGGAATTTTCAACTAAAGATCTAAGTTTTGTTTTTAATAAACTCTTTTCAAAAGATAAGCTAATCATAAATTTCAGAAGTAATAGTAAAGAAAATATCTTCAAATAATAAAATGAACTCATTTTGTTTATAATTCAAAACTAAATACTCCATAAAGGAAGAATTTTTAGCATTGAAAGATTTTAACCCAACCATATCTTTTATAAGACCTAAATATGTTCACTATAGACTTCGAAAATCACATACTAAGAAAGTTTCTTCAAAACTTAAATTTTATATTGTTATTCTCTTTTCAAAATTAAAATGAAAATTTTGTTAAATTCTAATGTTAACAACTTTTTATTAAGAAAGCTTTTCTTATAAACTTGTCTAAAGGAATTATTCTACCACTTGATAAGTATTAAAATAAAACAAGTTTTTCAAACCAAAGTAAAATCAACTTACTATTTTGGAAACCAACTTAGAAAAATAAAATTTGCCAAGAAAGTAAAGTTTTAAAGATACACTTATTTTCTAAAGAAGAAGAAAAAAAGATATAAAAATGAAAGGGAAACATACATTTAACATAACTCCAAATATTTGACCACACCAACAACTTAAGGAAAATTTTGAAAAACCTATTTTTCAATCACTAAAAATAAAATTAGTAGATAACTTAAAGAACCAAATTTTTGGAATGAATTTACTTTTGAAAATTGAGAAAATGAAATCATAATAGGAAAACACTCACTCATAACAACCCAAATATATTTTAGTTTTCCTTTTAACAATTTAAAAAGGAGAAATTTTCAAAAGTTTTATCTTTTAAAACCCTTAAAGACAAATTATTTATGAAATATCAATATTGAGACAATACTACAACAATCATGCATACAATATGAGTGTATATATATGTTTAAATGATTTTTCAACTATACATATATCCATATATTTTGCTTAAGGATTTTTGAGTAAAGAGAAGTTTGAAAAAATCATATTTTGTGAACCATAAATTCGTAACTATTTTGTACCGTAGTATTTCCAATCCAAATGGCTTTTTACGACAAAATTAACCTTAAAAATGGATAGATATTTTCGAGTAGGTAGAAAACGGTATATTATATGTGCAATTCCAAGTTAAAATGACCAAGTTATTGCCATTTTAAAGTGGAATTACACTCTATACGAATTTTAACGATCTTATAACATAGTGATAAGATCATATTATATACCAATTATTGATGTTCAAAAGAGCTGGAATGGATACTTATTTTGATTAAAATTCATGTTTTAGGTCTAATTTGGACAAAGAAATCAAAACAAGAAACTTTGGAGTTAAAAAAAAATGGAAAAATTCAAAAATAAGCCGGCTGTTCTTACTTCAAAGCTGCTGGCGTTCAGACGGCTTACCTTCAAGGCCGCTGCTTACACTGCCAGCTTTGCCAGCCTTTGACTCAACCAACTATATGCCGCCTCAAAGCTGCCGGCGCAGAAGATGAAGAGGCCAGCGTACACGAAAGGCCGACAGCTCAGAGTTGAAAAGTCACAAGCGCAAAAGAAGTTACAACTTATAGCAGCTACTAAGCCGCCAGCGTTGAGGCAGTGTAGACCACAGATCTAAAGAGACATGAAGACAACACATGCTTGAAGGAAATTGAAGAGACCAAATATGTTGGAGTATCTAGGCCGGTATCAAAAACACCGACTTTGGGGCAGCTTTCTTTATAAATTGGCCCAACCTTTCATTTCTCATCACATACGCCGGCTAGATCCACATCTAAGCTGCCGGCGTAGAAGCGGCCTACCCTTGTAACCGAAGTTGAAAGCTGCCAGTGCACTGCCTACGTAAAGAAGAAAATGGATTTACGCCGTTTGTAAGCCATCGGCATATAATCCATAACTGTCGGCGTACGAAGTGAAACTGCAAATTCTCATTTAATGCCTTGCATGAAATTTTTCCTAGAAATAGGGGTTCTCCCCCCTCTAACAATCATCAATAAGCAGAAGCAAATTAGAACACTTTAGTATACAAATAGTCTAGCATTTTCATAGAGATTTGTGAGAGAAATTGAGCTTTCAAGGATTGTAATTGAAGATTGTGATACTTGAATTGGTGATATCTAATCTCTTTCTTATGTAATTCATTTATCTGAATTATTTGTTCATAATGTTATCAATTACATATTCTTATATGATTGTTGAATCAACATCCATGAGTAGCTAAACGTTTCTTTGTGGGAAGTGATGAAATCCTAATTTTGCTAAAATAATTATTGAATTTATATTATAGGATTGTCAGAATTATGAAATATTTGTATTGAATCTTAATTATCTATTTTATTTCTGATTGAAATTAAATTGATAAGAATTCTGATGATTTGGAAAAAGAATTAGGATTCATAGGAATTCATGAATTGAAATTAAACAACAATTGTGGAAACAATTAAGTTTAATATTAATTTAGAAATTGTTCCATGTACTTCATGCAATATTTTATTTTAATTTCTCACTAAGAAATTAGGAGAAGTTAATTTAGGATATTAGATAATCATAGAATTGGAAGATTTATGATTATAAATTAGATTCCATTGATAATTTGTATAGTGGAAGCTAATAGATTATTTTATGGTTAAAACTTAGTTTTAGATTTTGACAATTTCTTACAAATATCCATAATCCTAATTGTTCACATAATATAAATTCAGCATGATTAGTAAAGATTAGGATGGATTCTGTTCCTTCCCACATTCATCTTATAAACTTCTCACATTCTCATTTGCATTCATAAGTAGATATAATTGATTAGTTATAGTTAATTGATAAAATTTTGATAGCCTAAATATTAGTATAAACTAATATCAATATAGTAGTTAATTTAGTCTCTGTGGGAACGATACTCTACTCATTCTATATTACTTGATCAAGACCCAGTACACTTGCTGGTAGTATCTGAAATTATATACACATCCCATTCAGATCACATAGTTTTTTATTAGTACCATAGAATCAACAAGAAATGCTCATTACGGGTATTCTTCTTGATTAGGTGATTGTCACGCCCCGTAGGGTATTCTAAACGTAACAGCCCGCCACATACTAAGTAAGACTCTCGAGTTCCCTACCTGGGGCCTTCGGAAGTCTTAAGTAGATGTAAAGCGTTCCTTTACGACAATAGAATACTTCAACAAATGGAGTCAAACAGTTTAACGAGGCATTCATTAGCCATAGATAATAAATCAAAACGCATAATTCAAAGTTTACAAGATCTAAGGGGCATTCCCCGCAAAAGAATAACAGTCTATTACAGTCATCTAGAGTCTTTAGTTTCCGATGGAAGTCTATACAAAAAGGGATGGATTAAACTTCTATGGGAAACTCCTATCTCCGGTACCTGCGCTGTGGCTTGTCTTGGCCTAAGCCATATAAAATCATGCTGCAAAAGATAGAAACTATGGGGGCGTAAGCTAACTAGCTTAGTGAGCAAAACTTCCACAATGCAATTAAACATAAATCAGTCAAGCAAGTAATTATTCAGGCAAGTGTATGCATCAACCAAATGAATTCAGCAAACATATGACCAACCGGAAATCATATGTGGATGGACTTACGCCCTCCATCCCGGGTTAGCAGATTAACGAATCCTGCGGTACGACGCCGTTTAAGCTCACGGTCAACTAACAAGACTTCGTTTTATGGATCACGATTAACCAACAAATGCGAATGCTCCAACCCCATCGTGACATGAATGAATTCAATTTATAGTTGGAGTCGAATATTCATTAATTCAGTTCTTTTAAATGACCAACAAGAGTTCGCAGACATTCATCATAAGATACTAATGAACAGTCAATATCTTAACACCCGGTTTCGATATTCCTTAAACTCCATTGCACATATCAACAATAACAACATAAACAATTCCCATATACCCCATCATGCATATACAATTTCTTTTATCTTTGCCTATACCACTAGTGCCACTACATTACAAACACAATCATTAATTGAGAGTGGAAGTAAACTCACTCGGCCATCGGATGCCAAACTTCTTAATAATAATAGTCGGGAGGTAGAGTGTCGTCCTGCTCGAGATCACCATCCAAGCAAGAATAATCCTAATGAGATTCTCATCATGTAACTAAATCAAACTATACATCTAGGCTAGTTGAATTCGGATTTCTCGCTATTTTCGGAAGTTCTGACTTAAAACGGCCATAACTTGGTCATTTTAACTCGGAATTTCGCAAATTTTATATCGATCTCTATCTACTTCGAAAGATCTATCTATTTCAAGTATTATTTTCAAGTTTTGAAAATAGTAAGGCCACGGAACAGTGGGATCAGTTCTGTTCCGCAATTGACCCACTTTTGAAAATGTGTTTTGCTCTTGACAAGAAATGTTCCTAGTCGATGGTTCATGCATGAATGATATAGGAATGATCTACTAATGAGCATGCCATGTAATGAACTCAATATGTGCATGGTTATGATAATCTTTGTGGTAATAAACCCTTATGAACTCCTAAGTGTTAGAAAATCTTTCAAAGGTTATTTCTAGTAGACTATTTTTCCACATTATACTCCTTAGGGTTTCCTTGGCTTTTAGTCTTGTAGTCCACTTGTTTTCTATCTAAAAATAAGTTCCCAAAGTCTATAATAGTCATGGCCTCCATTCATGCATAAAAATTCACATTTTTCATTTGGTAAACATGTTTTTAAATAAGCTATTTGTGAAAATCCGAATTTTCCAAATTTCCTTTTTCTTACATTTTTCTTAAGGGAAATATTGTCTAATGCATTAAAAATGGGAGCTTCAATGTATACATTATCTAAGGACTTCATTTAGCTTATAAAACATCCATTTTAGACTTAAATACTAAGTGTTTATTTAGGCATTACCCAAAATTACGAATTTGACTACACATCCAAAGTCAACATTTTTCCTTCTAACTTCACCTCTTGTTTTCCTTATTTTTATTATGCCTAAACTCATCTAAACTCATAAAAATAATTCCTTTAACATGTCTATTACACATACCCTCCATTTTTCTTATGAAATATGAGTTTAAAGTTGATTTTGGGGGTCTTTAAGGTAGGGTTTCCATTTCATCCGAATTTTCAACTTTTCATATCTAACAAAGCCCTTCCTTTTTCAATGTTCTTGCCTTCTATATGTGAAGATATACTATCTAACATCTCTATACATGAACAAGACTTTATTCTTATGATCATCAAAGCATGTAAAGCAAAATGAACCTATGATCATGCATGTACATGAAGTTGTGAATGTCTAAACCTTAGATCTACTACATATGATATAGAAAGCATGGATCATGGCATGAACAACAATATATGTGCAAGATCACTACTTACATGCATGAACAAGTTGATATTTCAAACAAAACTCATTTAAAGGCTAGATCCACTTCTTGAGATGGCTTGAGATTCTTGTAGTAGTGTTTTCATGTCCCTTGCTCATGCTCATTGGGATTTAGATGAGAAAACACACAAGAATGATCTTGCCATAACAAGATTTAGGATGTACAAGGCCTAAATATACATACCAAAGGAGTCTTGAAGGAGGAAAGAAGAAGAAACAAAGTTGAAATTGTAAGAGGAAGGGGGAGGGAAGTGCTCGGCACTTGAGAGGAGAAGAAGAGAGGTTTTGCTCCTTTTTCAAAGTTAAAATGAAAGAAAAATGAAGAGAGAGAGAGAACATTTAGTATATATATCATGTAAATTAGGGTTTAACTTTATTAAATGGGGTAAAAATAATCAAATGAGAGGGGGAAATTGAGGGAGGGGCGCCGGCCTCATGTGTGTGTGTGTGTGTGAGTTTTGAAAAATAAAATGAAATTTGTAATTTAGTAAATGAAAATGTAATAAATGTAATAATTATTTAAAAGACAAAATTTCTTGGAAAAGAAAATTGAAATGAGTAGTTGTAAGGATGTAGAATAGGGTATGGGTAGTGTGTAGTGTAGGTTGTACTTGTGAATAGTAGACAAGACATCTACTTTACCGGTTGTTTCAAAAACGCGGGAAAAGCTATAACTGTAATTTTTATAGCTCGGAAAATTATGAAATTGATATTTTTGGAATCCTTATAAAATTATGGTTCTAATGAATATTCCGGAACATTTTTCTGAATCCGTGGTCCGGGGCACGCTTTTCCGTAATTAGGCTCGGGAAGGCTCGGAATTGAAAAATTCCCGAATTTAAAACTTTCAAAGGTTTGAAATATACTTTGGAACAATAATTCAAATTCATTTACTTCGTAATATTTATTTTACTATGAAACCGAAGGAAAGCCGGATTTAGGGTTCCTAGGCTTCATTCACTAAACTCAACCTGAACGGATTAGGGTTTCGCTTCCAATTCCCGGGGTTTCCTAGCTACTGAGAATTTCCGGGGTTTACAACCTCCCCGCCTTAAATAGAGTTTTGTCCTCAAAACGGGACTGACGTACCTTGTCCTTCGAATATCTCGGGGTACTTTCTCCGAATTTCATCTTCCGCTTCCCAGGTTGCTTCTTCAAAGGCATGATTCCTCCATAACACTTTCACGTAGTGAATGTCTTTGTTTCGTAGCCTTTGAGTTTTCTTATCCAATATCTTTACTGGGTGTTCTTCATATGTCAGGTTTTCCTTCAACTGGATTGGTTCCAATTCCAGAATCCTTTCTGGGTCGGCAATATATCTCCTCAAAACTGACACATGGAACACATTGTGAATCCCGAACAAATTAGGTGGTAGGGCTAGCCGATACGCCAGGTCTCCGACTCTTTCCAAGATCTCAAAAGGTCCAATGTATCTCAGGCTTAATTTCCCTTGTGTACGCATCCTCTTGATACTTTTAATCGGGTTTATCTTCAGGTACACATGATCACCCACTTTAAATTCAAGCTCTCGTCTTTTCAAGTCTGCCCAGCTTTTTGTCGATCCTGGCTTCCTTCATTTTCCGCTGAATCAACCTCACTTTATCCGCGGCTTCCTATACCAATTCCGGCCCAATTGCTACCTTTTCCACTTCATCCCAAAATAAAGGGGACCTACAATGCCGTCCATACAAAGCTTCATACGGAGGCATCGATGGTGGGAGTGATAGCTGTTATTGTAGGCAAACTCGATTAGGTGTACATGACTATCCCAATTTCCTTTATTCCAGGGCACATGCCCTTAACATGTTTCTAGGGTTTGGATCGTCCGCTCAGACTGTCCGTCGGTCTGAGGATGGTAAGCCGTTACTGAAATGCAATTTAGTACCCAAGCTCTTCTGCAAGCTCGTCCAAAACTTGGACACAAATCTCGGGTCTCTATCTAAGATGATCCCTGCAGGTATGCCATGTAATCTTACGATCTCTCTGATATAGATCTTGGCTAACCTTTCCATTGAATAGGTCATATTTATGGTAGGAAATGCGCCGACTTAGTTAACCGATCCACTATTACCCATATTGCATCACAACCCGATGGAGTCTTAGGGAAACCACACGCAAAATCCATGGATATCTGATCCCACTTCCATTCGGGAATGGGTAAAGGTTTTAGCAATCCGCCCGGTCTCTGGTGCTCTACCTTCACCTGTTGGCATACTGAACATTTCATTACATAATCTGCCACATCTCTCTTCATTCCATTCCACCAATAGCAACTTTTCAAATCTTGGTACATTTTGGTACCTCCCGGGTGCATGGTATACCCGGAGTTATGTGCCTCGCTCATTATTTCCTTCTTCAATTTCTCATCCTCTGGTACGCACAGCCTTCCGTTCATTCGGATCACGTCTTCCTCATCCACGACAAAGTCAAGGTACTTCCCCGCTTGGGTTTCCCTTTTTATCTTTTGTATCACTTCGTCATACCTCTGTGCTTCTTTGATTCTTTCTACGAGGGTTGGTTCCAGCACCAAGTTAGATATCTCAAGCTCAGCACTTCGATCTATGAACTCGATCCTTAATTTCTCAAATTCCTTAATCAACTCCTTCTGACTTGTAATCAAAGTGGCTACTTCCCCGTGATTCTTCCCTTAGGGCATCCGTGACTGCATTTACTCTCCTGGACAGTAATTTATCCCCAGGTCATAATCTTTTATTAATTCCAGCCACCTCCTTTGCCTCATGTTCAACTCCTTTGTGTGTGAACAGGTATTAAGGCTTTTATGATCTGTATATCTCACACCGTTGTCCATACAGATAATGTCGCCATAACTTCAAGGCAAAGACAACTGCAGCTAGTTCCAAATCATGCGTAGGGTAATTCTGCTCATGCGGTCTCAATTGCCGAGAAGCATACGCAATGACCTTCCGTTCTTGCATCAAGACGCATCCAAGACCATTTCTCGAAGCATCACTATGTACCGTGTAAGACTTTTCCGGATCTGGTAAAACCAAAATCGGTGCCGAGACCAGTCGTCGCTTTAGTTCCTGAAAACTTTGTTCTCTCTTGTCTGTCCAAATGAATTTTTCGTTCTTTTGAGTCAATTGAGTCACGGCTTAGCTATCTTGAAAAATCCTTCACAAATTTGCGATAGTAGCCAGCCAATCCCAAGAAACTCCTACTTCAGTAACTGTTTGTGGTGGCTTCCAATCCACTATCGCCTTGATCTTTTCGGGATCAACTGATATCCCATCACCCGTTACCACATGTCCGAGGAAGGATATCCTGTCTAACCAAAAGTCACACTTGGACAGCTTGGCGTACAGCTTGTTATCTCGTAAGGTTTGCAATGCCAAACGGAGATGCTCCTCATGTTGCTTTGGTCTTTGAATATATGAGGATGTCGTCTATAAAGACTATACCACTTATCCAAAAGCGGCTTATAGACTCTATTCATTAAGTCCATAAATGCAGCCGGTGCATTAGTCAGTCCAAATGACATTACCAAAAACTCGTAGTGCCCATAACGAGTACGAAAAGCTGTCTTAGGCACATCCTCAGGCTTAATCCTTAGCTGATGATACCCCGAACGTAAGTCAATACGTGAGAACACACAAGCTCCTTGCTGGTCAAAAAATCGTCGATTCTTGGTAAGGGATATCGATTTTTGACAGTCACCTTATTCAATTCCCGGTAGTCGATACACAATCTCATCGATCCGTCCTTCTTCTTCACAAAAAGACGGGTGCGCCCCATGGCGATACACTTGGTCTTATAAATTTCTGGTCCAGAAGTTCTTGTAACTGCGTCTTTAGCTCCTTCAACTCAGCCGGTGCCATCCGGTATGGCGCTTTAGATATTGGTTCGGTATTTGGAGCCAACACAATCTCAAAGTCGATCTCTCTCTTGGCGGTAATCCCGGCAAAATTTCTGGGAACACATCCAAGTATTCATTCACCACTGGAATATTCTTTTCCTCACGGTTTCCCCTTCATCCAAGACATCCTCAATCGGTATCATCTCCTCATCCTCCATCATCAACTCGAACGAGCTTAGATCAATCCTTCTTGGGACTAAGGCCTCTCCCATAAATTCTACTTTTTCTCCCGATTGATCATAAAAACATACAGTCCTCTTTGGCAATCCACTATTGCCTTTACTCTACTTAGCCAATTCATCCCGAGGATAACTTCGTATTTATTCATTTCCACACAATTAATCACTTTTGGAGTGGCGACCAGGATTCCAATGGACAGTCTTTTATCAGATCTCGGGTCGACACAACACTCCCGTGGGGGTCTTAATCCTCAAGCTAACCGTGGTTGTGGCTATGGGCAATCCGAGTCGGTTGGCCAAACTATAGGTGATGAACGAGTGGGTCGCTCCCGTGTCAAACAAGCATAGGCTTCCACGCTATTTACTTGTATGTGTCCTGAGGTCAACAAACACCCATCACATATGAACCTTAAAATATTCTTAAGGCTATCCACATAGGGTCTCTACTTCCAGCTTTCCATAATATATATTTCATTTAAACAATAATCAATTTAAACAACTTAATTTCAACTTAGGAGGGGTTTCGTTACTAACCTGTCACCAGGCCACCATCACATTCTCGCTTGATCCAAAGCTGCCAACTCACTTCCTCATCTTCGTCTTCTTCCACCATCCATTGGCCTTCTAGATTGTACAGCCTCATCCCATGCATCGCGGAAGCTGCTCGACTTCCGCTCTTGTTACCAGACCTCAAGGGGTTGGTATTACTCGAGGCTCCGAAGGGTCGGGTGGCCACGCTCTTTCTGTGAACATTCGGAAGCTAAGTGCCCTTTTTCCTTGCAAATGAAGCAAGTTACTGCCAGTTTCTTGGGCACGTAAAAACCATGTGGCCAGCATCGCCACAAAATAGCACTTGTTCCTCAACTGCGGGCATTGCCTAGGTGCATGTGTCCCTTACATTTCCAACATGTGACATTGGTTTGAACTGTGGTCGGCTTGCTGCTAGACTCCTCTTTAAACCCTTGGTACGGCCTGTACCGTTTACCTTTGAACCCTGAGCTCGAGGCATCAAACGGCCTCTTCCCGAATACTCTCTTTTCGGGCTCCTGATACTTCCTTTTCCTAGCCCCTTCAATGACCGAGCCTTTTCTACCATCTCGGGATAGGTTCTTACTCCGAACTCTTCTAGCTTGATTCGCAGTTCCTCGTCCAAGCCTCCCAGAAATACCTGCTTCTTTAATTCCTCACTATCCCTGAAAGATTCAGGGGCATACTGCAGCAGTGAACAAACTCAGTTTCATATTGCTCTACGTTCTCCCTTTCTGCTTTACATGAAGGAATCCGCACTATACTTCACCCTCAAGCTAGAGGGAAAATAATTATTCAAGAATTCCCGGCGGAAGGTTTCCCAGGTGGCCGGGGAGTCAAATTCCTTCTCTTGGAGTCCCACCAGACTCGAGCATTGTATCTTAACATATACGTCCCATATTCTAGCTGCAAGTAAGGTGGAATCTCGTATGCAGCAAAAGAACGTTCCACTTGAGCCAACCAATCCTCAGCTTCATCCGGCTTGCCGAATGCCCCATCAAAGTACCGGTTGCTCTTAATGAAGTCCGGTAAAGAGCTTCGGTGGGGTCTCCTGTATGGGGGGGTGGCGGCAACCGCACATTATAGGATGCTCCTCTTGTGGAGCAGGTGCCTCCGCAGTCATTTCCCGATGATCTGCGGGCGGCGGATGTGGTGCTGAATCCCGAGCACTCTGACTTGGGTGTGGGTTCTGTACTGGATTTTGATTCTGGATGAAAGGTGTTCAGGAGATTGGCCAATTGCCCAATCGCATTTAGCACATCGCCCTGTTGGTTTTGGGGTGCTACTCCTTGGGGGTCAGGTTGTTGTATAGCCGGTTGATCGGCTTCATTAGGATTAGACCCTTGTCCTTGGTTCCGAGTTCGTCGGTTTCGTCTGTTTACACAATGTTTAATGGATTTTTAGTACATTTAGGGTTTTTAGGTTTCAAAGGAATAAGATTAATAACAAGCTCAGAAGTTGCGAAATCTGAATTTAAACTTAGAAGGAAAAAGGAATACATAATTCCATAAAGTCATAAGATGAGTCATATATCAATCCATAAAAGAAAATAAGGAATAATTAAAAGAACACAAGGGAAATAGAAGAATCCACACATAGTGAACAATTGATATTTCACAACAATAATGCGAATGAGTGAATGCTTATGCAATCTATATGCAGTTAATGTTCTCTTATGTATCATGACTAGAATGCGTACTTTTCACAATCCATTTCTTTAAAACAAAAGTGATCCTTTTCATTTCTTTAGCGAGCCATACAAATATTACATCAACTTTTAGTTCCCAAAATTTGGCTAGCTAAGCTCCTTCCTATTCTAATCAATTTCCCTATTCCCGAAAACATGACAAAATACAGGGAAAAAGAACAAAAAAATACTAACTATCCTGAAATCCTAAGGCAATTTGGCATCCCGCATTGCCTACTACAAAATAAGAAAATCAGGATTCCGCTTGGACTTTATGGGTTAGCTAACATCCCGGTCTCTAATCATCACTAGAGCGTCGGGGGTCGGGCTAGGAAGTCGTCTCCTGCTGGTAGAACCACCATCGTCCTGTCGGACGAACAAGCTAAGATACTCCCTGGTGGTCATCCTCCGCTTCCTAGCGGGTCGGACTAGAGGCTCTGATCCTCACTTTCTTCTTCTTCTTCTTCTTCTTCAGTCCCTTGCCCCTCTGCGGGCTTACTTCCTCTTCCTCACCTCTTATCTCGGGCTCACCTAGGCGGTTCACCTCTACTTCAGGCTCTCTCACAGGCTCATCTGCCACATTTCAGTCTCCATAGGCACTGGGGCCTCGGTTCTACTACTGCTAGGTCAAGCACAGGTGGGTTCTCACCCTCCACATACACATCTCTCCATAGCCTGGAATCTACCTCGGGTTCTACCCTCCCACTCTGGTATCTCCAACATCGGTTAAAATCCCATATAATTTGATCGGGTTCTGGGTTTACCTGCACTTCTGGTTCAACAGGCGGGGTAGGGGTCCTAGGTACCTCATTTTGTTCCCAGTTCGGATCCTCCTCGGGATCCTCCTCCTCTTCTTCCTCTTCATCCTCTCCAATCACAGGTGCTCCATTCAGCTGCATACCTATATCAATAGCTGGAGGTGGAGCTACACGGGGGGGAGGATGTCCAATAGATTGCATGCCAGGTGATGTGATTCCATGCATCAGCTAATTCCAGTCAGGTGATCATATAAGTTATCATGAGCATAAACATATAAGGGTCCTATGGGGATCCATACCCTAAAATCTGGAGGGGTTCGGTTTCCTCCACCTTTCAAGATAAATGTGGCTTCTCTCGTCATGGGCTCACGCCCGTAATCAACCATGATCCTCTCTAAGTATAGATTGTCTCTAACTTTGTCCAGCTCCTTCTTCCCATAGGATCATAACTCAATTGATCCACTACTGAAGCCCATCTGGTATATCTCAGCCCATCCTTCCATAACCTGTACATTTCCCCTAGGGTCCGGGGATGTCGGGCTAAGGCAAAATCTTCACACAGTTCTCTTAGCCTCAGTCTATATTCTACCATTGTTTCATCATTTCTCTTTGTAAAATTCCTTGCCCTTTCCCTAGTCTCACCCAGAGAGACCTACATCAAACAATACTACTAATTAGACTCAGCAAGAAAACGTTTTTAACTCCATTTAACCTAGTAGTTAGATTTCTAGGTCCGGTTTCTTTTAATTCTATTGTCTTATTTTATAACCTAGTGCTCTGATACCAACTTAAACTGTCACGCCCCGTAGGGTATCCTAAACGTAACAGCCCACCACATACTAAGTAAGACTCTCGAGTTCCCTACCGGGGCCTTCGGAAGTCTTAAGTAGATGTAAAGCGTTCCTTTACGACAATAGAATACTTCAACAAATGGAGTTAAACAGTTTAACGAGGCATTCATTAGCCATAGATAATAAATCAAAACGCATAATTAAAGTTTACAAAATCTAAGGGGCATTCCCCCGCAAAAGAATAACAGTCTATTACAGTCATCCAGAGTCCTTAGTTTCCAATGGAAGTCTATACAAAAAGGAATGAATTAAACTTCTATGGGAAACTCCTATCTCCGGTACCTGCGCTGTGGCTTGTTGGCCTAAGCCATATAAATCATGCTGCAAAAGATAGAAACTATGGGGCGTAAGCTAACTAGCTTAGTGAGCAATACTTCCATGCAATTAACATAATCAGTCAACAAGTAATTATTCAGCAAGTGTATGCATCAACAAATGAATCACAAACATATGACCAACCGGAAATCATATGTGGATGGACTTGCGCCCTCCATCCCGGGTTAGCAGATTAACGAATCCTGCGGTACGACGCCGTTTAAGCTCACGGTCAACTAAAAGACTTCGTTTTATGGATCACGATTAACCAACAAATGCGAATGCTCCAACCCCATCGTGACATGAATGAATTCAATTTATAGTTGGAGTCGAATATTCATTAATTCAGTTCTTTTAAGTGACCAACAAGAGTTCGCAGACATTCATCATAAGATACTAATGAACAGTCAATATCTTAACACCTGGTTTCGATATTCCTTAACTCCATTGCACATATCAACAATAACAACATAAACAATTCCCATATACCCCATCATGCATATACAATTTCTTTTATCTTTGCCTATACCACTAGTGCCACTACATTACAAACACAATCATTAATTGAGAGTGGAAGTAAACTCACTCGGCCATTGGACGCCAAACTTCTTAATAATAATAGTTGGGAGGTAGAGTGTCGCCCTGCTTGAGATCACCTACCAAGCAAGAATAATCCTAATGATATTCTCATCATGTAACTAAATCAAACTATACATCTAGGCTAGTTGAATTCGGATTTCTCGCTATTTTCGGAAGTTCCGACTTAAAACGGCCATAACTTGGTCATTTTAACTCGGAATTTCGCAAATTTTATATCGATCTCTATCTACTTCGAAAGATCTATCTATTTCAAGTATTATTTTCAAGTTTTGAAAATAGTAAGGACACAGAACAGTGGGATCAGTTCTGTTCCGCAATTGACCCACTTTTGAAAATGTGTTTTGCTCTTGAAAAGAAATGTTCCTAGTCGATGGTTCATGCATGAATGATATAGGAATGATCTACTAATGCATGCCATGTAATGAACTCAATATGTGCATGGTATGATAATCTTGTGGTAATAAACCCTTATGAACTCCTAAGTGTTAGAAAATCTTTCAAAAGGTTATTTCTAGTAGACTATTTTTCCACATTATACTCCTTAGGGTTTCTTGGCTTTTAGTCTTGTAGTCCACTTGTTTTCTATCTAAAAATAAGTTCCCAAAGTCTATAATAGTCATGGCCTCCATTCATGCATAAAAATTCACATTTTTCATTTGGTAAACATGTTTTTAAATAAGCTATTTGTGAAAATCCGAATTTTCCAAATTTCCTTTTCTTACATTTTTCTTAAGGAAATCTTGTCTAATGCATTAAAAATGGAGCTTCAATGTATACATTATCTAAGGACTTCATTTAGCTTATAAAACATCCATTTTAGACTTAAATACTAAGTGTTTATTTAGGCATTACCCAAAATTACGAATTTGACTACACATCCAAAGTCAACATTTTTCCTTCTAACTTCACCTCTTGTTTTCCTTATTTTTATTATGCCTAAACTCATCTAAACTCATGAAAATAATTCCTTTAACATGTCTATTACACATACCCTCCATTTTTCTTATGAAATATGAGTTTAAAGTTGATTTTGGGGGTCTTTAAGGTAGGGTTTCCATTTCATCCAAATTTTCAACTTTTCATATCTAACAAAGCCCTTCCTTTTTCAATGTTCTTGCCTTCTATAAGTGAAGATATACTATCTAACATCTCTATACATGAACAAGACTTTATTCTTATGATCATCAAAGCATGTAAAGCAAAATGAACCTATGATCATGCATTTACATGAAGTTGTGAATGTCTAAACCTTAGATCTACTACATATGATATAGAAAGCATGGATCTCATGGCATGAACAACAATATATGTGCAAGATCACTACTTTACATGCATGAACAAGTTGATATTTCAAACAAAACTCATTTAAAGGCTAGATCCACTTCTTGAGATGGCTTGAGATTCTTGTAGTAGTGTTTTCCTGTCCCTTGCTCATGCTCATTGGGATTTAGATGAGAAAACACACAAGAATGATCTTGCCATAACAAGATTTAGGATGTACAAGGCCTAAATATACATACCAAAGGAGTCTTGAAGGAGGAAAGAAGAAGAAACAAAGTTGAAATTGTAAGAGGAAGGGGGAGGGAAGTGCTCGGCACTTGAGAGGAGAAGAAGAGAGGTTTTGCTCCTTTTTCAAAGTTAAAATGAAAGAAAAATGAAGAGAGAGAGAGAACATTTAGTATATATATCATGTAAATTAGGGTTTAACTTTATTAAATGGGGTAAAAATAATCAAATGAGAGGGGGAAATTGAGGGAGGGGCGCCGGCCTCATGTGTGTGTGTGTGAGTTTTGAAAAAAAAATGAAATTTGTAATTTAGTAAATGAAAATGTAATAAATGTAATAATTATTTAAAAGACAAAATTTCTTGGAAAAGAAAATTGAAATGAGTAGTTGTAAGGATGTAAGAATAGGGTATGGGTAGTGTGTAGTGTAGGTTGTACTTGTGAATAGTAGACAAGACATCTACTTTACCGGTTGTTCCGAAAACACGGGAAAAGCTATAACTGTAATTTTTATAGCTCGAAAAATTATGAAATTGATATTTTTGGAATCCTTATAAAATTACGGTTCTAATGAATATTCCGGAACATTTTTCTGAATCCGTAGTCCGGGCACGCTTTTCGGTAATTAGGCTCGGGAAGGCCCGGAATTGAAAAATTCCCGAATTTAAAACTTTCAAAGGTTTGAAATGTACTTTGGAACAATAATTCAAATTCATTTACTTCGTAATATTTATTTTACTATGAAACCAAAGGAAAGCCGGATTTAGGGTTCCTAGGCTTCATTCACTAAACTCAACCTGATCGGATTAGGGTTTCGCTTCCAATTCCTGGGGTTTCATAGCTACTGAGAATTTCCGGGGTTTACAATGATCCTGAGGAGGAGTTTTCATACCCTGAGGATTATTTCGATTAGTGGAAATACTGATTGACTCATCCATAAGAAAGAAGTGTCCTCATGGCCAAGTAAGTTTATTTCCTACCTTTTACGTACTTGTTTGTGCTCGTAGCTAGAGGTACTAGAAGTAGGAAAAGATGAAAATAAATTATGTATGATAATATTGGTTGAAAGAATGCTAAGCATACCGAGACATGAATCGTTGTTAATTAAATTGTATTTTATTATTATTATGTTGGAGTGTGTGCAAATTTTGTGATCACTTTTAAATTACTTTAATCATATATTATGAGTTATATTAATTGATTCATGAATATCACATAGTTAATTGTATTTCAAGAGCTACTATACTTGATGGGACAAGAGTATAGTATTCGAGTTTGCAGGAGCCATAAATCTGCAAGATGGGCGAATAGGAGCTAGGAAGAACTATTTCAAGATGGGCGAGTAGGAGCCTGAAATAAACTACATAAGTTAGATTTTAAAGATGGGTTTTAAAGAGCTTGAAACACCTAACCTCTGAATGGAAGGGTAAATCCATTCAAAACATATGATTTCCGGTAAATCATATGTATCGTTTGATCACTTGCTTGATGCATTCATATGTTTCTTTAATAACTTGTTTGAAATTATTTATATAAGTACATTGATTCAGGAATATTCTCACTAAGCTAGCTAAGCTTATACTCCGATAGACTTTGTTGTAACAAGACCAACTTCCTTATGCCCAATGACTTCATATACTCGAGTGGGATTATGTTTTGGGGAGCTTCTATAAATCTTTTGAAGATCTTAAATTAAATATCCTTTAATATCTTTTGGTGTTAGTATTGTTTCCTTGTGTAAAAGACTAAGCTAATATTATGATTGTTTGGAGATTTATAGGGGAAAGCCCTTAAGATGATGTAAGAATTATATTATTATAATGTTGAAATTAGATGGTTATTTAAATTTCTTGTATGCTTTATTTACTATCTCAAACTACACATCCCACCGGTGTCTCCTATTGTTGTGATAGACACCTTACATATGGTGTTGAAGCTTTCGCATGACTTCAGGAAGTCATTCTTAAGTTTTAATACTGTATGTGGTTGGCTACCACGTCTAGGGTACCCTTTTGGGCGTGACAATATACCGATTTCTACATATTTGACGACAGCTATCTATTTCTAGACTTATTTCCAACAAACAAGGTCGGTTGGTCCATAAACAATAGGGTACATAATACTATACAAATTTTCCATTCCACAATTCAACTCCTAATTTCAAACTAAGCATCATACTAAAGCTTTGATAGATACTTAGCTATCATTATATCTTGTAAGATTCTATTATATACATATATAACTCAATATCATGCATGATTCATGAGTGGTTGGTAATTCTAATTCCTCATGTACTTAGATAATGTCAAATAGGATGTATAGGATATTATTTTCCTAACTTTGTTTCTACCAAGTGCATCATGTATATATGCAATACCTACAAGCTATTGTTATGAAGGTTATGAGATGATCTATCTATATGTATATTCTAAATGATATAGTACCAAGAATTCTTTTTGAAAAACTTTTGCTTTGCAAAACTTTTAAAATTACTATACTTAAGAAAAATATTTTTTCTTCTTGTAAAATCACACTTACTTTTATCAAAACTCAACCTTGATGACCCATATACCCAACACCTTCATTATCTTAATAAAAACCTTCATTTTTTTGGTTAGAAAATAGATGTTTAAATAGGTGGTTTACCTAATTGCGAATTTTACAAAATTTTTAAAGAATGAAAACAATATTTAATATATTTTTTTGAAACCATTCCTTGTTTTTAGGATTATACTTTGATAAACCTCTCATATCCTTGTCAAAATTAGGTCTTTGTTACATGTATTCCCTAGGACTTTTATTTTTCTATGAAAATCATCATTTTGGCATTTGTAATTAGGTGTTTAAATAGTGGCCATTTTCAAATCCGAATTTTAAAATTTCCATTTGGGGTTATTTCTTTTGTGAAACTCATTTAATTTTTCAAAAATTATTCCCTAATCAAACCTACTCCATAAGGCTTCCATTTTTCTAATAAAAACCTTGTTTTAGGGTTGAAAAATGGGTGTTTACACTTCAAACTTCCCTTATTATGAATTTAAAACTTGTTATTGGGATTGAAACATAACTTTTGTAAACTTTTCCTTGTTTTGAAGATATTCCTTAGTAGATCTAAGCTTTACTTATCAAGATCATCCATTTATGATATCTATTCCCTAAGCCCTTCATTTTCAATGTAAAATATACATTTTGAAGTTGAAAAATAGCTTTTCTAAATATGGTTACTTTTTATCCGAATTTTCAAAAACCATTTTTGTTGAAACTAAAGTAGATCTTGAACTTTTTATCTTTTTCCTACTATCATCATACTACTACAAGTTATTTGTTAACATAAAACAAAAGCCTAATGCCTTTATGAACTCAAAACAACTAGATTTAGTTTACTATACTAGTCATAAATGCATGAACATTATGATGATTGTGTGAATATGATTAGATGATGAATATATGCACAAATCATTAATAATAACAATATAACTTGATAATAAAACAAGGAAATAGCAAAATAACTCAAAGAGCAAGATCTACAACATTGTGATGGTAATGATCTCATGTTCAAGTGTTTCCACATCTCTAGCTTAAAGCTCATGGGGATTTTTGAGTGGAATCACACATAAATGATCTTGCCATTACATGTTTTTAAGGTAATGAAGTGTAGATCTATTAGCTATTTAGTGTTTGGATCAAGAAAACTTGAATAAATCAAAAGTGTGTGTGTGGGTAGAGAAAGGGGGGCTCGCGGTTTCTAGAGAGGAAAAGGAGAGAGTTTTGAAAAATTTTTCCAAAGAGAAAATGAAGAAAGAAGAAAAATGAAATGATGAAGGCATAAAGTGGTATTTATAGAAAAGAGAATTTAGGGTTGTGTGATTAAACAATCGAAGAAAAATCAACAAATGAGAGAAAGCAAGGGGGAACATGCGTCGGTTTGCATAAGGAGAGAGAGAGAGATGTGTGTTGTGTAAGATTCAAAATTAAATAAGTAATTTAAGTAGTAAAAGTTGTATTTGAAAAGTAAATTATAAGGAAAATGATGGAATTGTAGGAATAGGTTGTAAGGATGTAAGAAATAAGTTATGAGTAGTTGTACTTGTGAATAGTGTGAAAGAAATCAAAAAGTAGATTAGATAATTACAGTACAGGTAGTAATGAAAATACGATAAAAGGTTATAACTGTTACTTTTACAATCCAAAAAATTATATAACTGATATATTTGGCAATCTTATGAAATTACGAGTTTAACGATATTAATATCATATATTTAATATCTCGAGCCTCGGGACACGCTTTTCAAAATCTAAATTCTATCGGATTCAAAATAGGTCGAAAATTCGCTAATCTGATCTTTTAAGCATCCTAGTATTATTACGAATCAAACTACATTCGACTTCTTGGTTTAGGAACATTGGATTACCGGATCTAAACTGCTAGGGTTTCTTAGGGATTTGTTGACTTAGGTTTTCTGGTTAACTTTCCAGTTTAGGGTTTGAACTTGATATTATCCTAAAAATTAGGGGCTTACATATGTAACCTTCCTTTAGTCTTCTCAATCAAATTCTTTAGATTAATCTTTTTTTATACAAGTTATTCTATGGAATTGAAGGAGATTCGAGAGTGTAACAAAACCCTAGTGTGATTGGAGATTTGGAAGACTCCAATTCAAAGGAAAAGGTAATATTTTTGTTAGGGTTTTATAATTCTTATGATTTTGAAGAGATATCCTTTAGATTTTAATCTAAGTTTATGTGTTGTTTCAAAGGGAATCCAAGATTTGATGTTGTGGATTAGGAGTCTAGATCTGAAGTTGTGATTTCAAATCAAGGAGAAAGGTAAGGGTTTTATTAGATTTATGGTTTATGAGATTTGTAAATTATGGAATTGTAATCATAGTTTATTGTTCAGGAGAATTGAGGATTAGGGTTCCGATTTCCTATTTGAAATCTACAAGTTGTAAGTACGTAAGAATCTATACGATTATAATAATGAATGAACTTTATTTGTTATTGTGATAGAAATTTTAATTGGAAACTTTTTTATATACATGTATATTGAAGGAAGTTGTAGAAGGATTTGGAGAAAGTTGTATTGAAGGGTTCCATTGGATTGAAAACCAAAAGAAGGTGTGTGTTATTCTAATTTCATAGATCTATGGTTAAGGTTTTAGATCTTTGAGTCAGATTATGGAATTTAGGGTTATGGTTTAATTGTGTGGAAATTGAAATTTATTGAGACATATTATTGGTCAGGATACGTGTGAGATCTCTATTCTTATAAGAAGTTTTGTTGGTGGATTGAAATATTGAATGCAATACCAGCTATAACCTTACCATATTTGATTATATGTGCTTGTAGGATTAGTTGTTAAATTAACTTAATAATTATTGGACCTTAATTGAACGAATGTTGCTTGTGCTTGGCTGTGGTTAGTAAAGACCACGACAGTAATGTGATACTAACGCTAGCAACCTGATGATCCTTGTGTGGTAGTGTCCCGAGTGGAGTTGCACCTTTCATGCCCCAAAGGATATCCTAAATGTAACAGTCCGCCGCATGCTAAATGAGACTTAGGAATCACTACCATAGTCATTCGAAAGTCTTTTATTAGATGCAAGGCGTTCCCTTACGACAATAGAATACATATACAATTGAAGATAGATAGTTCAACTTGATAGAATAAGCATAAAACATAAACCACAAATATCTCAAGATCATTTATAGAATTCTAAGGGGCATTCCCCCGCTAAACAAAAAGTAAAGATATTAGTTTTTAATAACAACCCGAGCGTTTAAGGTTTCCTATGAAATTCTATACAAAGCTAATTATAACTTCTAAGGGAAAACTCCTAACTTCATATTACCTGATTTGGCCAAGTCCAAGGATGTAACCATATGTACGGGAATTGCATAAAAAAGAAGCTATAAGGGTATAAGCTACGCTAGCGTAGTGAGTTTCACTCCCAAAATTAAATACTCCATCAAACAATAGGGCAAGCAAGTTATATTAGACAATCATATGAAATGCATAAGCACTTAAGCATGCAATACACAAGACTTTCCGGGAGTCCTATGTTGAATGGATTTACGCCCTCCATTCGGGGTTAGGTGTTTCAAGCCCATACGACCATAGATTTCAATTTTTTCTCATTCATTTAGTGGTTATTCCAGGTGCTCACCCATTCATTAATTATGTAGTTGATTCAAGTGCCTACTCCACTTTCATTTTAATTCGGGTGACCCCGCACCACTATTCGAGTTTTCAGGCCACCTATTGCCTATCTATTATGCCTTCTTCCCACAAAGGTATAATAACAAATGTAATGTGACTCACATATGTTATGCATGTGCAATTTAATATATGGTCATGGCATTTTATTTAATTGAATTATAGGCGATCATAGAAATTTCGGAGACTTCAATTCTATACTAAATCATATATATATTTATAACAATTCCCATTTTGATATTCTTATCATCGATTCAACTAAGTAGAATTCACATGCACATTCCAATTTTATCTTGCTCTAGTTTTAATACAAGCACAATCATAAGCATGGAATTTAGGAAAAGTGAACTTACTCGGCCATTGACACTGGTCTCTAATAGTAGTACTCCGAAAACAAGAATTCCCCAATTTAAAGTCATCTAAACGAAAGAAATACCCAAATGAGTATTTCAAAGCATAACTAATTCCAACCTATTAAATAAAAACTCTTAAGTTCGTAATTTTTGTGGTAGATGGACATCCTAACTCAAAACGGCCATAACTTAGTCATTTTAACTCGGAATTTTACAAATAAGCTATCGATTTCTATCTACTTCAAAAGATCTATCTATTTTTTATGTTATTCTTAATTTTTGAAAACTTTTAGGTCTTGAAAAGGTCGGATCAGATCTAATCAGTAGCTAAAAATTGCATTTCTGAAATTGTTTTGTGAAATTTGCATTGTTCCAATCAAGTATATTATATATGCATGCAATATCTACAAGTTATTATCATGAATGACATGATATGAGCTATCTATATGCATATCCTTAATGATTTTTGGTTAAAAAAAAATTTTGGAAGACTTTTACTTTGCAACAACTTCAAGAACACTTGGTTGAGAAAAACTAGCTTTATTTCTTTGAAAATTATCCATATTTTTACTAAGATAAGATCGTAATGACCTACATATCTAATGCCTTCATTATCGTAATAAAATTCTTCATTTAGGAGTTGAAAAATAGATGTTTAAATAAGGGTTTTGTTTAATTACAGATTTACAAAATTTTAAGGAAATGAAAATATTGTTTGATCTATGTTTTGAAACCTTTCCTTTGTTTTAGTATTATGCTTTGATGAAATTCATTACTCCTATCAAAATCAAGTCTTTATTACATCTATTTCCTAAGGCTTTTATTTTTCTATTAAAATCCTCATTTTAGCATTTGGAAATAAGTGTTTACATGGGGGGTCATTTCTAGATCCGAATTTTGAAACTCGTGTTTGAGATTATTTCTTGTGTAAAACTCATTCAATCTTTCTAAAATTAAGTCCTAATTAAATCTACTCTCTAAGGCTTCTATTTCTTCAATAAAATTCTTGCTTTAGAGTTGGAAAATAGGTATTTACTTGGCATTTCACCCTAAGTACGAATTTCAAGTTTTTATTGGGGTTGAAACAAGTTCTAACTTATCTTTTATAACCTTTTTCTTGTTTTGGAAATTTCTCTTAGTAAAACTAAGCTCAACTTATAAAAATCATTCCTTTATGATACCTATCCCCTAAGCCCTTCTTTTTAAATATAAGATCTTCATTTTAGAGTTGGAAAATAGGTTTTCTAAATGGTTATTTCTCAATATCCGAATTTCAAAAATCATTTTTCTGATAGAAACAAAATAGATCTTGAGCTTTGGCAACACCTTCATCAAGACTATCATATTGCGAATCTTTTATGTATATACGACAAATATCTATGGCATTTATGGACTAAAAATAAGTAGATCTATTATATTATCCATATCATGGATGCAAATATAACATGAACATTATGTAGATGAGAATAATAATAAAAAAAATATATGCACAAAATATACATAAGAGCAATATATAACAATATTATAGCAAAATACTAGTAAATCAACTTAAATAATGGGATCCACATATTGTGATGGCAAGAATATTATACATTAGTGTTTCCACATCCCTAGCATAAAGCTCATGGGAATTTTTGGTGAAACCACACATGTATGATCTTTCCATGACATGTTTTATTGTGGTAGGGTCAAGATCTATTATCTATTTAGTGTTTTGGAACAAGATAACTTGAAGAAATAGTTTGTGTGTGTGAGAGAGAGGGAGGGGGTCACGACAAGGAGAGGAGAGGGTGGGAGAGAAAGACTCTTTCCAAAGTTTGATCTTTTGTAAAAAGGGAGAAAGTGAAAAAATAAAAGGTAAAAGAGAGTTTATATAGGAAATAGATTAGGGTTTTTGTGTGATTAAAAAAATGGAGAAAATTAAAACAATGTGAGGGCATATGGGGGGAGGGGAGATCACTCTGGTTTTGAAGGGGGAAGAGAAAGAGTGTTATGTAATTTGTTTTGTGTAATAAAATTCAAATTTAATAAGTATTTTAAGTAGTAAAAGTTGTATTGGAAAAGAAAATGTATGGAAAATGATATAAGTTTATAAGAATAGGTTGTAAGAATAGGGTATGAGTGGTTGTACTTGTGAATAGCGTGATAAAAATCAAAAGTAGATTAGACAATTAAATTACCGGTAGTAATGACAATACGACAAAAATGCTATAAATGTAATTTTTATAAATCGAAAAAATTTTTTAATTTATATTTTTGAATTCCTTATTAAATTTCGGTTCTAACGAGTCCTATATAATATTTTTCTATTTCTGAGTCCCAGGGACTGGTTTTAGAGGACAGATCCTGATCGGGTTCGAAACGGATGAATTTCTTTGAAATTTGATCTTTTATGTTTTGATAAATTATCTAGGACTATATTCTAGAGCTAACTCGTTTTTATTATTCCAGGTTTTCGTTCTCGAGATTGCCAGACTTAGGGTTGCTAGGTCCAAACTAGTCCTAGGGTATTCTTTTAAGGTTTCAATTTCCGGTTCCAATCTCCGAAACCGAATTCAGGTTACTAAGAGAACAAGGGCTCACAGCACCTGGAGATGATTTTGGTAGATCAGGAGTCGTTTTCAGCTTAATTATGGAACGCATCTATATATGTATATACTATTATAATATAGCTTTCACCCGGGCCATAAGTTACTCAAGGTTTAGGATTAGTGATCAATAGTCCTAAACTGTGTTGATTGCAGGCTAATGAAAAGATAATTAATTTGTGCTTGTTGCATTAGAATATAAGTTGTATATGATATTGTGATTTGCATGTTCATGTTCATGTTCATGTTCATGTGCATGTGCTTTCGATTTGGTGTACTGGGTGTTTTCGCTCAATCTTTATTTTTCCCATAGGTACAGGTGAAGATTCTATGATTTATGACTTGACAGGCTATGATGTATTTGTTGATGATGGGGACTGCGACGCCGGTTATGACCATCCTACTGACAATTGAGAGTTAGCTATTAGTGATTAGAGATGAAGAAACATATTTCTTATTTAGCTAGTTTTCATTTGAAGACTTTTAAATATAAGGATTTTATTATTTTTAGAATTGATGTTTAGATGATCTATAAGTTGAGGACATTTATTTTAATATGAAAAAAGTTTGAAAGTTTCCCTATATGTGAGTATTTGGTGAAATTCGAAATACATACTTGTGGTTTTAGAAATCTATAGCGTTAGAGTGTTTATCATGATAAGGACACGTGACGAGATGATAACGCCTTTAGGTTAGGGCGTTATAGCTTAAGTGGTATCAGAGCTTTAGGTTTGATCTCTTTAGAATTAAGTTATGAACTCCTTAGGGCAATGAGCATTGATGAGTGGGGTAGAAATAATAAGAGTTGTTTATATTTATAGTGTCATGCCCCATAAGGTATCTTAAACGTAAAAGCCCGCCACATACTATATAAGACTCTCGAATTTCTACCCGAGCCCTTCGGGAGTCTTGTATAGATGTAAAGCATCCCTTTACAACAATAGAATACTCGATCAATGGAGTTAAGAAGTTTAATGTGGCATTCATTAGCCATAGATAATAAATCAAAACACATATATATACTTTACAAAGTCTAAGGGGCATTCCCCCGCAAAATAATATTAAGTCCATTACAGTCATCCAGAGTCCTTTAGTTTCTAACGGAAGTCTAAACAAAATCGAATTAAACTTCTAAGGGAAACTCCTAGCTCAGGTACCTGAGCTGTGGCTTGCCTCGGCCTAAGCCAAATGAACTCGTGCTGCAACAAGTAAAAACTGTAGGAGTGGAAACTTCCATATCACAATTAAGACAAATCATTCAAACAAATGGTTACTCAAACAAATGATATGCATCTAACAAATGAGTTCAGCAAACATATGACCAACCGGAAATCATATGTGGATGGACTTGCGCCCTCTATCCCGGGTTAGCAGATTAACGAATCCTGCGGTATGACGCTGTTTAAGCTCACGGTCAACTGAACAATAATTCATTTTATGGATCACGATTAACCAACAATTTCGTTTTATAGATCACAATTAACCAACATATTCGTTTTATGGGTCACGAAAAACCAACAAATGCTAATGCTCCATCCCGGTTGTGATATGAATGAGGTTCAATAATAGATTAATCCAATTCTTTTAGGTGACCAATCAATATTCGCAGACAATCAATCATAACTCTACGTTATACAAGCAGTAGCTTAACACCCGGCTTCGATATTCCTTAACTTCAACTTCACATATCAACAGCAGACAAGTATATAATTCCCATATACCCCATCATGCGTAATCATTTTTATCTTTGCCTAAACAACTAATGTCACTATCATTGCAATCACAAGCAATAATTGAGAGCGGAAGTAATACTCACTCAACCATGGTACGCCGGTCTCTTAGTAATAGTAGTCGGGTGGTAGGGTATCGTCTTGCTCGGGATCACCTACCAAATAAGAACAACCTAATAAGAATCTCATCACTAAAATAATTCAAGCTATGCATCTAAACTACATAAACACGGAATACCTCGCAATTTGCAGAAGTCCAACTTAAAATGGCCATAACTTGGTTATTTTAACACTGGAATTTTGCAAATTTTATATCGATTTCTATCTACATCAAAAGATCTATCTATTTCTAATATTATTTTCAAGTTTTGAAAACATTAAGGTCACGGACAGAAGCTCAGATCTGTTTCTGTAATGTTCCGATTCCGAAAAATTGTTTCGTGTATGGTAAAAATGTTTCCTAGTTGATGATTCATGTATAGATGGTATATGAATGAATTCCTAGTATGAAGTCATGTAAATGAGCTCAATATGCATGGTCTTGATGATTTTTTATGATGAACTCTTATGAACTCCTATTATATAAAACTCCATAATAAGTCACTTCAAAAAGTTATTCTTCCCAACTTTACATTTCCTAGGGTTTTTAGGATTTTATTCTTGGAATTTACTTGTTATCTAAATAAAAATGAGTTCTTAACATCTATACTATCCATGAAAAAATCCACATTTTTCACTTGGTAAATATGTTTTTAAATAAGCTTTTCACAAAAATCCGAATTTTGGAAATTTTCTTTTCTTGCATTTTTCCTATGAGAAAACTTGTTTAATGCATTAAAAATTGAAGCTTTATTATATCTATTGTCCAAAAACTTCATTTAATTCATAAAACATGCAATTTGAGCTTGGACACTAAGTGTTTATGTAAGCATCATCCCAAAATACGAATTTAACAATTTAATCACTATCTCAAAATTTTCCATTCTAACTTCACTACTTGTTTTACATATTACTCATGCCTAAACTCATTAAACTTATAAAAATTATTCCTTAAGGATACCTATTACATATACCTTCCATTTTTCATGAAAAATATGAGTTTTAAAGTGGTTTTGGTGGTTTTTAAAATAGGGTTCGAAAATCATCCGAATTTCCATAAGACATTTCTAACCAAAATCTTTTCTTTTTCAAGTTTCTTGCCTCCTATACATGAAGATCTACCATCTAACACATCTATATACATGCAAGACTAAGCTTCTATGATCATAATGCATGTAAGCTCAAAACAACCACATGAACATAAATGTCAATGAATGTATGAGTGTCCAACACTTAGATCTACTACATATGGTGCATGAATCATGAGTTTCATGGCATGAACATAAATTTCTATGCAAGATTGCTACTTTACATGCATGAACATCACATTTTCTCAACAAAAACTTTTTTAAACTCTAGATCCACTTCTTATGATGGCTTGATATTCTTGTATAAGTGTTTTCATATCCCTAGCATATGCTCATTGGGATTAAATGTGAAAAACACACAAGAATAGCTTTGCCATTACAAGATAATGTAGGAATAAGGTTTAGAATCATCACCTAAATGAAGATTTGGAGATGAAAAGAAGAGGAAATGAGTTGTGTGTGTGAGTGTGAGAGGAGGAGGGGGTCATGGCACAACTAGAGAAGAAAAGAGATTTTCAACTTGTAAAAATTTGAACAAGTGAAAAATGAGGAGAGAGAGAGAATATGAGCTTATATATTAGTTGGATTAGGGTTTTAATTAAATAAAATGAGTGAAAATATGGCAAAAATGAGGGGAAATGGGAGTGGGGCGCCCGCCATGAGGGGGTGAGTGAGAGAGAGAGTTTGAATTTTGACAAAATTTGTATTTTATGTAATAAAATGTAATAATTGTATTAATTAATTAGGAAACAAAATTTATTGGAAAAGAAAATTGTAATGAGTAGTTGTAAGGATGTAAGAATAGGGTATGGGTAGTGTGTAGTGTAGGTTGTAGTTGTGAATAGTAGACAAGACATCTACTTTACCGGTTGTAACGAAAACACGGAAAAAGGCTATAACTGTAATTTTTATAACCCAAAATTAAAAATTGATATTTTTGAAATCCTTGTAAAATTACGATTCTAATGAATATTTCGAATACTTTTTCTGAGTTTGTGAAACTGGGGCACGTTTTTTCCTAATTGAGCTCGAGAAGGCCCGGAATTGAAAAATTCTTGAATTTAAGACTTTCTAAGGTTTAAAATATATTTTAAAATAATTATTCATTTACTTTATAAAACTTCTTTTATTATGAAACCGAAGGAAAGCCGGATTTAGGGTTCCTAAACTTCTCTCACTAGACTTAAACTGGACTGGATTAAGGTTTTGCTTTTTAACTCCCTGGGTTTACTTAGCTACTGAGAATGCCAAGGTTTACAACCTCCCCACCTTGAACAGAGTTTTGTCCTCAAAACTGAACTGACGTACCTTGTCCTTCAAATAGCTCGGGGTACTTCCTTCATATTTCCTCCTCAGCTTCCCAAGTTGCTTCCTCAAAGGCATGATTCCTCCATAATACTTTAACATAGTGAATGTCCTTGTTCCGTAGCCTTTGAGTTTTCTTATCCAATATCTTTACAGGATGTTCTTCATATGTCAGGTTTTCTTTCAGCTGAAGTGGTTCCAATTCCAAAATCCTTTTTGGGTCGGCCACATACTTTCTCAATACTGACACATGGAACACGTTGTGGATCCCGAATAGATTTGGTGGCAAAGCTAGCCGATACGCCAGATCTCCGACTTTTTCCAAGATTTCAAAAGGTCCAATGTATCTCGGGCTCAACTTTCCTTGTGTACGCATTCTTTTAATGCTTTTAATCGGACTTATCTTTAGGTACACATGGTCACCTACATTGAATTCGAGTTCTCTTCTTTTCAGGTCTGCCCAGCTCTTTTGCCTATCCAGAGCCTCTTTCATTTTCTGCTGGATTACCCTCACTTTATTGGTGGCTTCTTGTACCAATTCCGGCCCAATAGCTATCTTTTCCACTTCATCCCAAAACAAAGGGGATCTGCAGCGTCATCCATACAGAGCTTCATAAGGTGGCATCTGAATAGTTGAGTGATAGCTGTTATTGTAAGCAAACTTGATTGGATGCACATGACTATCCCAACTCCCTTTGAATTCCAAGGCACACGCTCTTAACATGTCTTCCAGGGTTTGGATCGTTCGCTCAGACTGTCCATCGGTCTGAGGGTGATATGCCGTACTAAAATGCAACTTGGTGCCCAAACTCTTTTGCAGGCTTGTCCAAAACTTGGACACGAATCTTGGTTCCCTATCTGAAATAATCCCTGCAGGTATGTCATGTAACTGTACGATCTCCCGGATATAGATTTTGGCTAACTTTTCCATTGAATAGGTCATATTTATGGGTAAGAAGTGCGTTGACTTGGTTAACCAATCCACTATTACCCATACAACGTCACAACCAGAAGGAGTCTTAGGAAAACCATACATAAAATCCATAGATATCTGATCCCACTTCCACTCTGGAATGGGTAAAGGCTTTAACAATCCACCCGGCCTTTGGTGCTTTACTTTCACCTGCTGGCAAATCGTACATTTCATTACATATTCTGCCACATCTCGCTTCATGCCGTTCCACCAATAGCGGCTTTTCAAATTTTGGTACATCTTGGTACCTCCCGGATGTATGGTATAACCGGAGTTATGAGCTTCACTCATTATTTCCTTCCTCAACTCTTCGTCTTCTGGTACACACAACCTTCCTTTCATTTTAATTACATCCTCATCGTCTATTGCAAAGTCAAGGTACTTTTCTACTTGGGTTTCCCTTTTTATCTTTTGTATCACTTCGTCATACCTTTAGGCTTCTTTGATTCTCTCTATTAGGGTCGGCTCCAATGCCAGGTTGGCTATCTCAAGCTCAGCACTTTGGTCTATGAACTCAATCTTTAACTTCTCAAAATCCCTAATCAGATCCCTTTGACTTGTGATCAAGGCGGCTACTTCCCTATAGTTTTTCCAACTTAGGGCATCTGCGACTGCATTAACTTTCCCTGGGCAGTAATTTATTCCAAATCATAATCCTTTATCAGTTCTAGCCATCTCCTTTGTCTCATATTCAGTTCCTTTTGTGTGAACAGATATTTAAGGCTTTTTATGATCCGTGTATATCTCACACCTTTGTCCATATAAATAATGTCTCCATAGTTTCAAGGCGAAGACAACTACAGCCAATTCCAGATCATGTGTAGGGTAGTTCTGCTCGTGGGGTCTCAATTGTCGAGAAGCATATGCAATAACTTTCCCTTCCTGCATTAATACACATCCAAGACCATTCCTCGAGGCATCACTATGCACTGTATAAGACTTTTTCGGGTTCGGTAAAACCAAGATCTGTGCTAATACTAGTCGCCGTTTCAATTCCTGGAAGCTCTGTTCCCTCTTATCTGTCCAAACAAAATTCTCATTCTTTTGGGTCAATTGAGTCAGTAGCTTGGCTATCTTTGAGAAATCCTTCACAAACTTAGGATAGTAACCAGCCAATCCCAAGAAACTTCTTACTTCAGTAACCGTTTGTGGTGATTTCCATTCTACTACAGCCTTAATCTTTTCGGGGTCAACTGATATCCCATCACCAGTTACTACATGTCCAAGAAAAGATATTCTGTCCAACCAAAAATCACTTTTGGACAATTTGGCGTATAACTTGTTGTCCCTTAAGGTTTACAACGCCAAACGAAGATGTCCCTCGTGTTGTTCCTTGGTCTTCGAATATATTAGGATGTCGTCTATGAAGACTATCACACATTTATCCAAAAGTAGCTTATAAACTCTGTTCATAAGGTCCATAAATGCAGCTGGTGCATTAGTCAACCTGAACGACATCACTAGAAATTCGTAGTGTCCATAACGAGTACGAAATGCCGTCTTTGGTACATCTTCAGGCTTTATCCTCAATTGATGGTATCCCGAATGCAGATCAATGCGTGAAAACACACAAGCCCCTTGTAGTCGATCAAACAAATCGTCAATTCTTGGCAGAGGGTATCGATTCTTGATAGTTACCTTATTCAACTCACGATAATCGATACACAGTCTCATTGATCCATCCTTCTTCTTTACAAACAAAACAAGTGCGCCCCATGGCGACACACTTGGTCTTATGAATTTTTGATCCAAAAGTTCATGCAATTGTGTCTTTAACTCCTTTAACTCAGCCGGTGCCATCCGGTATGGTGCTTTGGATATCGGTTCGGTGTTTGGAGCTAAAACAATCTCAAAATCAATTTCCCTTTTTGGTGGTAATCCCGGCAAAATTTCTGGAAACACATCCAAATATTTATTTACCAACGGTATATCCCTTTCTCCACGGGTTTCCTCTTTATCCAAAACACCTTCAATCGGTATTATCTCTTCATCCTCCATCATCAATTCAAAAGAGTTTAACCCAAACCTTCTTGGGACTAGGGTCTCTCCCACAAATTCTACTTTTCCTCCCGATTGATCATAGAAACACACGGTTCTCTTTTGGCAATCCACTACTACTTTTACTTTACTTAGCCAACTCATTCCGAGGATAACTTCGTATTTATTCATCTCCAGTATTATCAAATCACTCTCGGAGTGGTACCCGTGAATTTCCAATGGACAGTCCTTAATCAATTCTCGGGTTGACACAACGCTTCCAGTAGGTGTCTTAATCCTCAAACTAACAGTAGTTGTGGCTATAGGTAATCCAATTTGGTTATCCAAACTAGTGGTGATGAACGAATGTGTCGCTCCCGTGTCAAATAAAACATAAGCCTCCATGCTATTCACTCGTATGTGTCCTAAGGTTAACAAACATCCATCACTTATCAACCCTAAAACACTCTCAAAGCTACCTACATAGGGTTCTTACTTCCACCTTTCCCATAACATATTTAATTTCATTCAGACAACAATTCAAATTAATAAATTAACTTTTAACTTAGGAGGGTTTCTGTTACTAACCTGTCACCAGGCCGCCATCCGCGCCATCTCTTTGATCCAAAGCTGCCAATTCCACTTCCTCATCCTCATCTTCCTCTACCATCCATTGGCCTTCAAAGTTATATAGCCTTATCCCATGCATTGCCGAAGTTCCACGGCTCCCACTTTTATTACCCGACCTCATAGGGTTGGTATTGACCGAAGTCCCAAAGGGTCGAGCGGCTACACTTTTCCATTGGGAACATTCAGAGGCTATGTGCCCTTTCTCCTTGCAAATAAAGCAAGTCGCGGCCATCTTCTTCGGGCACGTATAAACCATACGACCAACATCGCCACAGAAATAACATTTGTTCTTCAACAGTAGACACTGTCTAGGAGCATGAGTCCCCTTGCATTTCTAACAAGTGACATTGGCCTTAATCTGGGTCGGCTTACTACTAGATTCATCCTTAAACCCCTGGTACGGTCTGTATCTCTTTCCTTTGAATCCTGAACTCGAGGCATCAAACGGCCTTTTTCCAAATACCCTCTTGTCAGGTTCCTGGTATTTCCTTTTTCTGGCCCCTTCAATCACTCGGGCCTTTTTCCACCATCTCAAGTGGGTCCTTACTCCAAACTCTTCCAATTTAATCCGCAACTCTTCGTCTAGGCCTCCCAAAAATACTTGCTTCTTCAACTCCTCACTATCCCTGAAAGACTCACGTGCATATTGCAGCAAGTGGACGAACTCGGTCTCATACTGTTCCACAGTTCTCCCTTTTTTTAACGTGGAGGAAGTCAGCACTATACTTTACTCTCAAGCTGGAGGGAAAGTAATTGTCCAAGAATTCCCGGCGAAAAGATTCCCATGTAACCGAGGAAGGCAAGCTTATTCTCTTAGAGTCCCACCAGACCCTCGCATTATATCTCAACATATAAGTTCCATATTCCACTTGTAAATATGGTGGAATCTCATATGCAGCAAAAGATCGCTCAATTTGAGCTAGCCAATCCTCGGCTTCGTCTGGTTTACCAAACGCTCCATCAAAATATCGGTTACTCTTAATGAAATCCGGTAAAGAGCTTCGGTGGGGTCTTCGGTATGGTGGAGGTGGTGGCATGGGCACATTATAGGAATGCTCCTCCTGTGGAGCAGGTGCTTCAGCAGTCACTTCCCTATGATCTGCAGGTGGTGGATGTGGAGCAGAATCCCAGACACTTTGTCCTTGGTGCGGGTTCTGAACTGGGTTTTGGTTTTGGATGAATGTATTCAGGAGATTGGCTAATTGTCCAATCGCGTTCAACACATCGCCCTGCTGATTCTGAGGTGCAACTCTTTGAGGATTAGGTTGGGGTACGGTCGGTTGGTTGGCTTCGTTCGGGAGAGATTCCTGCTCCCAATTCCGAATCCATCAGTTTCGTCTATTTACATATTGTTTAATAAATTTTAGTATTCTTAGGATGTTTTAAATTCTTGAGGAATTTAGTTTGTCAACAAGATTCGAAATTTTGCAGGAATTCGGAAATCAATTTTTCAAAAGAATTGAATTTCATATAATCATAAGGAGAACAAAGAATTCATACATAGCGAAACAAGTTGCAATCTCATAACAATAACATGAATGAATGAATGCTCATGCAGTTTATATGTGGTTAATGCTCTTTATGTCTAATGTCTATCATGCATGCTTCCCACAACTTCCTTCTTTTGAAATAGAAATGATCCTTCATTACTTTAGCAAGCCATACAAAATAGTACATCAAGAATTTCTGTCCACAAAATTTGGCTAGCTATACTCTAGTTTCCGATTCTAAACATTTTCCCTGTTCCTGAAAGCATAACAAAACACAGGGAAAAAGAAGGAATAAAATACTAGCTATCCTGAAATCTTAAGGCAAATTGGCATCCTGCATTGCCTACTACAAAATAAGAAAAACAAGGACTTCACTTGGACTTCATGGGTTTGGCTATCCTTTCGGACTTCACTCATCACTATCATCATCGGAGGTCGAACTAGGAGGTCATCTCCTACCGGAAGAACCACCATTGTCCTATCGGACAAACAAACTAAGGTATTCCCTTATAGTCATCCTTCGCTTCCTAGCAAGTCGGACTAAAGTTTCTTGATCTTGTTCTTCACTTTCCTCCTCCTCTTCTGTTCCTTGCTCCTCCCTCGGGCTCACTTCTTCCTCATCACCTCCTACTTCGGGTTCACCTACTCGGTTCTCCACTATCTCAGGTTCTCTCACAGGTTCTCCACCCACATTTTCAACTTCCATAGGCTCAGGGGCCACCGGTTCTACTACTGCCAAATCAAGCACAGGTGGATGTTCACTCTCAATATAAACGTCCCTCCATAACATGGGATCCAATTCAGGTTCTACCCTTCCACTATCTAGTATCTCCAATACTCGATTAAAATCCCACACCATTTGATTAGGCTCCAGATTCACTCCCTGTAAACCCCGGTAACCTCAGTAGTTAAGAAAACCCCGGAAGTTGAAAAACGAAACCTTAATCCTGTCCAGTTTAAGTCTAGTGAGAGAAGCCTAGAAACTCTAAATCCGGCTTTCCTTCGGTTTCATAATAAAAGAAGTTCTATAAAGTAAATGAATATGAATTATCATTCTAAAGTATATTTTAGACCTTTGAAAGTTTTAAATTCGGGAATTTTTTAATTCCGGGCCTTCCCAAGCTCAATTACTAAAAAGCATGCCCGGGACCACGAACTCAGAAAAATGTTCCGGGATATTCATTAGAACCGTAATTTTATAAGGATTCCAAAAATATCAATTTTATAATTTTCCGGGCTATAAAAATTATAGTTATAGCCTTTTTCCCATGTTTTCGTTACAACCAGTAAAGTAGATGTCTTGTCTACTATTCACAAGTACAACCTACACTACACACTACTCATACCCTATTCTTACATCCTTACAAATACTCATTTCAATTTTCTTTCCCAAGAATTTTTGTCTCTTAAATAATTTTTACATTTATTACATTTTAATTACATAAATTACAAATTTAACAAATTTCAAACACACACACACACACACATCCCCCTAAGGCCGGCGCCCGCCCCCCCCCTCCCACCCCCCCACCACCCCCACCCCCCCCCCCCCCCTTCTCTCTCATTTGATTTGTTTTTACTATCTTTATTCATTAACAAACCTAATTTATTCATATAAAAACACCTTTTTCTCTCTCTCTCTCTCTCCTCATTTTCACTTGTTAAAATTTTTTTTCAAAGAGAAAACCTCTCTTTCTCTCCCTATTGACGCAGTGAGCTCCCCCTCCCCCCCCCCCCCCCCCAACACTCACACACACACAAGCTCAAATCCTCTTCATTTCTACCTCTAATCACCCCATTGGTATGTTGATTTCAAGCCTTATTCCTCCCAAATCTTGTAATGGCAAAGCTATTCTTGTGTGTTTTCCATTTAATCCCAATGATCAAATGCTAGGGACATGAAAACACTTGTACAAGAATAAAAAGCCATCACAAGAAGTGGATCTAGTGTTTAAATGATTTTTATTGAGATATTAACTTGTTCATGTATGTAAAGTAGAGATCTTGCATATATATTGATGTTCATGCCATGAAACTTATGATTCATGCATTATATTTAGTAGATCTAGTGTTTAGACATTATCTTCATCTACAATGTTCATATGGTTATTTTAATTTCATGCATGGATGATCATAAAAATGTAGCCTTGCTTATGTGTAGATATGTTTAGATAGTAGATCTTCATGTATAGAAGGCAAGAAAATTGAAAAAGAAAAGGTTTTGTTAGAAATGATTTGTTGGAAATTCGGATGAATTTAGAACCCTACCTTAAAGACCACCAAAACCACTTAAAAACTCAATTTTTCATACAAATTGGAAGGTATATGTAATATATGCCCTTAAGGAATGATTTTCATAAGTTTAGATGAGTTTAGGCATGAGAAAAAATGTAAAACAAGTAATGGAGTTAGAATGAAAAATTGATATATGGATTATAGTCAAATTCGTAATTAGAATCATGCCTACATGAACACCTAGTATTTAAGTTTAAATTGGATGTTTTATGAGTTAAATGAAGCCCTTAGATAATAGATATAATGAAGCTTCAATTTTTGATGCATTAAACAAGTTTTCTCATAAAGAAAATGCAAGAAAATGGAATTTACAAAATTCGGATTTTTATAAGTAGCTTGTTCAAAAACATAGTTACCCAATAAAAAATGTCGATTTTTATGCATAAATGAAGGCCATGATTAGTATAGATATTGGGAACTTATTTTTAGTTGGATAACAAGCTAATTTCAAGAAAAAATTTTGAAACCCTAGGAATGTAAGGTTGGAAATAAAGCTTTTTATAAGTAGTCAGTAAGGAATTTCTTAATAATTAGGAGATCATAAGAGTCCATCATCAAAGATCATCAAGACCATTCATATATTGAGTTCATTACATGATATTCATATTAGTAACTCATTCATATACCATCTATGTCACGCCCCATAGGGTACCCTAAACGTAACAGTCCGCCACATGCCATATAAGATCCCCGAATTACCACCTTAGTCCTTCGAGAGTCTTATATAGATGTAAGGTGTACCTTTACACAATAGAGTACAAGTCCGAATGGAGATAAAAGCTTAATTTGGCATGCATGGGCAATAGGATATAATTCATGAACATAAATAAATATTACAAAATTCTAAGGGGCATTCCCCCGCAAAAGAATATTTAACGGTCCATTACAGTCATCCAAGTCTTAGAAGTTTTCTATGGAAGTCTAATACAAAAATTACAACTTCTAGGGAAAACTCCTAGCTTCGGTACCTGTTCAGCCGGGTCTCTTCGCCTAAGCCATAAATGTGTAAGCTGCAAAAGGAACGGACTGTAGGGACGTAAGCTAACTAGCTTAGTGAGTGTAATCTCCCACAAAAACATTTATATCACAACAATTCAACCAAGTTATTAATCAAGCAAGTGTATGCATCAAAACACATGAGTTCAATATACATATGACCAACCGGAAATCATATGTGGATGGAATTGCGCCCTCCATCCCGGGTTAGCAGATTAACGAATCCTGCAGTACTAACAATATCCCGTTTATGGATCACGGCTAACCTACGATTATTCGATGTCGTTTATGGTTCACGACTAACCTACGATTATTCGATGCGTGTTTATGGTTCACGACTAACCTACAAATGCTCATGCTCCATCCCGTGATATGACATGTCAATTTATCATTAGTCCAAGTAGTTGCTTAACAGCAATTTACTTAGGCGATCAATCAATTTATCAGAGACATCCATCATAGCTAACTATACATCAAAGTTTATCACCCGGTTTCGATATTCTTTATTATATTCTCACATCATCAACAATCATATAATTCCCCATAAATCCCCATCATCATATTCCATTCAATTGACCTACATTCTAGTGCACTACTTTACAAGCACATACAATAAATGAATTGGGAAGAAAAACTCACTCCGCCATTGGTACTTCGGTCTTCTAGTAGAAATAGTCCGGAGGTAACTCGCACCGTCCACGGGTTCACCTATTCATATAAGAAATTACCCTAATAAGTATTCTATCAACTTAGGACACTATACTCTAAGAAAACTTAATGAATCGGAATTCGCGTCATTTCCGAAGTTCCGTTTTAAAATGGCCATAACTTGGTTTTTAAGTCGGAATTTCGCAAATTTTAACCGATTCTATCTACTATACGGAAGAGCTTTCTAATATGAAGTTAAATCAAGTTTTGAAAATATCTAAGCCTCGGAATTGAGGGATCAGATCTGTACAGCGGGTTGTCAATTCCAAAAATGCGGTTTTCATGAATGCATTTGAGATTCCTAAGTGTAATATGATGCAAATGCAATGGTAATGATTTTTCTTATCATGAATGTCATGTGAACCTTAAGGATCCAGTTCTTATAACTTTTTTTAGATTTAACGATTTTTAGAAAACAAACTTTCCTAAAACCATTTCCTCTCAATGTTAGTAAGTGAATTTACTACACTTGACACAACTACATTTACAGGATTCCCTTTAGGTAAACTCACTTTACTTAAAGAAATTTGACCCTACATTAGTTACATCCTAAGACCTTTGTTTCTTTAATAAAATTCACATTTATAAACTTTTAAGTGGTCATTTACTATGGGTTTCTAAAAATCCGAATTTACAAAAGTCCATTTTCAAGTTGATTCCTTGAGGGAACTTATATTTTATACTTGAACTTTAAGTATCTATTATACCTATATCCTAAGACTTCATTTATTTAGAAAATATCATTTTTTGAAGTTGAAAATAGTGTTTCTAACCTACATCCTTATTACGAATTTGGTTTTCATAACTTTTAACTCAAAACTCCTATGGACTTCATCTCTGTTTCCAACATTTTCTTTAGTAAAAACTCCTTAGACTCATGAAAAATACTACTAAACATTATCTATTACCACATAGGCTTCATTTCTCTTATGAAAATCATTTTAGAAGTTAAAGTGTTTTTGACCTTGGTTTTCAAAGTCATCCGAATTTTCAAAGTCTTTTTCTTGTAAAGTACTTTTCTTTTGACTTCATGGACCCCATCTATTTATAGATCTATATACTAGAAAAGTCATTTACAAGAGTATTAAAGACTATTTATGCACATAAAACTAAATAATAATGAAACCTTAATGCCTATATGATCATGAGTAAAGATTGATCTACTTTATCAAAAGCTTAAATGAGTTTTAAAACATAAAAGCCATATTTTTATAAAAGATCATTTGTTAAAGACTTTTTGATGGATAAAAGTAAAGCTTTGGTATGAAAACTTCTTTAAAAGATAGATCTACTTGTAATGGTTCGGGATTTTTGTTTTGTATTCTCATTGTTCCTACTAAAAGATCATGGGAACATGGAGTTGAGATATCCAAAAACACTTAGCCATAACAAAGTTTCATGAGTGAAGTAGTGGATCTTTACTTACTTGAAGTGGATGGAAGATAAGAAGAAGAAAAATAGAAGTTGTGAGTGGTGTGTGTGTCTCCAAAACTTTCGGCCAAGGGGAGGAAAACAAGGAAAGAAAGAGAGCTTTTACACTTTGTGAGTTTTGGAAAAGAAAGAATGAGAGATAGAGAGTAAAGGTAGTTTATAAAGGAATGAATTAGGTTGAAATGGTGAGAAGATTTTTCAAATTGGACAAGGGGGGGGGTGGTGGGGGGTTTGCTTTATTTCACTTTATTTGGCTTGATTTGATTCTTACATCATTAGTCACAATTTGTAAGAGGTGAAGGGGACAAAAGTATGGAAGAAAGGAGGGATTTGATTGATGGTAAGAGTTAGGCTTGTAGGGTGGCTAATAGGTAGTGTAGTGGTACTTTATGAATAGTAATGAAGTTGGACAAGACAATTTAATTTCCGGTAAGTAATGAAATACGATAAAAAGGCTATAAATCTATATTTTCATAAACCGAAATTATGAAAAATATTTTTTGAAATCCTATTTTATTTCGTTCAAGATACTCATAAGTATATTTTTCAAATCCTAGTTCCGGGGCACGTTTTTCTATAATTCTTGGGATGACCGGAATTGAAATTTTCCAAAAATTCAGATATTTTCTTAGTTTGAAATATATTCAAGAACTATAATCAAAATTAAATTTTCTTAGAAAAGTTTATTAACTGGAAACCGGGAAAAGCCGGAATTAGGGTTTCTAGTTCTCTCACCCAGACTTAGGCTATACCGTTTAGGGTTTTGGTTTTCGGTTCTAGGTTTTCTTGGCTACTTGAAAACCGTGGTTTACAATCTATACATGAATCATCAACTAGGAACATTTTTATCAAATGCAAAACAATTTTTCGGAATCGAGATTTTACGAACAGATCAGATCCTACTGTTCCGTGACCTTAATGTTTTCAAAACTTGAAATAATATTAGAAATAGATAGATCTTTCGAAGTAGGTAGAGATCGATTAAAATTTGCGAATTCCGAGTTAAAAATGACCAAGTTATGGCCGTTTTAAGTTGGAACTTCCGCAAATAGCGTGAATTCCGAATTCATCTAGTTAGATGCATAGCTTGGAAATAATTAAATGATGAGAATTCTTATTAAGGATTATTCTTATTTGGTAGGATGATCCCGAGCAAGATGATACCTTACCACCCAATTACTATTACTGAAAGACCGGCGAACCATGGCCGAGTGAGTACTACTTTCACTCCCAATTAATGTTTGTGATTGTATTGTTAGTGGCACTAGGTGTAGGCAAAGATAAAAATGGATATGTATGAAGGTAAATGGGAATTATAATATGTCTGCTGTTGATGTGTGAAATGGAACTTAAGAATATCGAAACCGGGTGTTAAGCTATTGATTGATTAGCTAGCATTTATATTGATTGTCTGCGAATAATTGTCGGCCACCTAAAAGAATTGAATTATATATATTTGACTTCAAATATAATTGGACTCATTCATATCACGACGGGGATGGAGCATTAGCATTGTTGGTTTTTCGTGATCCATAAAACGAATATGTTGGTTAATCGTGATCCATAAAACGAAATTGTTGGTTAATCGTGATCCATAAAACGAATTATGTTCAGTTGTGACTTAAACGGCATCGTATCGCATGATTCGTTAATCTGCTAACCCGGGATGGAGGGCGCAAGTCCATCCACATATGATTTCCGGTTGGTCATATGTTGTTGAACTCATGTGTTTGATGCATACACTTGCTTGAATAATCACTTGTTGAATGAATTGTACTTAATTGTGGTATGGAAGTTCTTACTCACTAAGCTAGTAGCTTCGCCCCCATAGTTTTTACTTATTGCAGCACGAGTTTTCTGGCTTAGACCGAGGCAAGCCACAGCACAGGTATCGGAGATAGGAGTTTCCCATTGAAGTTTACTTCACTTTTGTTTAGACTTCCGTTGGAAACTAAAGGACTCTGGATGACTGTAATGGACTCGATATTATTTTGCAGGGGAATGCCCCTTAGATTTTGTAAAGTATAAATATGTGTTTTGGTTTATTATCTATGGCTAATGAATGCCACATTAAACTTATTAACTCCATCGATTGAGTTTTCTATTGTCATAAAGGGACGCTTTACATCTATACAAGACTCCCGAAGAGCTCGGATAGAAATTCGAGAGTCTTTTATAGTATGTGGCGGGCTGTTACATTTAGGATACCCTATGGGGCGTGACACTCTCACTTCCGGCTCAATGGGTGGGGTAGGAGTTCTAGGGACTACATTTTCCTCCCAATTAGGATCCTCCTTAGGGTCCTCTTCTTCTTCTTCCTCTTCCACCTCTTCATTAACTTCGTTACCCTCTCCAATCACAGGTGCACCATTCAATTGCATACCTATGTCACTGGCTGGTGGTGGAGCAATTACACGTGGTGGAAGGATGTCTAAGTAAACCGCATGCCAGGTAATATGGTTCCATGCATCTGCTATGTTCCAATCATGGTGGTCATACAAATCGTCATGGGCATACACATATAGAGGTCCTATAGGGATCCACACCCTAAAGTCTGGAGGGGTCCAGTTTCCCCCATTCTTTAAGATAAAGGTAGCTTCCCTAGTCATGGGCTCACGCTCATACTCTACCATGATTCTTTCTAAGGTATAGATTGTCTCCAACTTAGTCCAATTCCTTCTCCCCATAGGATCATATCTCAGTTGGTCGACCACAGCGGCCCACCTAGTGTATCTCAACCCTTCTTTCCACAATTTGAACATCTCCCCTATAGTCCGGGGGTGCCTGGCTAAGGCAAAATCCTCACACAATTCCCTCAATCTCAACCTGTATTCCACCATAGTCTCATCATTTCTCTTGGTAAAGTTTCTAGTCGGTTCCTTGGTCTCACCCAAGGAGACCTACAACAACATAAGACTCCTAATTAGACTTAGCAAGGAAAAAAAATATTTCAACTCCATTTGAACCTAATAGTTAGATTTCTAAGTTCGGTTTCTTTCAATTCTATTGTCTTGTTTTATAACCTAGTGCTCTGATACCAACTTAAACTGTCACGCCTCATAGGATATCCTAAACGTAACAGCCCGCCACATACTATATAAGACTCTCGAATTTCTACCCGAGTCCTTCGAGAGTCTTGTATAGATGTAAAGCGTCCCTTTACGACAATAGAATACACGATCAATGGAGTTAAGAAGTTTAATGTGGCATTCATTAGCCATAGAAAATAAACCAAAACACATATATATACTTTAGAAAGTTTAAGGGGCATTCCCCCGCAAAATAAAATTTAAGTCCATTACAGTCATCTAGAGTCCTTTAATTTCCAATGGAAGTCTAAACAAAATCAAATTAAACTTCTAAGGGAAACTCCTAGCTCCAGTACCTGAGCTGTGGCTTGCCTCAGCCTAAGCCAAATGAACTCGTGCTGCAACAGGTAAAAACTATAGGGGCGTAAGCTAACTAGCTTAGTGAGTGGAAACTTCCATGTCACAATTAAGACAAATCATTCAAACAAGTGGTTACTCAAACAAATGATATGCATCAAACAAATGAGTTTAGCAAACATATGACCAATCGGAAATCATATGTGGATGGACTTGCGCCCTCCATCCCGGTTAGCAGATTAACGAATCCTGCAGTACGACGCCGTTGAAGCTCACGGTTAACTGAACAATAATTCGTTTTATGGATCACGATTAACCAACAATTTCGTTTTATGGATCACGATTAACCAACATATTCGTTTTATGGGTCACGAAAACCAACAAATACTGTAAACCCTGGTATTCTCAGTAGTTAAGAAACCCTGGGAATTGGAAACGAAACCTTAATCCAGTCCAGTTTGAGTCTAGTGAGAGGAGCCTAGGAACCCTAAATCCGGCTTTCCTTCGGTTTCATAATAAAAGAAGTTTTATAAAGTAAATGAAGTTGAATTATTGTTCTAAAGTATATTTTAGACCTTTGAAAGTTTTAAATTCGGGAATTTTTCAATTCCGGGCCTTCTTGAGCTCAATTACGGAAAAGTGTGCCCTGGACCACGGATTCAGAAAAATGTTCCGAAATATTCATTAGAACCGTAATTTTATAAGGATTCCAAAAATATTGATTTTATAATTTTCCGGGCTATAAAAATTACAGTTATAGCTTTTCCCGTGTTTTCGTTACAACCGGTAAAGTAGATGTCTTGTCTACTAATTCACAAATACAACCTACACTACACACTACTACCATACCCTATTCTTACATCCTTACAACTACTTATTTCAATTTTCTTTTCCAATGAAATTTGTCTCTTAATTAATTATTACATTTTAATTATCTATATTACAAAATATCAAAATTTCAAAACACATACACAAGAAGTGCTGCCCCCCCCCCCCCCCCCCCCCCCCCCCCCCCCCTCTCGCTTTTCCCCTCATTTGATTTATTTTTGCAATTTTATTCACTAACAAACCCTAGTTTACTCATATATAAACTATTTTTCTCTCTCTCTCTTCATTTCACTTGTTTCAAATTTTTACAAAAGAGAAAAATTCTCTCTTTCTCCTCCCTTGTGCCGTGAGCTTCCCCCCTCCCCCACTCTCACATTTTCAACTTGTTTTCTCCTCTTTTCTACTCCAAGACTCCTTGGTATGTTGATTTAAGCTTTGATTCTTCCTAATCTTGTAATGGCAAAGCTATACTTGTGTGTTTTCTCATTTAATCCCAATGAGCTCATGCTAGGGACATGAAAACACATGAACAAGAATATCAAGCCATCACAAGACATGGATCTAGTGTTTAGATGAGTTTATGTTAAGATATCATCTTGTTCATGCATGTAAAGTAGAGATCTTGTATATATATTGATGTTCATGCCATGAGATTTATGATTCATGCATTATAGTTAGTAGATCTAAAGTTTAGACACCCACATTTCATTTACATGTATGATCATAGAGTTATTTTGATTTCCATGCATTGATGACATAAAATGTAGTCTTGTATATGTATAGAGATGTTAGATAGTAGATCTTCATATATAGGAGGCAAGAACATTGAAAAATAAAAGGTTTTGTAGAAATGGTTTGTTGGAAATTCGGATGAAATTAAACCCTACTTTAAAAACCACCAAAACATTTTAAAACTCATATTTCACAAGAAAAATGAAGGGTGTGTGTAATAGGTATATTGAAGGAATGATTTCCATAAGTTTAGATAGTTTAGGCATGATAAAAATGTAAAACAAGTAGTAAAGTTAGAATGAAAAATATTGATTTATGGATGTATAGTCAAATTCGTATTTTTGGTGATGCCCACATAAAACTTAGTATCTAAGCTTAGATGGCATGTTTTATGAGCTAAATGAAGTCTTTAGATAATAGATATATTGGAGCCCAATTTTTGAACATTAAACAAGTTTTCTCACAAGGAAAATGCAAGAAAAGAAATAAAAATTCGGATTTTTCTAAGTAGCTCATTCAAAAACATATTTACTCAATGAAAAATGTGGATTTTTATGCATGAATGAGGTCATGACTATATGGATGTTGGGAACTCATTTTTTTTATGATAAATAAATTCTAAGGATAAAATCATAAAAACATTAGGGGATGTAAGATTGGTAATAATGACTTGTTATAAGAAATCATTAAGGAATTTCCTAATAATTAGGAATTCATAAGAGTCCATAATCAAAGATCATCAAAATCATGCATATATAGAGTTCATTACATGATATTCATGTTAGGAATTCATTCATATACCATTTTACATGAATCATCAACTAGGAACATTTCTCATCAAAAGCAAAGCAAATTTTCGGAATTGGAAGGTTACGGAACAGATCTGATCCTACTGTTCCGTGACCTTAATGTTTTCAAAACTTGAATTAATATTAAAATAGATAGATCTTTCAAGTAGATAGAGATCGATATAAAATTTGCGAAATTCCGAGTTAAAATGACCAAGTTATGGCCGTTTTAAGTCGGAGCTTCCGCAAATAGCGAGAATTCCGAATTCATCTAGTCTAGATGCATAGTTTGGATTAGTTACATGATGAGTATCTCATTAGGATTATTCTTACTTGGTAGGTGATCCCGAGCAAGACGACACCCTACCTCCCGACTATTACTACTAAAAGACCGGCGTCCAATGGCCGAGTGAGTTTTACTTCTACTCTCAATTAATGATTGATTGTAATGTAGTGGCACTAGTGGTGTAGGCAAAGATAAAAATGGATATGTATGATGGGGTACATGGGAATTATATATTTTTCTGCTGTTGAAGTGCGAAATGAAACTTAAGAAATATCGAAACCGGGTGTTAAGCCATTGACTGATTAGCTATTATCTTATATTGAATGTCTGCGTATACTTGTTGGTCACCTAAAAGAATTGACTAATGAATATTCGACTCTAATTGCAATTGGATTCATTCATATCACGATGGGGATGGAGCATTAGCATTGGTTGGTTTTTCGTGATCCATAAAACGAATATGTTGGTTAATCGTGATCCATAAAACGAAATTGTTGGTTAATCGTGATCCATAAAACGAATTATTGTTCAGTTGACGGTGAGCTTAAACGGCATTGTACCACAGGATTCGTTAATCTGCTAACCCGGGATGGAGGGCGCAAGTCCATCCACATATGATTTCTGGTTGGTCATATGTTTGTTGAACTCATGTGTTTGATGCATACACTTGCTTGAATAATCACTTGTTTGAATGAATTGTACTTAATTGTGATATGGAAGTTCTTACTCACTAAGCTAGTTAGCTTACGCTCCCATAGTTTTTACTTATTGCAGCACGAGTTTATCTGGCTTAGACCGAGGCAAGTCACAGCACAGGTATCGGAGATAGGAGTTTCCCATAGAAGTTTTGGAAACTAAAAGACTCTGGATAACTGTAATGGACTTGATATTATTTTGCGGAGGAATGCCTCTTAGATTTTGTAAAGTATAATTATGCATTTTGATTTATTATCTATGGCTAATGAATGCCACATTAAACTACTTAACTTCATTGGTTGAGTATTCTATTGTCGTAAAGGGACGCTTTACATCTATACAAGACTCCCGAAGGGCTCGGATAGAGAATTCGAGAGTCTTATATAGTATGTGACGGGCTGTTACGTTTAGGATACCCTATGGGGCGTGACAAATGCTAATGCTCCATCCCTGTCGTGATATGAATGAGTTCAATTATGATTGAGGTCCTATAATAGATTAATCCAATTCTTTTAGGTGATCAATCAATATTCGCAGACAATCAATTATAACTCCACGCTATACAAGCAGTAGCTTAACACCCGGTTTCGATATTCCCTAAGTTTAACTTCACATATCAATAGCAGATAAGTATATAATTCCCATATACCCCATTATGCATAATCATTTTTATCTTTGCCTAAACAACTAATGCCACTATCATTACAATCACAAAGCAATAATTGAGAGCGGAAGTAATACTCACTCGGCCATAGTACGTCGGTTTCTTAGTAATAGTAGTCGGGTGGTAGGGTATCGTCTTGCTCGGGATCACCTACCAAATAAAACAACCTAATAAGAATCTCATCACTAACTAATTCAAGCTATGCATCTAAACTACACAAAATCGGAATTCTCGCTATTGCGGAAGTTCCAACTTAAAACGCCCATAACTTGGTCATTTAACTCGGAATTTCGAAAATTTTATATCGATTTCTATCTACTTCAAAAGATCTATCTATTTCTAATTATTTTCAAGTTTTGAAAACATTAAGGTCACAAAACAGAAGGATCAGATCTGTTCTGTAAAGTTTCCGATTCCGAAAAATTGTTTCGCGTTTGGTAAAAATGTTCCTAGTTGATGATTCATGTATAGATGGTATATGAATGAATTCCTAGTATGAATGTCATGTAATGAGCTCAATATATGCATGGTCTTGATGATTTTGATGATGAACTCTTATGAACTCCTAATTATTATAAAACTCCATAATAGTCACTTCTAAAAAGTTATTCTTCCCAACTTTACATTTCCTAGGGTTTTTAGGATTTTATTCTTGGAATTTACTTGTTATCTAAATAAAAATGAGTTCTTAACATCTATACTATCAATGACCTTCATTTATGCATAAAAATCCACATTTTTCACTTGGTAAATATGTTTTTAAACAAGCATTTCACAAAAATCCAAATTTTGGAAATTTTCTTTTCTTGCATTTTTCCTATGAGAAAACTTGTTTAATGCATTAAAAATTGAAGCTTATTATATCTATTGTCCAAAAACTTCATTTAATTCATTAAAACATGCAATTTGAGCTTGGACACTAAGTGTTTATGTAAGCATCATCCAAAATACGAATTTAACAATTTAATCACTATCTCAAAATTTTCCATTCTAACTCACTACTTGTTTTACATATTACTCATGCTAAAACCATTAAAACTTATAAAAATTATTCCTTAAGGATACCTATTACATATACCTTCCATTTTTCATGAAAAATATGAGTTTTAAATAAAATTGGTTTTGGGGTTTTTAAAATAGGTTCGAAAATCATCCGAATTTCCATAAGACATTTCTAAACCAAAATCTTTTCTTTTTCAAGTTTCTTGCCTCCTATACATGAAGATCTACCATCTAACACATCTATATACATGCAAGACTAAGCTTCTATGATCATAATGCATGTAAGCTCAAAACAACCACATGAACATAAATGTCAATGAATGTATGAGTGTCCAACACTTAGATCTACTACATATGGTGCATGAATCATGAGTTTCATGGCATGAACATAAATTTCTATGCAAGATTGCTACTTTACATGCATGAACATCACATTTTCTCAACAAAAACTTTTTTAAACTCTAGATCCACTTCTTATGATGGCTTGATATTCTTGTATAAGTGTTTTCATATCCCTAGCATATGCTCATTGGGATTAAATGTGAAAAACACACAAGAATAGCTTTGCCATTACAAGATAATGTAGGAATAAGGTTTAGAATCATCACCTAAATGAAGATTTGGAGATGAAAAGAAGAGGAAATGAGTTGTGTGTGTGAGTGTGAGAGGAGGAGGGGGTCATGGCACAACTAGAGAAGAAAAGAGAGGGTTTTCAACTTTGTAAAAATTTGAACAAGTGAAAAATGAGGAGAGAGAGAGAATATGAGCTTATATATTAGTTGGATTAGGGTTTTAATTAAATAAAATGAGTGAAAATATGGCAAAAATGAGGGGGAAATGGGGAGTGGGGCGCCCGCCATGAGGGGGTGAGTGAGAGAGAGAGTTTGAATTTTGACAAAATTTGTATTTTATGTAATAAAATGTAATAATTGTATTAATTAATTAGGAAACAAAATTTATTGGAAAAGAAAATTGTAATGAGTAGTTGTAAGGATGTAAGAATAGGGTATGGGTAGTGTGTAGTGTAGGTTGTAGTTGTGAATAGTAGACAAGACATCTACTTTACCGGTTGTAACGAAAACACGGGAAAAAGGCTATAACTGTAATTTTTATAACCCGGAAAATTATAAAATTGATATTTTTGAAATCCTTGTAAAATTACGATTCTAATGAATATTTCGAAATTCTTTTTCTGAGTTTGTGAAACTGGGGCACGTTTTTTCCTAATTGAGCTCGGGAAGGCCCGGAATTGAAAAATTCTTGAATTTAAGACTTTCTAAGGTTTAAAATATATTTTAAAATAATTATTCATTTACTTTATAAAACTTCTTTTATTATAAAACCGAAGGAAAGCCGGATTTAGGGTTCCTAAACTTCTCTCACTAGACTTAAACTGGACTGGATTAGGGTTTTGCTTTTTAACTCCCGGGGTTTATTTAGCTACTAAGAATGCCGGGGTTTACATATAGTTTTATGGTATCTTATAGTTTATATAGCGTTTAATCTCTAAAGTTAGTTTTCCCCTTTTATCTTATGTTTTGGTGTATGTTGCTTGTGATAGAATGCCACCAAGAAGGAGAGCCTCTAATACTAGTTCCTCTAGGAATGGTGATGAGGAACAAGCACCTATGAACCAGCCACCCTTGAACCAAATACCTAAAGACATGCCTCCACCACCACCTCCACCTATAGGATAACAGGTACCTAATGCTACTGCAGGAGCACAAGTACTTATTGATGTTGCATAGTTGATGCAGGCAGTGAATGCTTTGTTAGGAGTAGTTACCCAGCAACATCAAACTATGAGGCAAGATATGCAAGTGGTGCATGCCAATGCTGAAGCCTGGAGACAAGAGGCACAGAGGAACAATGGAAATGGTGGAAATGGAGGCTATGGAGCAAGACAAGTTGATGTCCTCACTTAACAAGTTTATAGACCTGGTCTACAAATTTAAGCCCCAGCCTAGGAAACCTTGGAGGCTCAATTATGGATTGAAGAGGTGGAGAAGATATTTGCTGCCTTAGACATACCAGATTACGAAAAGGTGGAATATGCCTCCTACTTACTAATTGGGAAAGCAAACAACTGGTGGATGAGCACCAAGCGTCATATGGCAGGAGCAATCACATGGGAGATGTTTAAACAGGCCTTCTATAGGGAGTTCGTACTCGATAATGTGAAGCAAAAGGCATGTTCTTTCCCATAGTGTGAAGCAGAAGATGCTTTAGGAGTATATACATTGCAGTAGGCAAGATGACTGTAGAAGAGTATGAAGCTGAGCTGCACCAGTTGATGAGGTTTTTACCAAACCCTTAAAGGATAGTGAAGAGGCCAAAGTGAGCAGATTTATCACGAGTTTAGAGCCTAAAATTCAGTATCAGGTCAATCTGATGGACTTGAACAACTACTCTAATGTAGTCAACAAAGCTAAGATGATTGAGCAAGGATTAAACACGATCAAGGGAAGGAATGAACCTAGAAACCAAGTCTATCTGGGTAAGAGGCCAACTGCTATGGTTATCGCTCAAGACAGGGGGAGAAGGCCTTTCACACAACAAGTAAGATCTTTAGTCCCAAGTTCTGATAGGAAATGCCTTAAATGCCAGGGACCCTATGATGTGAAAGACTGCAAATGGCCCGATAATGCATACTTCAACTATGGAAAAGTGAGGCATAGTGAGAGATTCTATACTGAGCGATCAGGAGGTCCACTTATTTTCTGTTTTAAGTGTGGACAAAGGGGACATAGGGCCGCGGATTGTAAAGAGTTGAGTAGGCAGGTAATTTCAGGAGCATCAGTGGGTAGACCTCAGGGGCAAGGATAGAGAGCACCTGCCAATTTATGCCATACAGCACAGAGATACCTCCAGTGTTGACACCATAGCAAGTACGCTATCTATTCTCAAACATAATGCATATGTGTTGTTTGACATAGGCGCGAGCTTTTCATGTATATATGAGATGTTTACACCTATGTGTGAGTAGATATTGAATTGATGTCTGGATGTTTTCTGTAAATACTCCTTTAGGGAGTGGATCTTTGTTGAATAGAATTTGTAGAGATGTAAACATAGAGATAGAAGGTAGGCTTTTATCTGCTGATCTTATAGTGATGGACATGATCGATTTTGATGTAATCTTAGGAGTAAACTAGTTGATGAAACACTAGGCTATAATCGATTGTAAAAAATCTAGTTGTGGAGTTTAGTTTAGCCAATGGAGATAGTTTGTTACATAGACATGAGGTTCAGAGACCTGCAACTTTACCTACATATAAGTTGTGGGAAAAGTCAGCATCGATGATGGCAGCTATGACACTAGAAGATGCATCAAAGACATATCCTACGAGGATATTGGTTGTGAGAGAATATCTAGATGTGTTTCCTGAAGATCTACCTGGATTACTGCCTGAGAAAGAAGTCGAATTTACTATTGAGTTAGTGTTTGGTACCATACCTAAGTCTAAAGCACCATATCGATTGGCTTTGATGGAGTTGGCAAAATTAAAGGTTCAATTGGATAATTTTCTCAAGAAGAAATTCATTAGGCCAAACGTATCACCCTAGGGAGCTCTAGTATTATTTGTGAAGAAGAATGATGGAAGCATGAGATTATATATAGACTATCGAGAATTGAATTAGGTAACAATCAAGAATAAGTATCTGTTGCCTAGAATAGACGACCTATTCGATCAGTTGGCAAAAGTGTGGGTATTCTCGAAGATTGATTTAAGGTCGGGGTATCATCAGTTGCGGATTAAAGCAGAAGAAATTTCAAAGACAGCTTTTAGGACTAGATACGGGCATTATGAGTTTGTAGTTATGCCCTTTGGTCTTACAAATGAACCCGTAGTATTTATGGATCTCATGAACAATCTTTAGGGATTATCTAGACTCTTTTGTCGTGGTGTTCATTGACGACGTATTGGTGTATTCAAAGACTGAAGAAGAACACGAAAAACATCTACAATTAATCCTGAACAAATTACGAGAGGAAAAGTTATATGCCAAGTTCACTAAGTGTGAGTTTTGGTTAGATCAAGCATAATTCTTAAGGCTTATTGTGGACAGGAATGGAATTTCTATAGATCCCGAGAAAGTAAAAGCTGTAGTTGAATGGCTGACTTTAAGACAATGACCGAAATAAGAAGTTTCTTAAGAATGGCAGGATATTATCGTAGATTTATAGAGGACTTCTCTAAGCTTGCAAATCCTTTGAAAAAATTGACATAGAAGGGAGTGAAGTTCATTTGGGATGAAAAGTGTGAGAGTATCTTCCAACAGTTGAAAGAGAAATTAGTGTCTGCACCGGTTTTAGCTTTACCAGTGAGTGGAGAGGAGTACACTATTTATAATGATGCTTCTATACAAGGTCTAGGTTACGTTTTGATGCAAGGTAGAAGAGTTACCACATATGCATCTAGATAGTTAAAGCCATATGAAAGAAATTATCCCACTCATGACTTGGAATTGGCAGCCATGGTCCATACTTTGAAACTCTGGAGGCGCTATTTGTATAGTGAGAAGTACAAAATAGTCACCGATCATAAGAGCTTGAAGTACATTTTCATCCAGAGAGATCTAACCATGAGGCAAAAAAGGTGGTTAGAACTGATCAAAGACTACGACGTGGATATCCAATACCACCCTGGAAAGGCCAATGTCGTAGCATATGCCTTAAGTAGAAAGATGAATAAGAACTTAGCAGCTATGATCACTACTAAGTGTCACTTGCTAGATGACATGAGGAAGTTGGCTTGGAAATAGTGACCCAAAAAGCAAGTGCACGATTGGCAAGGTTGCAAATTCAGCCTACATTGGTTGATAGAATTAAAGCAAATAAAGTGGAGGACCCGAGCATACTAGAAATAAAGCGAAGAATGGAAATTGGCAGAGCCCCTAAATTTTATGAAGATGAAGAAGGCATTATGAGGTATAAGGGAAGATTGTGTATACCAGAACAAGGTGAACATAAGAGAGATTTATTGAAGAAGCGCATTATTTGAGTTACTCCATCCATTTGGGAGGTAACAAAATGAACCAGGACTTGAAGAAACTATATTGGTGGAATAATATGAAAAAGGAGATTGCTGAGCATGCATCAAAGTGTCATACGAGCCAACTGATCAATATAGAGCATAGACGACCAGCCGGAGAATTGAGGCCTTTGCCTATTCCCCAGTGGAAGTGGGAACATATCAATATTGTAAACCCCGGTTTTCCTAGTAACAGAGTAAACTTCGGAAACTGGAAACCAAAACCCTAAACCGGATTAACTTTAGCTTGGGAGAAAAACCTAGGAACCCTAGATCCGGCTTTCCTACGATTTCAAACTAAAAGAACTTTTGTAAAATAATTTAATGTGGAATATTGTTCTAAAGTATATTTCAAACCCTGAAAAGATCTGATTTCAAAAAATTTTCTATTATAGGCCTTCCTGAGATCTATTATGGAAAAGCAAGCCCCATAACTCGAAATTCAAAAAATATTCCGATAAACTCTTTAGAACTGAAATTTAATAAGGATTTCAAAAATATAAATTTTATAATTTTTCGGTTATAAAAATTACATATATAGCCTTTTTCTCGTTTTTTTTACTACTGGTGAAGTAACTGTCTTATTTACTATTCATTACTATTCACAAGTACAACCTACTATACTCACAAGCCACTCCCAACTCTTACATTCTTACAAACACTCCATTGCATTTTCTTTTCTAAGAAAAATTTGTCTCCTAAAGAATTATTACAAATTAAGACTTTTTTATTACATAAATTACAAAACAAAATAAATTTAAACACTCCCTCTCTCCCTCTCATTGAACCAGCGCAACCTCCCCATTCTTGCCCTAAATTGTTTTATTTTTCTTCTTTATTCTAACAAAAACAAACCCTAATTTACTTACTATATGTATTCTTTTACATTTCTCTCTCTTCATTCACTTCATTTGTTTCAAAAAAATTACACAAACACTCTCTATTCTCCCTCTCTTGCCGTGACCAACATCTCCCCCACACACACACTCACACAAGTTTATTTTTCCACTCCATTCTCCTTTTATTCCAAGCTTTAGGTGATGGATCTTTAACTTTTCTACAATAAACCTTGTAATGACAAGACCGTTCATGAGTGTTTTCATATTTAAGTCCTCATGAGCACTTGCTAGGGACAAGAAAATGCTATACATGAATATCAAGCCATCATAAGAGTAGATCTTGTGTTTAAACGTGTTTTGTTGGATTATCTTCATGTTCATGTATATAATAGTAAAGTAAAGTGAAGATCTTGCATAAAAATCCATGTTCATGTTTTCAAAATCCATTTCATGTATCATAAGTAGTAGATCTAACATCTAAATTCTCATACCATACTTAACATTCATGATCTCATGGATATTTTGTGTTTTGTACATTAATGATCATAAAAGCCTTTGTCTTGTGTATATAAATATGTAGTTAGTAGATCTTTAAGTAGAAGAGACAAGAAACTTAAAAAGGAAAAATTTTTGTTTGAATTGTTCAAATGAAAATTCGGATGACTTCAAGACCATGTATTAAAAACCCTTTTATCAACTCTAAAACTTGTGTTTTATATGAAAAATAAAGAGTATAGGTAATAGATAACATTAAGTAATGATTTTTATAAGTTGAAATGAGATTTGATAAGAAAAATATGTAAAACAAAGAGTAGAAATAAGATAGGAAATTTTGAGTTACTAGTCAACTTAGGAAATTCGTAATTTTGGAGTATTATCAAGAAAACACCTATTTTTCAAACTCAAAATGAAATTTTTATTTAAGAAATGAACTCCTTAAGGGATAGGTATAATAAAGCCTTAAATTTTAATGTATTAAATAAGTTTTTTTCAAAGAAATTATTCAAGAACTAAATTTTCAAAATTCGGATTTTGGAATAACCTCTATTTGAAAACACGTTTACAAAGTATAAAATGGGAATTTTTATGTAGAAATGAAGGTCCTAAGTAATAGATATAATGAAGACTCAATTTTAACAAGGATAATTTGATTTTCTTAAGAAATAAGTCCAAAACAAATGGAAATGATCAAAGTTCGAAAACTAGTTTTCTTAAAAATAAATATTCATGGAGTCTTACAAAAGAGTTCTAAAATTTTCTTTTAGTAAACATCATCAAGATCATGCATACATCAAGCTCATAACATGCCATTCATGATAGAAAATCATCAATATTTCATGTATGGTTGATCTATATAGTAGAAACATTTTAAACATTTACAAAAATATTTTTCGGAATTGGTTTCCGTTACTGATCAGAATATTTCGTGACCCAAAAATTTTTAAAACTTGGAAGTAATATTAGAATTAGATAGATCTTTCGAAGTAGATAAAAATCGATATATATTTTGTGAATTCCTAGTTAAAATGACCAAGTTATGGCCATTTTAAGTCGGGACTTCCGCAATGAGGAGAATTACGAATTTACTAATTTTGTTAAATAGTTTGGATTAGTTAAGTGATGAAATACTTATTAGGATATTTCTTCCTTTTTAGGTGACCCCGAAATCGACGATTCCCTACTACTAGATTACTTTTACTAAAAGACCGGTGATCCAATGGATGAGTGAGTATTACTTCCGATTCCATTTATTGTATGTGATTGTAATGATAGTTGCATTAGATATTAGGTAAAGATAAAATGGATATGCATGATGGGGATGAATGATAATTATGCATGGTTGTTGTTGATATGAGAAATTGAACATAAGAATATCGAAGCCGGGTGATTAACTATTGTGTGTATAGATGAATTAGGATTGATTGTCTGCAACTATTGATTGATCACTTAAGGAATTGGTATAATTGACTATTCGGAATTGAAAATAAATATGGACTCATTCATATCCTAAATAGGGATGGAGCATTAGCATTGGTTGGTTGCTCGTGATCCAAAATGGTGTAAAAGTTGGTTAATCGTGATCAATAAACGAATTAATGAGTTGGTTAATCGTGATCCATAAAAGAATTTATAAGTTGGTTAACCGCGATCCTAAACAACATATTTTAGTAGTACCACAGTGTTCGTTAATTGCTAACCCGGGATGGAGGGCGAAATTCCATCACATATGATTTTCCGGCTAGTCATATGTTTGTTGATTCCATATGTTTGATGATATCACTTGTCTACTAATCACTTGCTTGTATGATGTGTTATGAATATGATCTTAGAAGTTCTCACTCACTAAGATAGTATAGCTTACGTCTCTATAGTTTTTATTTGTTGCAGCACCAGTTCACATGCTTAGACAGAGGCAACCTATAGCTCAGTACAGGAGCTAGGTGTTTCCTTTAGAAGTTGCATTCAATTTTGTTTAGACCTCTGTAGGAAACCAAGAGACTCTGGATGATTGTAAAAGACCTCTAAACAATATTCTTTTGCGGGGGAAATGCCCCTTAGATTTTGTAACTAATTATTTATGTGTTTTGATTTATTTTCTAATGCTATTGAATGCTAAATTAAACTCGTTAACTCCATCGGTTTAAGTATTCTATTATCATAAAGGGACGCCTTACATCTATACAAGACTCCCGAAGGACTAAGGTAGTAATTCGTGAGTCTTATATGGCATATGTCAAATTGTTACGTTTAAGATACCCTATGGGGCGTGACAAATATAGATTTTTTCACAACATTACCCAGGACCAAAGGAAAGTTGGACTTAGTATGGGTGATAGTGGATAGACTTATGAAGGTAGCACAATTTATACCTATTAGGACTGGGTATACTTTGGAACATCTAACCACTTTATATATCAAGGAGATTGTGAGACTGTATGAAATTCCAGTGACCATTATGTCGGATTGTGATACCAGGTTTGTAGGGAGATTTTGGAAGAGTTTGCACAACGCTTTAGGTACTAAAGTGGTTTTCAGTACCGCTTATCATCCTCAGACGGACGGGCAATCTAAACGGACAATCTAGATTCTTAAGGACATGCTAAGAGCCTGTGTCTTGGATTTTAAAGGATGTTGGGATGAATATTTACCCTTGGTAGAGTTCGCCTACAACAATAGTTATCAAGCGTTAATCAGGATTCCATTGTGAAGCCTTGTATGGTAGAAAGTGCCGATCACCGAATCATTGGGATGAAGTAGGTGATAGATAGATTTTAGGACCTGAATTGGTTTAGGATGCGGTCGACAAGGTTAATGTAATCTGACAGAAGTTCCAAGCTCGACAAAGCCGACAAAAAAGCTATACTAATAAACGAAGAAGACCATTGGAATTTTTGGTAGGGGAGCACGTGTTGCTTAAGATATCTCTAACAAAAGGTGTTGTTAGATTCGGTATGAGAGGCAAGTTGAATCCCAGATATGTTGGACCATTTGAGATTCTGGAACGAATTAGAGATATGGCATACAGACTAGCACTGCCACCGAATCTGGAAGGAGTGCACAATGTATTTCACGTATCCCTATTGAGAAAATATGTGCAAAAAACTGATCAAATTGTAGCTTTGGATCCGTTGGAAGTTCAAGCTAATCTTTTAACCTGAGAAAAGCCAATAAGAATTTTGGATAAAAAAGAGAAGATATTGAGGAGACGTGTTATTAAGTATGTAAAGATTCAATGATTGAATCAAACTGAACGAGAAGCAACATAGGAACTTGAAGAGGAGATGCAACCCATGTACCCCGAGCTTTTCAATGAATCCGGTAACTTTCGAGGATGAAAGTTTCTTTTAGGAGGGGATAGCTGTAAAGTACAAATAAATAATTCAAAATGAAGGGTATATATGTAATATAATGTTGTTAAAAGGATATTTGTGTCCTTGAACAGATGAAGTTTGACTCGGAGAAGACGTATGCAAAGGATTGGACGAAAACAACATAAGCTGGCATGATACGCTGCCAACCTTTATTGGAAAGCCGCCGGCCTTTAGACAGCTTTGAGCTCTCAAGAGAAAATTGAAGAATTTTGGCTAAAGGGGAAAAGCTGGCCTAAAGTCGCCGACTTACTTCTATAGGCCGCTGGCGTAAGTGGAAAGGTCGCCGACGTATCCACCGGCCTTCTTTGTAAAACATGGTGTTTTATTTAAATCCATCCCAAAGCCGCTAGCTTTTCTATTTTATGAATTTCTCTGGTCTTCAAACCTATTCAACTTCTCCTAAAAGCTTATATATACCCTCCCATTCTTTTGGAAACCCTAAGAGCTTTCAACGAGCAAAAACCTATGTATGTAACCTTCTTTTAGTCTTCTCAATCAAATTCTTTAGATTAATCTTTTCTTATACAAATTATTCTAAGGAGTTGAAGGAGATTCAAGAGTGTGGCAAAACCTTAGTGTGATTGGAGATTTGGAAGACTTCGATTCAAAGGAAAAGGTAATATTTTTATTAGGATTTTATAATTCTTATGATTTTGAAGAGATATCCTTTAGATTTTAATCTAGGTTTATGTGTTGTTTCAAAGGGAATCCAAGATTTGATGTTGTGGATCAAGAGTCTAGATCTGAAGTTGTGATTTCAAATCAAGGAGAAAAGTAAGAGTTTCATTAGATTTATGGTTTATGAGATCTGTAAATTATGGAATTGTAATCATGTTTATTGTTCAGGAGAACTGAGGATTAGGGTTCCGATTTCCTATTTGAAATCTACAAGTTCTAAGTACGTAAGAATCTATACCATCCTAATAATCAATGAACTTTATTTGTTATTGTGATAGAAATTTTAATTATACATGTATATTGAAGGAAGTTGTGGAGGGATTTGGAGAAAATTGTATTGAAGGGTTCCATTAGATTGAAAACCAAGAAAAGAAGGTGTATGTTATTCTAATTTCATAGATCTATGGTTAGGGTTTTAGATCTTTGATTCAGATTATGGAATTTAGGGTTAGGGTTTAATTGTGTGGAAATTGAAATTTATTGAGACATATTGTTGGTCAGGATATGTGTGAGATCTCTGTTCTTGTAAGAAGTTCTGTTGGTGGATTGAAATATTGAAAGCAATATCAGGTACAACCTTACCATATTTGATTATATGTGCTTGTAGGATTAGTTGTTAAATTAACTTAATAATTATTGGACCTTAATTGAACGAGTGTTGCTTATGCTTGGTGTGGTTAGTAAAGACCACGATAGTAGTGTGATACTAACGCTAACAACCGATGATCCTTGTGTGGTGGTGTCCCCAGTGGAGTTGCACCTGAGATGATTTTGTTAAATTAGGAGTCGTTACCAGTTAACTGTGGAACGCATCTATATATGTATATATTATTATAATATGGCTTTATCGGGGTCATGAGTTACTCCGGTTTAGATTAGTGATCAATAGTCCTAAACTATGTTGGTTGCATGCTAATAAAAAGATAATTAATTCATGCTTGTTGCATTAGAATATAAGTTGTATGTGATATTGTGATTTGCATGTTCATGTGCATGTGCATATGCTTTCGGTTTAGCGTACTGGCATTTTCGCTCAATCCTTATTTTTCCCATAGGTACAGGTGAAGATTCTATGATTTATGACTTGACAGGCTATGGCGTATTTGTTGATGATGGGGAGTGCGATAGCGGTTATTACCATCCTGCTAACAATTGAGAGTTAGTTGTTAGTGATTAGAGATGAAGAAACATATTTCTAATTTAGTTAGTTTTCATTTGAATACTTTTAAATATAAGGATTTTATTATTTTTAGAATTGATGTTTAGATTATCTATAAGTTGAGGACATTTATTTTAATATGAAAAAGTTTGAAAGTTTCCTTATATGTGAGTATTTGGTGATATTCGAAATACATACTTATGGTTTTCGAAATCTATAGCCTTAGCGTATCTATCATGATAAGGACACGTGGCGGGCCGATAACGCCTTTTAGTTAGGGTGTTACAATGTGTATCATCATATAGCCCAGGAAACTGGAGTTGATGTTTTATGGAGAAAATTGGAATCCATGTATGAGAGGCAGATTGCTTTGAATAAAACCTTCTTGATTAGGAGAGTGTTGAATTTGAAGTATAAGGATGGATACAATATGACTAAGCACTCAAATGATTTTCAAGGCTTGGTGAATCAGTTATCTGTTATGAAGCTTGTGCTCAAAGATGAGATTAAGGCGCTTTTGTTGTTGAGTTCAGCGGCTAAAAGCTGGGAGATACTTATGGCGTATGTTAGTAATTCTACTCCAGATGGAAAGCTTACCATTACAATGGTGAAAGACAACTTGATGAATGAAGAAGCTAGAAGGAAGATTTTGGTACAAGTTCTAAGAATCAAGCACTTATTACTGACAAGAAAGAAAGGCATGGTAGAAGCAAGAACATAGGTTCAAATGATAAATCTGTTAGATCTAATAAATATAGGGGAAGATCTAAATCAATAATAAAAAATGTTAAATGCTTTTACTGTGACAAGCTAAGCTATTTCAAGAGAATCTAAACTATTGAAAAGAGAGTTGGGTAAAGGTAAAGATGAAGACAGAATTACTGCAGCAGTAGGTAGTAAGATAGTAGTTGCCTGGGATGAGGATTGTATTAGTCTTACATGCCATGATAATGACTGGGTTATTGATTCTAGTGCCTGCTTTCATGTAACATCACATGGTGATTTATTTTCATCCTACATTACTGGTGATTACGGCAATGTTAGGATAGGACATGATGGTTCATAAAAAATTGTTGGCATTGGAAATATTATTTCAGAGACTAACATTGGTTGCAAGCACATTCGTAAAGATGTTAGACATGTTCCATATATCCATCTAAACCTCATATCTATAGGGAAACTAGATGATGAAGGCTATAGTAGTCACTTTGGTGAAGGAAATGAAACCTTACCAATGGTTATCTCATAGTGGCAAAATGGTTGAAGAGATGCATTCTCTACTTAATGTCAGCAAAACTAACTGAAGGAGATGTGAATTTGATTAATGACAGTCTTATGGTGCTATAGCATAAGCAACTTGGTCACATGAGTGAGAAAGGGCTCTAAATGTTTGTCAAGAAAAAGATTCTACCTGATGTGAAAGGTACTCCTCTAAAAACTTGTACTAGTTGTCTTGCTGGTAAATAACATAGACTTGCATTTCAAAGAAATCCACCTACTAGGAGATTTCATATACTAGATTTGGTTCACACATATATGTATTATATGAAAGATAAGATAATAGGTGGTGCTCTTTATTTTGTAACATTCATTGATGATCACTCTAAGAACTTGTGAACTTTTGCTTTGAGGTCTAAAGATTAGGTTCCTGATGTGTTTAAACAATTCCACAGTAAAGTGGAAAGAGAAATAAGAAGATAGTTTGTATGTGTTTGAGCAGATAATGGTGATGAATATAGAAGACCGTTTGAAGAATATTGTAGAGATCATGGGATTAAACTAGAGAAGATAGTTCCATAGACCCTACAGTAGAACGGTATAATAAAGAGGATGAATCGCACTATAATAGAGAGAGTGAAGTCTATGTTATCACATGCTAAGCTACCTAAATCATTCTAGGGTGAAGCAATGAGAACAGTTGCTAATTTGATAAATCTATCTTTCTCTTATGCTTTGGATGGAGAAATCCCAGAGAGAGTCTAGACAAGTAAAGAACTTTCTTATGAACACTTACGAATGTTTAGTTGCAGGGCATTTGTGCAAATTCCAAAGGATGAAAGAGCAAAGCTGGATGCAAATTCAAAGCAGTGCATTTTTCTAAGTTATGTACATAATGAGTATGGATACAGGTTAAGGATCCAACAGAGAAGAAGATTGTCATGAACAGAGATGTGGTCTTTCTTGAAGACTAAACCATTGAAGATATTGAGAAGCCACAAAAATCTAAATCCTCATATCAGATCCCTACAAATGTAGATCCAGTACCCTCACTTGAAGATTCCAATGATGGATGAGATGTGGATGACAAGGTTGAAGAGCACCAAGAGCATCATCGGCAGATTGAATTAAAGAGATCTTCAAAAAATAGAAGACCATCAGTTAGAGACAGTCCAAATGAGTATGTGATGCTAACTGATGGGGTAGAGCTTGAATGTTATAAAGAGGCAATGGTACATGAGCAAAAAGAAGGAATGGGTCAAAGCCATGTAAGAAGAGATGAAATCTTTGCATGAGAACAAGGCTTATGATATGGTGGAACTGCCAAAGGGCAAGAGACCACTGAAGAACAAATGGGTATACAGAGTGAAGATTGAAGAAAATAGCTCACAACCAAAGTACAAGTCAAGACTGGTTATGAAGGGGTTTAATCAAAAGAAAGGTATTGACTTTGATGAGATTTTCTCACTAGTGGTGAAGATGTCTTCCATTCGGGTTATACTGAGTATAGGAGCTAGTTTGAACCTAGAGATTTAGTAGATGAATGTGAAGACAACATTCCTTCATGATGACTTGGAGGAAGAAATCTACATGGAGCAGTTTAAGGGGTTTAAAGTTAAGGGGAAGGAACAGCTTGTTTGCGAATTGAAGAAAAGCTTGTATGGGCTGAAACAGGCTCTAAGGTAGTGGTACAAAGTTTGACTCCTTCATGATTAATCAAGGTTACACCAGGACTACATCAGATCATTGTGTCTTCTTGAAGAAGTTTGTCAGTGGTGAGTTTCTCATACTCTTACTATATGTTGATGATATGATGATTATTGGCCATGAAGCCAAGAAGATACAGGATCTAAAAATTGAATTGAGCAAGTCTTTCTTCATGAAAGACTTAGAACCCACACTTCAAATTCTCGGTAAGAGAATTATTCGTGAAAGGGGGAGCCAGAAATTGTAATTATCATAAGACAGATACCTAGAAAAGATATTGGAGAGATTCAACATGAGCAAGGCAAAACCTGTTTGTTTGCCACTTGTAGGTCACTTCAAACTCAGTTATCAATAGTGCCATAAAAGTGACGTAGACAAAGAAGACACAAAGAAGATATTGTATGCTTCAATTGTTGGTAGTCTAATGTATGCTATCGTGTGCACTAGACCAGATATTGCTCATCCTGTTGGTGGTGTCACGCCCCAGGGTACCCTAAACGTGGCAGTCCGCCGTACACAATATTAAAGCCTAAGATTGACCACATCAGTCATGCGAAGGCTTCCATACTATGTACAAGGCGTCTAACACATAGAGGAGACACATCGGAATGATACGTTTCATATTGATATAACTTGAGTAACAATGTAAAGGAAATTCAATTCACTATTCTTCAAAATACAACTCATTAAACTTCAATTACAAATCATCAAAAGATTCTATTACATAGAACTATTACAAGGCAAATAATAAAACCTAGCTAATAACTTCAAACATTCTTATGTCTTGCCGGAATCCTGAAGTCATTCTCGACTTCAACCATCTCAGTCCCCACTTAGCATCTTGAGATAACCTGTTCATTTAAACAACTATTGGGGTATAAGCTACACTAGCTTAGTGAGTGAAAACTTCCAAGATTACATTTATAACACGTCATACAATCAAGTGATTAGTCAGACAAGTGATATGCATCAAACTCGTGAATTCAACAAACATATGATATGCCGGAAATCATATGTGGATGGACTTGCGCCCTCCATCCCGGGTTAGCAGATTAACGAATCCTGCGGTACGACCGAGACCGTTTCAGCTTACGGACAACTATAAAAATCGTTTAAGGTACAACGATAAACCAACAAATGCTAATGCTCCATCCCCATCGTGTATGAATGAGTTCAATTTCATCTTCAATTCCGAATAATCAATTATACCAATTCTTTTAAGTGATCAGTCAATAATCGCAGACAATCAATTCTAATTCATCTATACAAGCAATAGTTAATCACTCGGCTTCGATATTCTTACATTCCATTTCTCATATCAACAACAAGCATACATAGTTCCCATTCGTCCCCATCATGCATATCCATTTTATCTTTATCAAATATCTAGTGCAACTATTATTACAATCACATAAATAAATGAAATCGGAAGTAATACTCACTCGGCCATTGGATCACCGGTCTCTTAGTACAAGTAATCCGGTGGTAGGGAATCGTCGATATCGGGGTTACCTAAAAAGGAAGAAATACCCTAATAAGTATTTCATCACTTAACTAGTCCAAGCTATCTCATACAATCTATCAAATTCGTAATTCTCGTCCTAAGCGGGAATTCCAACTTAAATCGGCCATAACTTGGTCATTTTAACTCGGAATCTCGCAAATTATATATCGATTTCTATCTACTTCGAAAGATCTATCTATTTCTAATATTATTTTTAAGTTTTGAAAACATTTAGGTCTCGGAACAGAGGGATCAGATCTGATCAGTAACGGTTTCCGATTCCGAAAAATAGTTTTGTAAATGTTTGTAATGTTCCTACTATATAAATTAGCTATACATGCAATATGAATGATTTCCTAACATGAATGACATGAGATGAGCTTAATGTATGCATGATCTTGATGATATTTGCTAAAGGAAAATTTTATAACTTTTTATTTTGCAAGACCATAATGACAACTTACTCATGAAAAATCTAGTTTTCTAACTTTTATCATTTCCATTTGTTTTGGATTTGTTACTTAAGAAAATATAATTATTTTTGTCAAAATTGAGTCTTCATTATATGTACTACTTATGACCTTCATTTCTTCATAAAAATTTCCATTTTACACTTGTAAACATGTTTTCAAGTGGGGTTGATTCCAAAATCCGAATTGGGTAAAAATTGGTTTTTGAGTGATTCCTTTAAGTATAAATCATTTGATATTTAGAAAATTAGGGCTCAATCATACATAACCACTAAGGACTTCATTCTTACACAAAAATTTGCATTTTACACTTTGCAAATATGTTTTTAAACAAGCTTTGCACAAAATCCGAATTTTGGAAATTTTCGTTTCTTGCATAATTCTTATAAGAAAACTTGTTTAATGCATCAAATTTGAAGCTTTACTATATCTATTGTCTAAGGACTTCATTTAACACATAAAACTTGCAATTTGACTTCAAATACTAAGTGATTACTTATGCATCATCTCAAATTACGAATTTGACAATTTGATCACTAACTCAAAATTTTCCATTTTAATTCCATTACTTGTTTTACACATTGCTCATGCCTAAACTCATTTTAACTTGTAAAAATCTTTACTTAATCATACCTATTACCTACATAATTCATTTTTCACATGAAACATGAGTTTTGGAGTTGATAAATGGGTTTTAAAAATTGGTCTTGGTTGGGATCCGAATTTAGAAAATTTATTTTTGGTCATATCTTTTGATTAAATCTATCTAAGCTCATGAAAATCCATTCCTTACATATCCTATCCTAAGAGCCTTTCATTTCTTAAATAAAAACTTCATTTTTGAGTTGGAAAACATGTTTTTGCACTAGGCCTTGGCCAAAATCCGAGAATAGAACTTTGTTTTGAAAATTAATCTTTGAAAATCATCTTTGAACCATATAAAATGAAGTCTTGATGCTATATATATTAAGCCTTCATTTTCTTATGTAAAAATTACATTTTGACACTTGAAAAGTAGTTTTTAAATGGGTCTTGCCAAAATACGAATTTCACAATTTTGTTTGAGTTCATAACTAAGATCTATACTTAATATGAACATAAACATAAAACAAATGCATGGTAATAAGTTATAAACATCATGGATCTAAACTTCATTATCAAAATCTTTCATTTATGGTATCTATACCCTAAGCCCTTCATTTTAAATGAAAAATATACATTTTGAAGTTGAAAAACCACTTTTCTAAATATGGTTCCATTTTCATCCGAATTTTCAAAATTGATTTTTGTTGAAAACAAAATAGATCTTGGCTTTCCTACAACTTTCCTACCATCATCAAGCTATAGCAAGTTGTTCATGAACATAAACAAAGATCTAATGCATCTATGAACTCAAAACTTTAGATCTAGTTTTCTAAACTAGTTTTACATGCATGAATCACTAAGATAGACATGTGAATGCTAGATCTATGCATAAATCATAAGGAATAACAAAAATAACAACTTAAATCAAGATCTATGGCATAAACAAAAATCAAAGCTATAAAAGTTAGATCTACAAATATATAACTTTAAACAAGAAAATCATTATACAAGATAATAAAAGTGGAGAAGAGAGAGATTCATTTTTGGCATCATCATCCTAAGCTTTTAAGCTTATGGAAGGTCATTTGATGCATGAAACCTTCATTACACTTTACCTATATCACCTATGGAGCTTTGAGATGAAGATTTGCTTAAAAATCTTCAAGAATATGCATGGAGGCTCAAGAATGGAATGGGGCAGCTTGTTGTTCTTGAAAGAACAAGAGAGAAAGAAGAAAGAAAGAGAGGAAAAAGAGAGAAAAGTGTAAAGAATGGTTAAGGTTTGAAGGTGTAAATGAAAGAGAGAGAGAAAATGAGTGCATTTAATGTGTGTTAATTAATTGAAAGAGAAAAAAATAAAGCAAGGGCAGAAATTTTGGGGGAGTTCACGTGAAGAGAGAGGGGGAAAGAGAGAGAGAAATTTGGTTTGCTTTTGACTTGAAATTGTAATGTAATTAATGGTATGTGTAGTTTTTTGAAAAAGGATTGAAATATAATTAATTTTAGTCAAAATAGGAGTAATTAAAGGACAATGGCAGCCAAAAGAAAGAAAAAAATCTGCCATGAAGTGATTTAATAAAGTGTAAAAAGATTGAAGTGAAAAAGAAGTGATGTGTGAAAGGTGTACTTGAAAAGATGGGTTGTAAGAGTACTTTCTTAATAAAATAAAACAAAATAAAATAAAATTAGAAAAATTATTCCAAATAATTGTAGCAGATTTTTCATAATTAAAATTAAATAATTATTTGAATTATTTTAGTATTTTAACAAATATGTTACCGGTATGATCAAAATACGCGAATATGGGCTATAAATAATATTTTTATAACCCGAAAAATTCTAAAAAATTATTTTATGAAAATAAAAATATTTTTCAAATATTTTTCAATTATTAAGTTATTTTATTTTATTTTTAGTATCGGGTCTTAAACAGAATCTGATCCCGTAAAGACCCGAAACGAACTAAATTTTAGAAAAAAAAATTTTCTATAACATATAAAATATTTATCTAAAAATATAAGACTTTATAAGAATAATAAAATTTTGTAATAAAATAAAAATGAATAGTGCAAAAGACTAATCAATTACCGGTAATAATGGAAATACGATAAAAAGGTTATAACTGTAACTTTTATAACCCGAAAAATTATATAACTGATATATTTAGAAATCTTATGAAATTACGAGTCTAACGGTACTATTGGTATATTTTTGATATCTCGAGCCCCGGGACACGCTTTTCGAAGTCTGTATCCGAACGGGTTCGAAATAGGTCAAAAATTTACCAATCTGATATTTTTAAACAAACTCATATTACTATGAGCTATTCTACATATCTAAACTACATCTCGGCCTCTAGGGTTAGGGGCGCTAGATTGCCGGACTTACACTATTGTATTCCGGTTAGGGTTTCCGGGTGATTTTCCGGTTTAGACCTTTGCCAATTTGGAAACTGATATTTATGTTTATACAACATATTTAATTTGAGAAATTTATTTTAAATTTTATTTTTGTAAGTATTTAATATCTCTTAATGTTTTCGGAATTCTTGAATTGAGTTATATTTTCGAAAGTCAATCGTTATTTGCTTTTTAATAATTTGTTTTTGAGCTTTCTATTACCCGTTTGTATAAGTCGAAGTTAAATATGGAATTTTTCGTACATCGTGGTTTTGAATTTGAAGACCACTGAGTTCTTATTTTATTGTTTAAAGATTTTCATTTTCTCAAGATTAAGAAGTTTCTGAATTCGTTCGTGAATTAGGACTTATCGAAATTCGGTTTTAATTTGGAGTGATTATTAGGGTTTATTTTCGAAGTTCATCTTAAAATTATTTACTGAAATTTTCCGGGGCTTACATGTGGTTAGCCGCTATCTCTCAAATCTAGGTAAAGAGTATTAGACCACTGTTAAATAGATTCTCAGGTATCTTAGGGGCACTTCCAGGTTAAGTTTACAATTTGGTGGCAGTATGACTATATTATAAGGGTTTTCAAATGTTGATATGGTTGGAGATTTGGATCCTAGGAAGTCCACTTCAAGTTATCTGATTACATATGCAAGGGGAATAGTGTCTTGGTAATCAAAATTGCAAAAGTATGTTTCACTGTCTACCACAAAAGCAGAATATATTGTTGTGACTAAAGCCTACAAAGAAGTCTTGTGGATGAAGAAAATTTTAGAGGAGCTGGGTCAAGAGTAGGAAGACTTAAAGTTGTTTTGTGATAGCAAAAGTGCTATACATCTTAGTAAGAATTCAATGTTTCATTCTAGATCCAAACACATTTATGTTAGATATCATTGGATTCGAGATGTATTGGAATCAAAGCTGTTGAAGCTAGAAAAGATCCAAATTGATGATAATGCTTTAGATATGACGAACATGGCTTTACCCAAGGACAAACTTGTTTGTTACAGTTGGAGGGGGATTTTTTTAGGTTATGGATCCAATCTATATAGGTCTATAATAAGGAAATCCAAAATATATTGGATATATTTAGAAAAAGACTTGAAAATAGGAGATTTATGTATCAAAGGAGGCTTGAAACATGTACACAGTCACATAGGGGGATCAAGGCCACCAGTCTTGTACGTCAGAAGTCATCCTTTTTGAGAAATTTTTGCTGAGAGCACTGGTTTGGCAAGGCCAACATCAAAGCTGCTGGCCTATGGACATATGTCGCCAGTGTACCAGTCGGCCTCTAACAATGGTATTTCAACATCGACCTTAAGCTGCTAGCCTTTAATTTAAATGAGCCAGCCTATGTTGTTGCGTGCTTTCCCTTTGTTTTTTTCCATATAAATACTCCTTATTTGTCTTAGGGCATACTTTTGGCTATCTAAATCCTGGAGAGTCTAGAGTAGAGAAGGAGACCTGTTGGTGTCGAAATCCTCTGTTGTGGTAAGGATTCGAGTGATCCACTAGTGCTACTAGTGAGGAAAAACTGTGTATCCCATTATTGTTGTTAGTAGAAGAATAATTTGCACTGTGGTCCCATGGGTTTTCCCTAGTTAGGGTTTTCCAGTGTTGTTATTTTAATTTATTTTTTTGTTTGATTGTTGTTATCGCATTGGCAAGAGGAAATATCATTTTTTTATAGGTTATTGAAGGATTTTTCTTGATAAGAGTATGTTGACTAATGTATTTGGTATTTTAGTTAACACTTTTTTTTCCTAGAATAGCTTGTTTGATTCAGCCATTCACTTGTGTCATGCCCGAGAGGTTTCCTAAACGTGGCAGTCCACCATACACAATACTAAAGGCTCAAAATGACTACTTAGTCACGCGAAGGCTTCCATATCAAGTACAAGCAGACATCACAACCAAGGAAACCGGAGTAGCGCAATTTACATTGATAATGATTAAGTAACAGGGTAAAGAGAACACTTATCATAAAACATAAACATGGTAAATTACAATTCTTAGGGACATAATCCTCTATTGTCTTCAAGTCAAAATAAATACACTTCTTAGAAATTTCCAAAACACTAACATAGCATACATTAATATAAGGAACCTTAAAAGTAACTTCATCCTATGTTCCCATTGCCTTCATAAAAGGTTAACATACTTCTATGATCTTTAATATCATGATCTTCGATTTAAGCCACAGGCATACCTGTTTCAACAAAATCTATACGGGTATAAGCTTACAACTAGCTTAGTGAGGTATTCCTTTTCATTTACACAGTGGTTCAAACAGTCATTTAAATTTTCACACATATGCTATACATACAATGCAACAATCACGTGATTTCACATATATAGTTAGTTATCAGAAACCATATATAGAATGGATTTACCCCTCCGTATCAAAGGTTAGGGAATTGTTGATGAGGATCCTCGACCTTCTATGCTAGTCCTCAGGTCCCCACTCAAAGCGTTCAGTTGGCTCGCCGAACCTAGAGTCGTATTCCCTAAGCGATTTAGATTCTTTAGGATCGAATATAGCCTGTGTCCTATCATGATAACAACCTATCCAACTCTATACGTAGGAGTAGCAACCTTTCGAAAGAAATGTGACTCGATGGATGCTATACATAAGCGTTTTATTTTTCTTAAGCCAAACCTTTTAAGGTTTATTAGAGGAAGCGATCAATCAATTTAGTAAACAATGCATCATATAGTAAGGAAGCAAAAACACTTAAACAAGCGATTTGAAGTTGCAATATTTTTAATTGTCATTTCACACATAAGTATAGAATCACATATATACATATTCCCAGATTCCCCATACATATCCATTTTTATCTTTTTTTAGTATACTAATCCAATTACTTTACAAGCACAAGCAAGGTAACGAAATTAAGTGGAATAACTCACTTGTCCATTTCACAATCTTCTTAATCGTAGCATTCCATAGGAAGGGTAATCTTGTATCATTCATCATCTAGACAAAAAAAATACTTGGGATGAGTATTTCATAGAAATTATACTTAAACTTTCTAATTCTATTTCACTATGTTCGTCAAAATCGCATAAAATGAAATTCCAATTTAAAATAGCCATAACTTGCTCATTTTATCTCGGAATTTCGCATATAACATACCGTTTTCTACCTATTCGAAAATATCTATCCATTTCTAATGTTATTTTTGTCATATAAGGTGGTTTGGGTTCCAAAACCATAGGGTAAAGATTCAAAACGAATATTTTTGGATTTTGTGAAACAATTTTCCAACTCAACTTCATTCAAAAATCCTTTAGTAAATATATATATATATATATATATGATTAATAAATCCTTTGATTATATAAATAAGGTCACTTTATATGCAAAAATTCTAATGGTAGTATCTCAACAATTTATTTCATAAAACAATTCATTTTGAAGTATTAAAACTTAACTTGACAAGTTTCTTTCCAAGTATTTTGAAGAAACTTTATATTTTCTTAGGTTATTATAAATGAATATATTCTTATTTTATTTTCCTCTTTTCTTTTTCCAAAACAAGTAAATTTTCCTTTAACTTTGGTCTTTTATAATTTTTACTTCTAGTGATAAAAGATCAAAGTTATCAAAAGTTTATTAAGTTGTGGATAACCTACTTATAAATTTGCATCTAGAATGGTTTTTTTTTTTTTTTTAGAAAATGAGTCTTTTCTTCTTATATTTTTTATTTAAAATATAAGTTCTTGTTTTCTAAAACTTGGTCTTTTATTTCCTTTACAATTTTCTTTCTGAAAAGAATCCTCTTTATTGATAAAATCTTTTGTTTTTGATCTTATCATATTTATATTCTTTGAAAATAAGTTCCTTCTTTAGAAACTTGAAAATCATTATTTTCTTAAGTGGGTCTATAACCTTATAGGTTAATTTTATCTTAACTTTGAAAACTAGTTTGCTCCTTGGTTTTGTTATGGAGTTGAAAAGAGTTTAATTTTAAGCTTTTTGTGAAAATTTTGAATACCAACAAATTATTTTACTAAAACTTAGGTTACCATATTATAAAAAGAAAGTGTTTATTTCTTATATTTCATCGGTAAAGCCATCTTTGTTATTTTAGAAAACTTTAGGAAAACTTGTATTACTCTATTTTTATGTTGTTGATAATAAGTCTATTATTTAGTGACAATTCACATAATAGAAAATTTAGTTTCAAGTTCCTTTAATAAAGTAAAATTTTACTTTCAAATTTAGTTGAGACAATATCATTATGTAGATGTATGTATTATGAGCATGTAAAATAATAAGAATATGAGTAAGATACTAGAATCAAATAATAAGCAAAGACAATAAAAATGTCAAATATCGGGAACCTTAGCTTCATCAAGGTAATCCGGTCAAGTATTGGGAGCCTTAACTTTATCAAGATATCCCAAGACTAAGAATAAACTAGTCCCAAAAAGAATAAAGAAAAGAAAGAAAAGGTTATTTTGACTTGATATGGACAAGTCTAAGACTAGAAAGACTAGTCTTAAAATAGCACGAAATGAATAAATTGCAAAGTATGAAATTAAATAAATAACAAGTGAGCTTATATGCTCTAAAGAATATATATATATATATATATAGATACATAGATATATTTAGTTAGATATGAATAAGAAATTAGCATAATAACAACAATAATATCATTAATAATCAACATATATATGAACATAATAACAACATAATAAAATTTGAATTTCATGTACAAGAATAAAACATGAACATGTTGTTGCTTTTACTACTCATATGAGTTTCAAAACAACACCATAGTCATATTAAGTTACATGACATGGGTAAATAAATAGGAATAGGAGTTTTACCTAAAGTGTTTACGTGGTAAGAAGTAAAAGATGAATATGGGATTATGTTATTAGTGATATGTGGTAGATAATTTGTGTATAAAGAAGGATTTTGTGAAGAATTAGTTTAAAAGAGTTTTGGTAGAGAGAATTTTAGACAGAGCATTTGTTGAGAGATTTTGGGAGAGTTTTGATAGTGAAATGAGTTGTGTGAAAGAATGAAGGAGGAATGATGTATTTATAGAATTTTGGAGTGAAAATTAGATGTAATTAAATTAATTGAAAAAAAAATAATTGAGAGTGAAGAGAGAGAGGGAGTGGACGGCAATGAGGGGAAAGGAGAGAGAAAAATGATTAAAAATTAATTTTTGAAGAAAAATGTAAAAGAAATTTAGTAATATGTGATGTAGAATTTTTATGGGAAAAGAAAATTGTAAGTCATAGGTATAAAAGTTATAAAAATAGGTAGTAGCAAAAGTCAAGATAGAGGAATAGTAATGAATAGTAGAAATACTATGAATAGTAAACTAGACATTTAAAATAACGGTAGTAATAAAAATAGGGTATAAATGTGATGTTTATAATTTTTTAGTTACCAAAAAATTATAAAACCGATAATTTTGGATTCCTTATATTTTTACGAGTCTATTGGTATTAATGAAAATATTTTGCCTTGCGGTGTACTAGGGCATAGTTTTTTAAAACTGATCTCGTTCGGATCCGAAGGACACTAGAAATTTGCGAATCTGATGTTTTTAAGCTTCCCTATATTATTATGAACTATTATCAACAATTATTTCCATTTCGTTGTTTAGGGTTTAAGAGCACGGAATTACCGGATCTTAAACATTGGGGTCAGTTATAAGCTTTGTTAACTTTTAGGCTTCCGGTTTGACTTCCGGCTTGTTGATTTTATTCGTATGATTATAAAATTTTGGGGTTTTGTCCGTATTATATTTTTATTTCAACGTCTATGGTTTATTTCATTTTATTTGCTATTATTTAATATTTTTCAATTCTCGGGATCGTTTAACCGAGTCTAGAGTTATGGGTTAACTCAGTTTAACTTTTGGTGAAAATTGAAAATTTTTATTCTAAAATTCACTAAATGATTTAAGGTCTTAGTATTTCGTTATCAAGCGTTATTTGGATATATCGTCTTGATTTGCGTGTTAGGAATCAGATAGATGATTTGATTTATGTACAGATGCTGAATCAACCGATAGTTGGATTTTCTATTTTTTTTTTTAGGGTTCACTTTTTCTCAAGATTAAGAATTCTCATGTTTGACTTTATTTAGAATTTTGATTTTAACTTGAGTTGATTTTCATGATTTCGATTTTTAGTTTCTGACTTCTATAATTATTTTCTAAAAAATTATAAAAATTTTAGGGGTTTACAACTTGTCTACTTTACTATTTTATTTGTTTATGTTTACTTTGTCATCATTACTTATTTAGATTCTATTGGGTTGCACACATATATAAATGCGCATATAATGTTGCGAGTGTCTCAATATTTAAATATATTTAAGAGATATCTTTTGGATATATAATTCAATTTTACATTTTAAACGAGTTTAATTTGTTTGAATGATTACTTATTTACATATTTCTTGAAAGCAACAATTAAACTAAAAAGAAAATAAAAAAACCTAATGTAAATATACGAAAATAGATGCGGAAATGTAAAAGCACAAGCATTCTATATATATATATATATATATATATTGAAACGTTAAACTAAAAGTAAGCAATAGGAATTATTTATAGGCAATATGGGTGAAAAAAGAGGTCATGAGTTAAAAATGGGAACAATTATAGCTAATGATCCCATAATCTACCCACTTTTATCATCTCACTGTCTTAAAGAGTTTATAACCTAAATTCCCTAAAGATCATAAACCTAGACTTTGATACAAGGCGTTATCAACCCATCATATGTCCTCAATATAGATAAACACGCTAAGGCTATGATTCCACTAAACCACAATTATAACATAAAATAACTTCCATATCTCACATATAAAGATACTTCAAAATTTTGACTCAAAATAAAAACTTCATAACAACTAAGTTGGCTTAAACTAAATGCCAATATATAATTCATCTTAAAACAAAAACTTTAAACATCATAAATCACAAAAAACAAATATTCAAAGCTCCAATAATCCTCATAAGTTCTTCAACTTTACTTATCTTTAACACTAGATATCTAATAGTCAGTAGGAAAATCAGGTTCACTATTATCATCCCCATATTCTACATAAACATCATCTCTAGATAAATCGAATACTATTAGGTCATTATCTACTCCTGAAAAATAAAAAGGTGAACACAAAGGCCTAGTATGCCAAACCACAATCACATGCGCATGAGCAAACAACATATAAATTCACATGCATCATCATATGCAACAAACGCAGGCTATTATCTTTATTTATCCAAGCAAACAACACAGTTTATAGCCATTTGCTATCTAGTCCTAAAGCCGGAGTAACTCATGACTTCATAAAAACAATCAATATAGAAAATACTAATATATACATATATTGGTATTGAGTACTCCCTACACACCCTCAATACAATACTCGTACCATTCCTATATTACTGGAATCATCTCTATGCACGACTCTACTCGGGACAACATCACGCATAAATCATCAAGGTACTGTCCTAGTAGCAATGGTACTCCCAATCTACTAGACACAGCCAAAGACAAGCAACAAATTCAATTAAAGCTAGATATTATTATGCCAATTTACAAATACTAAGCCTACAACCACAAAAAACAAGTAAGGTAAGGTCATACCTGAACTGACAGTTGTTATTGAAACTGTGATGTTAGAATTGAGAAAACTTGATAAAAATCACAAATTAAATTTAACACTACTTCATATAGACAGATACCTATACCTAAGACTTGCTAAGTCACTATAACATTTAAGCTATTTAGCTATTATAGATATTTTAGACATTGATTTGGTGAAAACAAGGTTTATGCTATGACTTTGCAACCCTAACTCAATCTCCTACATATTCTTCCCTCAAGGATTCGATCTTTTATCAATAGTGTTGCTCTAAAACTTCTTTAAAATATGAAAAATCATCAAAATAACACAATTCATATACAACTTACTTGAAATCCATTAATTGTTCTTCTTCTCCTTCCCAACCTAGACATGAATTCCAATTGAAACTAGTACAGATTTCCCCAGCACAGAAACTTAGGGTTTCTCCAAAACTCCTTCAACATTAACTCCCTTCGAAACCAATAAGAAGACTTTAAGAAGAGATCATTCTTTTAGATCGCTAAAGAATTGAAAATGACAAACTTACCTAGTTCTTGAATCTAGATCCCCATGAAGCAAAGTTATAGGTTTGAGAGAAGGTTCTAGGGTTTCCAAAAGCTTAGGATAGATTATGAAAAGAAAAAAAACAAGGTTTAAGGATCAATTATATTACATTGAAAAACCCTAAGAACAAGTCAATTTGTATATTATAGATTGGCAAAGCAGACTAGCGGTGTAGAAATATAAGCTAGCAACCTAAAACATACACTGACGGCTTAAACACGAAGAATGAAATTGGGGAAATCTACACTGGCATCCAACGCCAGTGGCTTAGAGGTTAAGGCTGGCGGTGTACTTTTCAAAGCCAGTGGCTTAGAGGCCAACCTATAGCTGCCTCTCTTGTCCTTCTTGAACAACTCCCTCTTGCTCACGTGTGTCTGCTATAACAATATATATTAATATTCATTTTAGGGTGGACCATAAACCCTCTTATTTTTTAGTATATGACAACTTTTCTCTTCACTATGATTTATTTATTTATATATTACAGAATGTATACGTAAGAAATATTTCCAAATATACAGATGTTGAGTGGATGAGTTCATCCACTCTTGGCTTCAATAGGTATCGTGTCATATATAACTTTAGTAGGCACCCTGAGAAATAAATTATAGTGTATATGCTTTACCTGAAATTTCTTTAGAATTTTCTTTTCTTCTAACATGGATGTGGCTAACTCCATAACCATGTGATTTTTTCCTATTTAATACACTATTTTGCTTTAGTACATATCCAACCATAATTTGGTGCTAAACTCTTTCATCTTCACATAACTTGTTAAACTCTTGATATACTCCTTGCATCTATCACTCCTTATTACTTTGATATTATATCCACTTATTTCTCAACAAATCTCTTGAATTTCTTTAAAATCTCAAATTAATTCTTTTGACCTTTTTCATGCATGAAATAGACCCATGTCATCATATTTTAGTCATCGATAAAAAGGATAAAGTACTTACAGTTCTTAAAGGATAATGTTTGCATGGGTCCACACATGTTTGTTTGCATGAGCAGTCCATGCTAAATTAGAAGGGAATGATCCTTGTGTTGCTCCCCAGGCATGCAACCTGCACAAATATTTGTGACATATATTATTTTTGGAAGATTTGACATCATATTATTTTATTTTGGAATCTTCAACCCTTTGAAATGTACATGACCTTGTCTTCTATGTCAAAGTAAGAACTCTTCTTAATCAACTTTCATAGCCACTTATGTTTTATGGTGCTACTGGATGGGGCATCTTTATTGTTGCATCTTTACTTCAACAATCTCTTTGCCCTTTTTTCTTTTATCATAGATAGAGTAAGAGTCTCCTTTAAATAACAAAGAGTATCCACTTTCCATCATTTCCCAACACTAAGTACTTTGTCTCTAGACTTAGTACTTATAAACCCCGAAAACTTCCACCATACGATACGACCCTAGATTAGAAATTATGAGTTGACTAGTAACCCTAGGAGTTAAATAGAAACTCTAGTTTAGATAGAATTTTTAAATTTGAACGGTTTGGGACTCATAAACTTTATAAAAGGACTTCTTTGACCCCAATTGATTCCAAAAACAAGATTTCGTATTCCGAGTTAATAATTCAGGTTGTGATCAAAGGAAACTTCAAATCCTAAACCCGAATCCTTGTCAAACAGATAGATTATATAGGAAAACCTAAATATGAGTATTAAGTGATTACCTTAGTATTCAATAGAGACCGGGAATTAAAATAAGGCATAGTAATGAACCTACATTTGGATTAGAACCTTAAAAATTGAGATTTCTAGTTGGTAATAAACTACATTGATAAGATTTCATAGTGAGTATCCAAATCTAATATATATAACTAATTTAGCCTATATATTAGTAGTAATATTAAGTAAAGGACTCAATAGGGTTTTAGTTAGAAAATCATGATCTTAAGATGAACTGTTAGGATTATGAATACCTAATAAAAACATAAACTGATGTATATCTTGAGATCCAGACCTCAAATACAGAATTGAATCCTACCAATAATCAAATTAGGGTTTTCTAAAGCTCTTGGAGCCTGAAACGAAAATTGACCCAAAAAGCTTATAAAACCTAAATCGCGTAGGATAAACTTTTCTTAAACAAATAATTACGTACTATTAAAACTTAAATTTGTACTTTTGTTAAACCAAACATCTTGTAGGATCCATTAAAGACCTTTGTATATATATATTTACATATATAAGCTAAAATATACCCTAATAATGTAATAAAGTACCCGAAAACTTAACTAAACAATATCTAACTAATATATAATTAATATATATATATATAATTTCAACTTGCTAGAGACGGTTTCACTTGTTTTGGAGGGCTGTGATTCTCTTGAAGGATGTGAGCCGAATTTCCTCAATAATTTACATGAAAGTCAATGTAAATCTAACCTAAACCAATACAAACCGGACAAATCACCCCCACATTAATTATAAACCAACAAATGGATGAATGGACAACAAACAAGAGCAATTCGTTTCTAATTTAGGGAGGAAACGCGGCCGAAGCTTTACAATCGTTTATATATATATATATATATATATGTATGCAAACAAACTTCGTTGGACAAGCAAATGAACTCCAAACTCTTTCAAACTTTCCAGAATCCATCTACATCTTATTAGGAGTCGAACCAACCCAAAAACTGATTTTTAAACAATCGCACCAACCCAGTTCGAGAATTCGAACAAAAACCTGGAAAAACGCATGAAAAACGAGCTTAAGGTAAGTGATTCCATTTCGCAAGTTTTCTTTCAGTTCTAAGGATTAAGACTGACTCTTAAACATCTTAGGGAACTAACCAAGGCCACTAGGAGCTTCGGATTTCACCGAGAAGCCACAACAAAGGTGATTTTCCTGAACCCTAGCCGAGCTTGATGATCCAAAATCGTGGATAACATGTTGTTTTTATGTTGTTTTTCTTGGATATTTAGGTTAATTAGGTTCTTATGAGTCGTTTGGATCCAAAATCCCGACGTTTTGATGTCGGGATTCGCCGGAATAGGCCGCGGCTCATCGGGGAAGACGATGAATACTGAAACCCCGATGAGCACGGCTGGGTACACGGGCGTGTTTAACCCGTGTACCTCTCGGCCAATTTTTAAAAAAAAAAGAAAAAGAAAAGAAAAACGAAACTTAATAAATATAATTATATAATAAATAATAATAAAGTAATTTTATAATTTTTATTATTATTTCCGCATTTATTTATTTTTCTGGAATAGTAATAGTAATATTATAAAATATGAAATTATTTATTTATTTAAATTTAAAATAAATTATTTTCTGACACTATTAAGTATATGATGTTTAAATATTTAATCTATTATTATTAATCCAAAAAGAATTTTTAGAAATATAAATTACTTTGTTAAGTAATTTCCGCATAATATTTTGTAATTATAATTATTAATATTCTTAATATTATTAAAAGAATTTTTAGAATTCCGAAAATATTATTTTTGAAATAATAACAAATATGAATATAAGACTAAAATTATTTTAGTAATAATATGAATAAGACAATTAGTATAATTACTAATGTGATGGAATATAATTAATCTATCTAATCTATTTCGGAAATTTTTATTATTATTATTATCATTATTATAATTGTTATTATTATTGTTATCATTATTATTAGTATTATTGATGTTATAATTATTTTTAGTATTACTTTTGATAAAAATTATTAATATTCTTATTAATTACGAAAAAAGGAGAAATTTTTGAAAATAATTATAATAAAATTTATAAATCCTTCTATTAGTAAATATATTTCATAAATATAATATTTAACTAATTTATGGGAAATATATATATACATATCTATATAGAATATGGAGTTTAGTAAATACTAAATACATATTTAAAAAGGAATAAATAACAATGGAAATTTAAATAATTCAAAATTATGAGTATAGGAATATTTATACTCTATAAGAAAAATTTATTAAGTAAATTAAAAAAAATTAATAGTTTTGGACAATAAAAATGAATTAATTGAGTTGTTAAACTTTCCAAATACCCAATCAACAGATTCAAGTATCCAACCAGAAGTAATAAAATAAAACTGTGAATACCATGAATTAGAACTTAGGGTTATTTTGAAAGAACTAGTTAAGAATAAAACAGAAACCCAACAAACCAGTAGAACACTTAAATATTCATAGGAACTAGATTGTATAGTTTGGAAATTTTAACGATTATATTATTTATCTCAATACGTGACTCGGGTATTGGGGAGGACCTACCTGAAGATTACTACGATTAACTAGGATGGGCAGGTGAGTAACTCAGTCTTATTACATTGGTTGTGATTGTACTAATAGTGAACCTTAAATAAAAAGATAAGGAAAATTGGTGAACTGTTTGAAATATGAAAGTTGTGTATTGTATTCTATTGATTGCCATGTCACTCTAAAATAAGTGATAACACAATTGCATGTATCTTGATAATGTATGTAGTATCTAATTGAGTGTCTGTATTGCTTGATCACCCCCAAATTAACTAAAAACTACTGGTACCATAATGGAAAATAATCATGCATTATATACTATGCATAAAAAACATTGAGTAAGTGGTAGCCTACTACCTGTTAGTTTCTCGGATCTCTGGTAATGCTTGAATTATCTAGGCCAGAGAGCTATTAGTTAATTGCAAGATTACTTTTGTTCTGCTAATACCATAGGAACTACATGGTAAACGAAGGACGCCGCTTATGGTATTACATGGGAATAACTAACACTTAGTGGAGTTTCTAAAGCTAAAACAGGAAATGAATAAAGAAACATGATAAACTTAAAGAGATAATTAAATTAAATATTATTACTTCCTGAAAGCTTAAGTCTCTCCTGGGTAGGTGGACCATAGATTGTGATCCTTCAACCCCGATGGGAGGGTGTAAATCTCCATCCTGTTTGGATTCCGGGTTATCCAAGCTTGTAATGTTCATTTGTGTGATTGATGCATTTCATATGATTGTTAAATAACTTGTATGTTATGTGTAATAAGTTCTGGTTATTCACTGAGCTTGTGTTATAGCTCACACTCCCACAGTCCTTTCAGGTTCACTTTGCGACCCTGGCTCATTACTAGCAGGAGCATGGTCCCGGTAAGAGATTAGAAGCCAGAAGTTTAAAGTTTAGTATAGAGTTAGAATATCTATATCTGTAATAGACTTGTGATGCATTTAAAGTACATTAGAATCATCGGCTATAGTTGTAAGGACTTATAAAGCATATGATCTATAATATTATAGTTTGTAAGAGTTGTTTACTAGTTTACATCTTATATATGTTTGTTTATTCCGTCCAAGCAACTAAAAGATCCTGTTTTTGGAAATCATGTCATTCCTAGAAGGTAAACTAATAATGGTAATCGAGTGAATCTTGATTATTATTATTAGAATACCCTCGGGGCGTGACAGTACTAGTAAGATATTTTTAATCAAATGCATACCTTTCTTTATCTCGATAGTAGTGATACCTTTTTTTTCAACGGCCATTAGCTCTCTATTGATAGGCCTTACATTAGAATTGACAGATGTGCCTATGTCTTGAAAAATATTTTTATTACTTGTCATGGGGTTGCTCCAATCACCATCTAAATACCATGCATCTCTTTTTGCTTTGGTAATAGCATGGCAATCATAAAATAGCTAATCATCTTTCTCTTTAGAGTAATTGGTTTGATGCTTCTCCTTAAGCTGGCAATTTCTTGTGAGATGACCAATATGACATCGTGGTCATGACAGGTTCTATTACATATTCAACGTGTTCAATACTTTTTCTTTTCTCCTCCATTTCCTTTATTTCCAAATTTTCCATCTTCATTTCGTCTTTCACACCATGTTTGAAGTTATGAGTCCTAAAATTTAGTTTGGATTGAAAGGCATTCTCCAATTTAGAGTCATCATGCCTATTCAATCTCCTCTCATATGCTTCTAGAGAGCCAATTATATTAGTAACTATCAGGGTAGATAAATCTTTTGTTTCCTCCACAGTGGTCACAATTGAATCATATTTTTCTAAAAGTGTGATTAATATTTTTTCAACTATTCATTAATTAGTTATAGTTTCTCCATAGGCTCTCATTTGAGTCATTATTTCATTGACTCTAGTATAGTAATCCTTTACGGTCAAAGAATATTTCATTTGAATATTTTCAAAAACTCATCTTAACAAGGCATACATTTTCACTTCCTTAAAACTCCTCCTTCAATGTATCACATGTCGCTTTTTGAAAAAGTTGGATCCACAAATGCCAACCAAATATCATATAATGTTTTCCAATCTTTCTCTTTATTGGCTTTGTCTTTTTTTAATTCTATCATTAATGTTTCTAGATGGTAACACCAATTTCAATGATGTCCCATGGACCTTATGATATAATGTAAGTCTATATTTTGATGGTCCAATAATCATAGTTTTTCCCAGAGAATACTGGAAGTGAATTTGATTATTAATTTTATTGTTTGCCATGGTTCAGAAAATATTTGATAGTCTAATCCCAATAGATGATCAAATGACGCTTTGATACCATTTAAGGAATCTAATTGAAATAGAATAGAATATGTACGAATAGTATTTTGTTAGGAAAATAATATTTAGGCTTTCTCCTCAATGAACAGTGAAGGTTAACTTAATCCAACGGTTATTATATATTGTTTAGAACACTCCAACTACCGTCCAGGATATTCATCGAAGTTTCTCAATTAGTCACTTCTGTAGACTCTACCTAGCACATTTTAGAAATTTACCTAACATGTGTTTTAGAATATAGAAGCTGTAATGGATTTAGATTGGACTTGAGCGAAAATGGATCGATTTTTAACACAAGCTTTGAAAGTGGGTTCGGTCAATCGAAAAGGTTAGTCCTCAACTTCGAATTTTCTATTTTCTGGTCCTTGATGTTCTCGTGATTTGGCTATGCACTCATCCACCATGTACCTTATTGCCAAGCTTCAGTTGTCTTTCGAAAGAGCTTGATGAGCGTGCAGTTGTCAAAGGTTAAGAAGAAACGAACCGATCTGCTTGTCAGGTTTTGAAAGGGTCATGCCATCTCAGAATATTTGGTTTAAAATATCTTAGGAAACACAATTTGCTGCGTAAATTGTTCGGGTACATTTCGTTTTTCTATTTCCATGACATATATCAACTCTCCAGTTTGCATCATTCTACTACATTGAAAGGTTTCGTTTTGTGGAATTCATGTCCATGAAGAAACCAAAAGCGAGGACACTTCCGTTTGGGATTTGTGTACGAAAAAAGAGTTAGAAACTAATACGTTTGGGAAGGATTTGGATAAATTTAATTCTTATTTAATGATTTGACATTGTTCATCTAATTACTCTAATTTAAAAAATACACTTATCAACAGCCCATAAGCCCAAAATGCACTCTTTAGAATTGAATTTCTTGAAAAGATAGCATTGTCCTATGATAAAGTGGTAGTATTGACTAATAAGTACATGAAAAAAAATAAATAAATAAAAGACAAAGTTCGGCAGTGATAATCTTGTAACTTCAAGTCTCCATAGTTTTTGAGCAAATTCCATTGTTTAGCCCTCAAAATGATAATTTTTTTATTTTAGATAAGTTTAAGATACGTTATAACTTTTTATAGACAATTTCATTTTGTTGGTTGTCTATAACCTTTTATTTGTCCGTTTATTTACTTTTTATCAATAAGTTTTATGAATTTTATATTTTTAGTAGTTTTTGAGTTCTATTTTTTGGAGCTTTCAAGCTTGCATATAAATATAAGATAACTTTTTCATCAGTAATATCATCTTGAGCCGTCTTTACTCATTCTTTTTCTTCTTCTTTTTTTCCTCCAAATCTTGAATTACTTTGTGGTTTTAAATTTTGAATGTCATTTGTCTAGGTATTTGCATAATTAATAGAAAATTGAAGATCATATTTTGGATTTGTGCGTGAATCATGGAATGTGATATTTTCCAATATCTTTCACTACAATGCCTTATTTGGTAAAATAGAACTTTTTATTTTCCACTATTCAGAATCAATAAAAATTAAGTCATGTTATCTCACTTAATATGACTAAACATATGTTTTTGAAGTTAAGAATAATACAATTCATTTGGCCAAACAAGTAATGTTTTTATTCTTGTTTTTTCTTTTTTTCCCTTTGGCAGTGTAATTTGGTTGAGTAACATGTTCCTTACTTTTCTTTTAAGACTATAAATTGGATTGGAATAAAAATCTATTTCGTACGACCAAGGTTTAAAGACTAAAAATGTTCTTGAAGTACTGGTAGTGCAAGCAAGCTTTCCTTCTAGCGAGAGCAAAGCATAAAGGGGATAAGGGGACAAACATTAAAAGGTAAAAATAAAACTATATGGTTTTGGCAACTCATAACGTGCCCTGGAAACACTTAACATGGAAAACATTGATCCTTTCAAGCATGAACCAATAATTTGTAGAAAAAAAACACAAACTCAGCTAATTATTTTCCAACCATGTCAGGAGGAAGCTGTGACGACAACGATGCTGGAAGGGTCAATCTGGAGAAAGGGAGGAATGTCGGAGCAGCAATGTTCACTCGTCGTAACAACATGGGTGAGTCTATAGATTGCTGTTGCATTAACATACATGTGAACAACAATATCCAAGGTTTGACCAACTCCAGTCTGATTGGAAGTGATGTAGATATGAAAACTCCTGGTGTTTCTTTATGTTTTGGAGACATTAAGCTTGAAAACAATGGGATTCTTCGACGCAAGAAGAAAAGGCAAAAGCATCCGATTACGAGTTTCAGGCTAAACTCATCATCTACAGTGGTGTCGTTATTTTTATTTGTGTTTGCCTTATTCTTCATGTTAGTGAGGAGTCTCTGACTTTTTTTTTTCCTTAATTGTTGGTGTTTTTTATTATAATCAAAACAGATAAGAACGATAATATAAATGTTTACCTATGTTGCTATGCTTGAATGGTAGGTGTGTGTGTGTGTATTTTTCCAGCTTTAATTTTGAAAATAGAGGTTAGCTTTATGAAAGAGTCTCAATCTTATCGGCACAAACGAAATTCTTTTATTTGTATATACAAACACATAAATGACAACACTAACTTATTTGTTTAACTAAATGGCAAGTCAGCAAAACTACAAATTGATGGATTCAAGATGACTTTAAGCATTGAAGTTCCTCGTGTTTCTTATAGCGCAAACATTGAGCATTTATTAATAATAAAAGTACACATTGACTATTAACTATGCGAGTTTTACTTCGTTTTAGTTTTTTTTTGAGTCATTCACATTTTGAAATCTTTATAAACCAAACTTTTATTAATGCTATTTGCCCTTTCTTTTACATATGGTACATGTTAGATCATAATTTGTCAAAATAAATAATATAAAATGATATATATTGAAGAAATTAATTTAAAATTTAAAAAAAAAACAAAACAGAAAAGAAGAATTCCCCATTCTTCTCAAGTTTATTCACATACTAAGTTGATCATTAATCTAACGTTGGTCTTTATGTGTGAAATATTACGTGTTGCGCTATCATATTAACTTAATCTCAATTAAAAGTGATAAGTAAGGTTTGGTATTTGAGTTTTAATGTATCTAATAAGGTATAGCCCTTTTATATGTAGAGACCTTATGGGTAATATCTTTTTATGATGGGTTGAAATAGAAATACCAAAAAGATATGGAGTTATCTCTATAAATAGTGGTTATGGTCTCCAGGTCACACGTACAATTTTCTAGTCTCTTCTGAATCTCATCATCAGAGAGTACAGAAAGAAAACTAAAAGGGTCTCTCAAAGAAAACTTGTTGATCTAAAGACCAACTGCACGGCTCTAAAATCATTGATAGCTACAAATTCAGGTATGCTTTGCTTATTTATTTATTTTTAATTCTTAATGATTAAACATGAACGATCTAGGGTTTTATATGTGATGGTTTTCACAAAAGGTTTCTAGGGTTCTATATGTGATTAACAACCAAAATAGAGATATTTTATAAACCCATAACTCAATAATTTGCGAGATTTTTATTCATTAGATTTTGGGTTATTATTGGATTTATTTGGATTTTTGAAAATTTATTTGTATCATATTTGTATTTGATATGGATTTGTAACTTATTTGTATTATATCAATATTGTAATATTGAATTTGTTTTATGAGTGAAACTGATTTTTATCGATATCTATTTTTGACAAATATTTGTTTGAAAACGACAAAAATATTATGCCATAAAAATAGAATATGATCAAACAAACCAACCTAAATGTTAGATTTTAGTATCTATATTCACTTTATTATCTTCAAAGTTGGAGTCTTTTGGCATGTTTAGCACATAGGAATAGACACAAATAAATCACTATTTCAAGAATCATAATTCTAGCATTAAGGAGGAATTCGATTCCATTTTTTCAAAAGAAGGAATTGCAATTTCATTCTGCTCATTAATATTAATTATTTAAATTACTATTTTATCAACCAAATATATATATTATTATAAATTTATCTTTTAAATAAACAATTCATTTTATTCCATGAATATACTAAACATGAAAATAGATTTTATTCCATTCTATTTCATTCATTTGATTCTAGTCAATTTCATTTTATTCCAAATGATATACCAAACGTAGTTGAACCAATGCAGTCCATGGGGGAAAAGAAAAGAAAAAGAAATATGGCAGGGAGCAATTTCGAATTGGGCGACTTAACGATTTGACATATCTTATTAATGGGTTGCAATAATGGAACCTTTGATGACTTCTCTATCATCACAATAAAGAGCGTAAAGTCTTATACTTTAACATTATTCACAATATAATAGCAGGTTGCTTTAGATGTGAGAAGTAAGAACCCACAAATTCAAACTTGAAGGAAAGGGTCCTTTTCTTTAATTTTTTTTTCTTATTATTTCGGTTATGTTGAGTTTTTGAGAGTGGGCATTATTTTGGCTTCACGGATACATGCTTATATTTGAAGGGTAGATTCGAAAATGAATCTTGAGAACTCTTTTGAAATGAGATATATATATATAATATATATATATATGTATGTATATGTATATATTGGCCCTCTTCTTTTATTGTTATCATTTTATTAAATTTGTAATTATTGGGTATATACTTTTTTAGATATTTATTTGACAAATCGGGTGCCACTACATGTTATTTATGAATGAAACAGTTTGTGAGATTGAAAAGGTTACGGGTTTGAATAGAAAAAATATAATAGAATGTCATACGCTAAGTACTTAAAACAAAGTTTTGCCATTTATTTACATTACATCACTTAGTCGAATTTTTTAAAACAAAATCAACATCGAGCTAAATTGGCAATCCTCATAGAAGTTACGGTGCCGCAGCAGTAGCAATCCACTCAACCATGCAGAGCCCAGCTTAAAGATCTGGTGAGCCGAAGGCTGTTAAAAGAGTTAATAGCTCTGGGCCGAAGCCAGTTGGACTCTTTGAGGACAATAAAGTACCGTGAGACCAAAAACCTTAGATTAATTATTATAAGCCTACAACAAATTTGCTTAATTGGGATTGCCTTATTATATCTCTATAGGGGCCTATTAACACATGGTACCCGAAGTACACGGTACCCCCCCTTTAGGTAACCAGCATACGAAATCTCTTATCTTTATTTATCATTTGTTTAGATTGGTAGATGTGATATGATGGTAATTCTATCAACTTGATGCTAATATTGTTTTAATAAGTGGTGGCAACTATGCTAATTGCTGCAATAGCTATTGCAACAACTGGTGGTGCTGGTAACAATAGTGGTAGTGATGATAGGAAGGACGAGGTCATCATTAAGAGGTGGTAATAGCGGTAATAGTAGTAGTGTTGGCTTAGATCATGATTAAAATTTTTTCTTTTCCCATCTAATGATTTTTTAAGAAAAAAACAAAGAGGACAATGAATTCTATCCTATCCAGTAAAGTTGGGTGCAATTCAGTTTGGTATAGTTCATCTTTTGAACCATATATTATTATTATTATTATTATTATTATTAAATCTAATCATGTGCTTTAGTTTATAATTTTATAGAACCTAAAGAAACAATTTGGTTTGGTTTGGTACACCATTTATACTGAGACTATTTGTGTTAAAGAAGTGAAGTGCATACAATAGGGTGAAAAATTTACAAGGTAAAAGAGAAAAGTAAATTACCATTTCTCAATATCACTCAACATCTTCTATGCCCATTGCAAACTTGAGGGGTACTGTTGTCTTTATCTCTAAGTATTACGATTTAAAACTTAGAGAAGAAAGAAGAAGAGGTTTTAATAACATTAAAAAAAAAAAAAAAAACTAGTAATTTTAACCTTTTTTCCCCTTCAATGGCACTCTGTGTTAAGGGTGAGCAAATACAAAATGGATAGGATATGAAAACTACATGTACTCTACCATATAACTTATAGGTATTAAATTTATATTTAAAACCTATCTTGTGGCACATTTGACCTATCTTGTGCCCTATACTCTATAAAACTATAAGATATATACCCTATGGAACATATTGATTTATTTTTGAAATTTCTATTTTTTTTTCCTTTCTTTCTCAAACTTGAAGTTGATAATATTTGATATGGTTTCATGTAATATGTGAAACTACTTTAATTTCATATGTTCACAATATGTGGAAAGGAATTTTAATAGTAATTTATTAAATTACAAGTGCCATGATATGCATAATCTATTGGTGCATGAAATTTGAAACTTAAGACAAAATTATAGAAACTATAGCAAATTGCAAAACTAAATACTTTAGAGCTACTTATCTATTAGTCTTAGAAGATAAATAACAAGTCTATATAATTTGCTAGTTCAACTATATACATACAATTATAGTCCTTCGAAAATAAAACATAACAAGCCTTTTCAAAATGAAATAGTATGAATTCTTTTATAATAAAAAAATTTTGGAAGGTAATTTAAAAATAATAGTCTTGAACATAAATGGCTGTAAAATGAAAATGGAATATTATTTTTTTTTTTTATATATCAACATTATTTTATAATATTTAATAAGGTAGATATAAGATACCTTGAAACCTATGTCCTTCCTATATTAAAGTATAAGTTTAAGGTGGGTATAGGGTATAAAAATCTCATACCTAGACCCTACCTTGTAAGAGTAGGTTTTAAAAAATATGTATTCGTATCGTACGTTGGGACCTTTGATACCTATCTGGCCTAATAAAGCAAGATTCGAGTAGGTATCCTATACAATAACCTTACTTGCTCACCTGTAGTGTATGCACTTAATTACTATTCTATGTTTAGTTGTTTCCTCTATTCTATTCATGTTGATAAGACATGTTGCAATTGGGTATTTATTTTGGATTTCACAGTTTTGTATATATCCCAGTTTTCATAGTATTTTCTACCTTGGATAACCAATTGTTTCATCTCAAGGATAGCACATTAATAGACCATATTTTCAAGACTATGATAATGTTGGCCATGAACATTCACAAGTAGCTTCTTATGTGTGTGTGTGTGCGCGCGCGAGTGTAATGCCCTCATGTTGGTTTGATTTGAGCCAATCAATTCTATTTGCTTACTTAAATTGTACTACAAACAAATATACTACATTTGAATTGAACCATAACAAAAGAAAATTAAAAAAAAAAACATATATTTGGTTTGACTCGCTTTGGTTTGGCCTAGTACAAGTTGCTATTTGGCTCTTTTTTTCCCTAACCTTGCAATGTAGTACCATCAAAATTGCAAACAAACGCTATCTTAATGAATCTTGTTCCAATGTGACAAGACAAAATTCTATTTAGACTTCCAATGTGGAAGTCATTCTGATGTTAAATGCTTCACATGAGTAGCTAAAATTGATTATAGCATGAAACATTTGCATTAGTCATAAAACTTGTGATGGAAGATGTCTCTTGGTTATTGCAAAGAAGACCCTTCAATTGGACTCTTTCCCTTAAAAAGATCTTGTTAATAAAGCTTAACCAAATGTTTTCTTGAATTGGGTGATGTCTAAAAGGAAGGCAATCAAGGAAGGCTAAATGGGTAATTTTAAATTTATATCTTGTGTTTCTTATTAAATAATATGTTAGATTAAGTAAAATCATTTAGCTAAACCAGCTGAGTGAATCATGCAACCACTTCTAGTGGAAGTTTTCATGGAAACTACTTATTAATGTTATAAAACACTCAAATATGATTGATATTTATTTATTATTCATATATGCATAACACATATAAGGGGTGAATTAGTGTTTCAAATTTACCTCTTTTAAATCAACTAAATAATTTTATTAAAGGAAAATATCATATTTGCCATCTAAATTTATGCATTTTTCTCAATTTTTATGCAACTAAGCCAGAAATAAACATTTCATAATTTTTCAACAGATTATACATTAATAATTTAATGAAATATCAATGTTTACATGAATTAAGTAGAGATAATGTGTGGTTTTGCACATTTATTACGAATTATGTTCTTGTTTGTGTACATAGAATACCCTCTACTTCTAACACAACCTTCAACATCAACTCATGTATAAGCTTATGTAATCCATTATGATCTCAACACATCAGGTCATGTTCCAACTCATGTACTTTGCACATTTTCCTATTTCACTCCATTTTTTTTTAACAAAATTCGCTTTAAATCATCATAAATCCTTCCTTAAGCTAAAATGACTCCTTAAAAACTTGAAATCAATAATCTAACCAAACAAGTACCATTTTCTTCACAATATTCATAATAATAAATCACTAAAGCTCAAAATACTCTTCTTAAATAATGATTAAATTACACTTATCATTGTTCATCCATCTAAATGTTGTCACTTAAGAAATTTAGAGCAAAATTTCACAATAATGAAAGTTATTAAACATTTTTTTGAATTGGTGATTAAATTACATGGATATCTTCAAATCATAGTTTCTAATAGAGATCCTATTTTTCTAAGCAAAGTTTGGAAGGAATTATTTACTTGAAGTCACACTAAACTCAATATATGTAGTACTTATCATTCTTAAAGTGATGCACAAACATAAGTCTTTAATGGGGCTATTCAACAATATTTGTGAATCTTTGTGATGGAATGTCCAAAGCTATGGGTTAAACATCTTCCTTGCGCAAAATATGCCTACACCACCCCATTTCGTGGAGGCATTGGGTTTACACCATTTCATATAGTATATGGATGTGATTCTCCTCCTATTTCTTCTTACATAAGATGATAAGTAATTTGATGCAGTAGATATGGATTTGTTATCTCGAGATGGGATTCTTAAGCTTTTGAAGCATGATTTGACAACTCTGAGTAGAATGAAGTATTTTGCTAACAATAATTGAACAAAGTTAACTTTAAAATTTAGGTATTTTGTTCTTGTTAAGTTGCAACCTTATAAGCAACTTTCACTTGCTTAAGAGACAACTACTAAATTGTTTAAAAGATATTATGGTACCATCAAGTTCTAAGGAAAATAAGATTTTATGCTTAAAATTGCAACTTCCTCCTAATTCTAAGATAAATTATGTTTTTCATGCATCCAAGCCTACAAAAGGTCATGGGTTGATTTATCCTTTTGTAGATTTACCTTTAGATGCTATTGATAACCATCCACTTATACAACCCATTATCTAATTTAGGCCAACATATATGTCTCAAAATGAAAAATCTATTCCTTAGATCATGGTTTAGTAGGTAGGTTTATTACTAGAAGATATTACTTGGGAAGATGTCTTAGAGTTTCAACAGGTCTACCTTCTTACATCCTTGGATGCTAGATTTTTTTTTTTTTTTTATCAAAATTACAAAAGAAAAGTTTAGTAATTGTACCAATAAAATAGTTATTGTAACTACAAAACAAAAGGAAGTAGAGTGAATGTAACCAAAAAAAAAAAAAAAAGAAAAAAACATAAAACAACCATCAATCAAACAATATATAAAAAAAAAAAAGAAATTAGAAAGGGGAAACCATCCTTTTAACCACTAAAAAGGATACTCTTTCTTTCTCTCCTTTCTTCTAGAACTCTACTTGCTTAAAAGGTAGGACCTTTTAAACTTCACATCACAAACGTAATTGATTTGTTAGTATTATTGATAGATTGGAATCTATTTTAACATTGCATTGTAGAACTAGTGTTTAGAGGAGAACTACAAGTTAAGTAACATTAAGAAGTGAGATAGTAAAGGAGAAAAGAGAAATAAGGTTTGTAATCGAGAAAGTCGATTGTAGGCCAAGTTAATGGGCTCAGACTATTTCATAATTCATATAAGTTGGTTAATGGACTGAAGCTATAGATGATAAGACAAGGGTATATTATGCGTCTCATGTTTCTAAATGTGATTTTCGAAGTTAGACAAATAGGAAAAAAAAAATTGAAAGTAGCAACACGATATGATCTAACAAAAAATAACAAAGTTATATACTTATAGGAAGAGAAGAAATATGATACATCTAATATATGTAGTCTATTAGTAGACAATATATATGCTTTTGTTGCAATTAGTTTTGAACTTTAGAGTTGTTAAATTCACAATTAATTAATTTTAAAGTTTAAATTAATAAATAGATATAATTTTATTTTATCATTTGTGCTCATTGTTTTTATGAGCTTGACATATCAATTGAAACATGTGAAGAGGAATAATTGAATATGAATGAAATGATAGCTCATACCCAAAATCAGAATCTTCTAGAGTGATACTAAAGCTATAGAAAAATCAACCAAACCAGATTGAATTGAGCCATACTTAAATTTTAATTTTTTTTTCAAGAAATGTTTGTTTGGATTTGGTAAAGAGTAAATGGCACATGATTCAATTCAAGACCTCAAACCGAACCATATGGTTCGAACCAAACAATATGGTTTGAATGGAATCGAATTGTTTTACATAATGAAAAAACTTGAACATATTGCTTTTTGTTTTAATTAATTTACTAAAAATTAATTATTTTTTATTTTTATTTAGATAAGTATCATTTCATAAGAATAAAATTAGATATGTCATATCATGTTTCAATTGTTGTAATGTGTCTAAAAAAGTTTTAGTATCTAGTGTTCTTAACCTTTCTTTTTTTTTTTTTTTTTTTTGTCTTTCTATTATTGATTAGTCCACTTTTATTACCTAGTTATTTATTAGTTTACGTAATTGATAATATATTAATTAGAAGTACAATGAACTAAAGGTTGTGTCTTATATTAGGATAGCATATTCTAATTATATCGAGTTTAGTATATAATGGTCGTTTTAATATCAAATATTATTGTTTGTATTTGCATTAGTGATAAGAAATATGTTATAGAAGTGTTTGGATAGTATGTTTTTTTTTTATTTTAAAAATAAAAAATGATTCGAATCATCATCGAAATGTGCCAAATCTTTTTTTTTTTTATAATTCAAAAAAGTTATGAACTCAATCGTATGTTTAAGTTCAAATTTAAATAAAAAAATCAAACCATAATGTATGTTTTGATTTGGTGTAAACCAGACCAACCCACCCATATAGAGGTGGGCGCGGGTTGAACCAGCCCCAAACGCTGGGTCACGGTTCAAGCCGAGGTTAAATCGGAACTGGCCCGTGGACATGAAGGGCTGGGTCGGGCCTGTTTAAGCAAGTGATTCAAGGCTGGTTCATGACCTTTTGACCCATGAATGATTTTTTAAAAAAAATCATAAATTTTTTAATTAAATTGATAAGAAAAACACATAATTAGATCATCAACAATAGACATATAGAGAATTGTAAATTATAAACTTGTGCAAAACAAACAAAATTTATTAAAGAAAGCACACTTTAATAGGAAAGTTATTCTAGAGTGTACACACTTATGCTAAAAAAGCATACTTGAACAAATAAAGAGAAAAAAAAACAATTTCATAATAAATACTATCTATTTACATTAAAATGAGTTTAAATATTTATTTCACATTTTTTGCTTTTTTTTTAAATTTTTTTATATATTTTTTTATTTTGATTCACACTATTCTCTAGGTCGAGGCTTTGAATCGGCTTTGAGCCGCTGAGCCAACGGGTTGGCTAGCGGGTCATAACTCGTACGGTCGAGTTGGGCCACAAGCCATGACCTACTGGTGACAGTTCAGGCCAGGTCGACAGTTCAATTTTCAGCCCATTTCTTTGTCTACTCGTGTACATGATACCATATTATAGGTCTATTTGGCATATTGCTTTTTATTTGCTTTTTATGTTAGTTGTGGAATGGGCATTTGGTAAAAAAGCATCTGTCTAAAACGGACAATGAAATTACATAATTGTCCTTAACATAACATGTTAAACCCTATTATATCCTCAATTTAATTTACATTTTTGCTCCCATCATCTTTAACAGACCCACTGCCATTAACGCTACTTACACACACCCATATCTTTTGTCAACTCCGAATCTACTTCTACACAGTGCAGATTCTTCCTTTTTCACACCATTTCCTCCACTCATGGGATCACAGTGTCTCGACTCCAACTATAAAGGATGACAAGGAGGAAACGAAGTGGCTTCAACATCGAGCGACAAAGAGCAAGAGAGATAGCAAAGACGGAGGGGAGAGGAAAGAGTGGGAGGATTGGTAGTCACTACAGCTAGCGAAGTGAGAGAGGTAAGGCAATTGGAGGGGACGGACATCAAAGGGAGCGATGCCACCTCTGCAAGGAAGAAAAAGAGCGAGCGGAGACAGCGATGCGATGAAGTGAGCCGAGGCGAAGGAGGAAGGTGGGTACATTGCAGCAGCGATCGAAGAAGAAGGGGTGAGGCAGCTACGACTGAGAAAGAAGGGGATAAGGCAGTGGCGACTACAGAGGCTGAGGAGAGAGACAGAAGCAACGGCAACGATAAGGGCTAAGGTTCTTCACTAGCTCGACTTCTTCGAGGTGGGTAGTCTCTTCCACATCATTCTTTTGACATGCTTAATAGGGTCATGTATTATTGGTGTTCACATTTCTCAAGAAATGTAACTTATATTGAGTCATTCAAAGATCAAATGCACCTGAGTTGTGTTTGGACATGAACTCCAAATTGAGGTTGAGCCTGAGTGCCTCGAATCACTGATTCTATAAGAAGTTCATGACATTGTCGAGTTTCAAGATCCTAACCGATGGGAATCAAAGTACTGAACATTAGTATAGTCTACAAGGAATGAATAAAGATTAATTGAAGTCAATATAGGCTCTGTTAAAAAAAAAAAGAAAAAATAAATATTATTTGTTAATATTTAACTAAAGTGGAATGTAAATATATATAAAATTTTCCAAATAGATTTTCACCAATAGATTGTTGATTTTCAAGAACACTTCGATGCTTGGAAAATAAAATATGGTTAGTAGACATCGGAGTTGTCTAGCATGACCACTCCGATACTTAAATCAGTAAATTTCTTTGAATGATTCGATAGTAAGATAGTTAGAAAGCAGTAAGAGAGTAAATGTGTGCTCATGTCTTACTTAGACAAGGTATTTATAATTTTAGATTTGTCCATGTGATGTTTTGTTGATATGGCAATGTGATGGTAGAGGTTGCAAAATATTGTTTTAGTATGTCCATGTGATATTTTGTTGATAAACTAGTGGAATGCACAATCAATTAGACCTCTAGTAATATCGTTTTGGCTTCATCCTAGAAAGATTTACCATGTTTTAGTATCATGTTGTTTTTCATAGATACATAAAGTATATCTATTTAGAATACAACTTGTTAATTTTTAATAATTCCATTGTTAGATGACATATAAGAAACCATTGAAATGGTAGAAAGTATTACAATAGTATGTATTTTAATAATTCCATTATTAAAAGACATATAAGAAATAAGTATTAAATTAATATGAATTTTGTGTGTGTTTAAGTAGCTTTTGAAACAAGTGTAATGGTACTAATCACTTCATTGTAGGTCACAACCGTATTGGTGCAGTATGTGTGGGTGAATCTAATTGTACACATTGTAAGTGAAGGGAAGTCATTCGCATACCTATCGTACATATAAACTTTTCTTGTGCTTTTGGTTCCCTTTTGATTTTGGGAAATATCGCTGATAGGGTCAATTAAAGCCCAGAAGAAACAATTATTTTCATCGACTTGTGTTTGGAGCAAGTTATGTTAGGTAAAAGTGGCAGTGGCCACTTGCAACATGCAACTTTACGGGAAGTAGGCGTCAAATTCGAGGAAATCAGGGGGAGGAAGTTAACCCCGAAACAATTGCAGAACAAATGGGATTCGTTGCGCAAGCAGTGGGCGAAGTGGAACTGGCTGAAGCGCTACGCAAAATCGGGAGTTAGATGGAATGAAGTTGTTGATACCTACAACGCACTAGATGAGTGGTTGCATGCAGCATAAGAGCTAAATGTACAACCAATAATATTCTCACTATGCAATTAATAATAAAACTATAAAACCACTTTATTTGCAGAAAGTATTTGCTTATTTGTAATGCAGGAATACACGAGGAGTAACAAAGGAAGTATTCTCTATTTTCGTACATAGGGATTGTGGTACAAAGAAAGCCTTGAGGAAATGTTTAAAGGCACAAAGGGGACCGATGACAAGTTATGGGCTCCTTCATCATCTGCTCCACTTCCACAAGATAGTCTGAAAGGAAGTGGAGATTCACAAGGTGATCCGCAATTTGTTGATCCTCAGGGCAATATGACATCAGCTGCAGATGATTTGAATGAAGATAGCTTTTTTCGAACTACAATGCAAAATGAGGAATCTTCTATGAAAATAAAAACATCTCTGTCCAATGTTAAAGAACAAGCTGGTAAAAAGCGATACTCTAGGGAAAATATTACAAATGATTTGGGTGAGCTAATTGCATCTATGAAAGCAAGATCTTTCAGCAATTCGATGTCTGTTTGCAGTGGCAATGATCCTTGGAGTATGAAGGCAGTGATGCAAGAGGTGTGGACATTGCCTACTATTGTAGAGAATAGTTGCTGGGCTTGGATGCTGCAGATGTCTTTACGGACCCCACTACACATGAAGTTTTTGTCACTTGCCCAACCCATAAATTAAGACTCGCTTTTTAATGCGAGAGATTGATAGGATGAAAGGAGGGTAACCATGATAACATCACTTTTTTTTTGTTTTTTCCTTAAATGTAATTCGCACTATGATGCTGTTATATAACTTTTGTGGAATGTTTAAGTTTCTTACTTAGTTGGCAATGTTGATCTATGTTGTCTGTTGTTGCTGCTACCATATTTATGAAATTGCTATAGATGTCGACATACATTTGTTAATTGACCTTCAATTTTACAGGAGCACCAATGGATTTTGCCTTCGAGGAAGATCTGCTGAAGGTGTCAACAATATATCTTATAATAGAGAAGTAGGTACACAAATGCACACCATGCTACGATTCAATAAGAAGGGATCGGACCTTATCAATGAGCTACTTAATCATAATAACCCAAGAAGATGTCAAAACATGTTCAGGTTGAACCCTTATTTGTTTCGTAGATTGTGTTCAACCTTGGAACAACATGGGCTTGTTAGTAGTAGAGGTGTTGCTATAGAAGAAAAGGTAGGGATATTTATGTTTATCATTGGTCATGGAGCAACAACGAGATTAGTTCTGAAGATGTTTTAGCATTCATCGGATACGATCTTCTGACACTTCAATGATCCTCACAACAGTAGTGGAATTATCCAGGGAAATAATAAAACCTACGCATCCTGAGTTTCTTGACATTCTATTATATATACGATAGAGTGATAAATACTTCCTATTCTTCAAGTCGTTATGTTTTTGTTGAGTTTGCTTATATGTCGATATTAATGTTTCCATCTATTTACAAACCTTGCTTTGCAAGATTGTGTTGGAGCACTGGTTGGAACTCACATTGCTGCCCATGTTCCAACTAATGACCGAATTATAACACGAACAAAAAGGGTGAAGTCACACAAAATGTGTTATGCATGTGCGATTTCGACTATAGATTTACTTTTGTGGCAGCAAGTGTAGATGGACAAAGTCATAATGCTAGTGTCTTGTCTCATGTACTAGATAATCCCCAATTCAACTTTCCACGTTCGCCTCCAGGTGAAAGTGGTATGAAAATGACATTACAGTGTGTTACATTAAATTGCCTTTGTTCGATCTCCTTTCTTACGGAAATACCAATCGTGAAGTAAAGTACTACTTGGTTGACTCGGGATTCCAAATCAAAGTAGATTTCTAGCTCCGTACAAAGGAGAGAGATACCATGGGTCTAAGTTTTAGCAAGGTTACCTACCAAGAATCCGAAGGAGCTATTTAATCATAGGCATTTGTCTCTTTGAAACATTATCAAACGGACATTTGCAATATGGAAGAATAGGTTCCGTATTCATTATAGCATGCCCAATTATAAAATGAGTAAATAGATAAAAATAGTGCTTGCTACGGCAGCTTTGCATAATTATATTTTAATGAATGATGGTGAAGATCCTTGTGTCAATGGTACTTTTCCAAGTAAAGAGCCTATAGGAACAAACTGCTCTATGGTTAACCAGGAATATGGGAGTAGTAGTGGGACTAATTCAAGTGCTAATCGGTGGATGAATGGAGTACAAGATGCAATTGCCACTGACTTATCAGCAAGAACGCACACAACTTAGATGTAGTATCTTGTGATTACATGTAACTACTACTATGTTAATTAATTTTAATATATGTTCAAACTATTCCAAAAACAAGTTGGTACAATAACAATTGGCTTTTTGAATTGAATAACCAATGAACAAACACCAATGATCTTAATCATACTATTGCTAATACTACTAGTAATTATATCAATAATGTCATAATATAGCTGAAGTTGGAGCATAACAGAGCAAATTGTTTATCCAAACAAAAGGTTCGAGATAACTATAGAAACAAAAACAGAAGCATATTACAGAATAATCAGACAACATCATCCAAATCACCTCTTCTAAATAGACACGGACCATGCAGTTTCCCAACCGATCAATAACAAATAGATTAAGGTAAAGATACAAATACAAACCATAAACAGATGATCCAAATAGAACTATAGTACTAGTGCTAACAATAATAATAATAATAATAATAATGCCAAATTAAGAGTGCAAGAGAATAGATACTTTATCCAAATATGAGGTTAGAAACAGAAATAGATCAGATGTAGATCAGACAGCTTCATCCAAACAGCCTTTTTCAAACAGGCATAGATTAGCCAGTTTTCCAAACACAAGATTACGAACAAATGCAGATACAGATAGAGATATAGATACAGATACAGACGAGAAACAGATCATCCAAATAAACCCTATAAATGCAATTGCTTGGTGGAATTCGTTAGTCGTATGTATGCTCCTTCTGTTTGAATTAATATCTACAAATATTCTTGTAGCATATAAAATTAGTTCCAGTTTACAATACTGTTTAGCAGGAGCTAGGGATGCGCGACATAAACAGAACAGAAAATCATATTGTCCACAATTAGCCGCCATTTTCATTCGCCATTGCCAGCTAACATATGTATGTTATTGGCATGGATTTTGTTATTTAATATCTTTGAAATTCTATGGATTAATTTTTCAATACTACTTCTATGGAAAGACAAGGTCTAAAATGTTAACTGAAGTGTTATACAGAATAGCAATATTAGATATGATAGAACTGAAACTTTTTTGGAAGTCTTATAAAATAGGAAAAATATTAAATTTGACGCAACTATTTTATAAAAATTTAATTTTATATAGAAAATTTAAAATGGTTAATTTAATACAAATTCAGACCTTTTGTGCTTACTTTTATTATCTCACTTAAAGTCATTTATTCCATTTGCTGATATATAGTAGACAATTTATCAGTGTTATGTATTATGAGGGCAGTGAAAATTCAACAATAGACTGTTATTTTTAGGTTAGTAAACATGATAAAAAAAACAATGAAAATTACATAAAAATTTTTGATTGATTATTAAATTAACCACTTAAAAAGTTTTATACCAAATTGACTTTTCATATAAAATTTAAATATCAAATTAACATTTACTCCATAAAATATCATATTCATATATAAGAAACCTCCATGGAGATAGAGATAAGGAGATTAATATGTATTTTTTGTGTATGGGGGAGAGAAATTTATTATAAATCTGCCGGTACCCGGATTTATACATGCAATTTGCCACTAAAAGCTAATCATGAATTATTGAATTTACTAATAGGGATAATTTGGATTTTGACGTACAAGAATGCCAAGATAATGATGATTTGATCGTTGAATATGATTCTTAGAGGAAGATTACTACTTATGATATCAATCATGATTAGAGAGAGAGAGAGAGAGCCAAAAAGAGAGAGATTCATAAGACAAAAGTGGTGAGCCAGATGATAAGGGCGGTGGGGTATGCTAAAAGGAGACGTTGAAAAGCCAAGCAGAGAGCACATACACATAATCATCCACTCTCAGTGGTCGGCTTATTTAGCCTTAGAAGGCGGAGCACAATGTAAACCTTATCCCAACATCCTTATCTTTCGGAATTGATATTTCCAATCCCAAAATTAGTGTCCTTTATATTCGCACCAACCATAATTGAATACACGAGCTGGTTAAATAACCTATAACGCGAATATCTATTATCTAAAAATTGTAAAATGTTTAAATCACTGTGGATTTGGGACATCATTAGAACAGAGAAATTGAAGACAGTAAAAATGTGAATCCTCGAGTAATGTTCCAACTTCCACCCACCATCATCATCACAGTTTAGAATCCAATTCCTCATCATCCCAAATCATTGGTGGCCCCATGTCTTTGTCCCTTGCTTCCTATCATGCCATCATCCTTGTTTGCTTTTCATTCTAGTCATTAGTATTGTTTAACTTATGTTTTCTCCATTACAATGTAGAATCTGTGAGGTTGGTAAGAGTATTGTTACAATGATCGAGTAAAAATCGAAATTAGGAATGATATATTAATTTATCCCAATAAAAAAATTTGAAGAGTTTAATGAAATAAGCATGATGTATAGTCTCTTTCATTGATGTCAAAAAGGGAGGCGCCCATAATTAATAGTGAGAAATGAGAATGGGCAGTAATGCGATTAAAGGTTGCTTATTTCCTAAGCAAAACTTATTCAGCGTTTCTACTTTTTCATGAAATCTCTTAATATATGAATATAAATACATTATCAATACGTGGTACTAAGGGAAGGATATTAAGTTATCGATTTCATTGCACTTTGTCGCTGTCAATGCACGTCATGCACTGCGCTGGAAGTAATCTTACAGTTGAAGATTCGGGTAAGTTTATAATTCCAACTACATAATAGAACCCTCAAGTTGATTTCATGACCTAATGACAGCATAAATTAACAAGATTATTGATGTCTTGATATTGTTAGGTAGTGGCATTTCAACTTCAACATCAAACCAATAGTGAAAAGCAGCATTCAGCCGACAGTTATGTGTCCCAATCGATGTGAAATATTCAATTATGGTTACTAGCGACTGCAATGAACTTGTGGATTCGTCGGTAGATTAGCCGTACCTAATCGGTTCCATCAGGGAAATTAATGCCCTTTGGCTTAGATGGGGAGGTGTCGGTCTGGTTTTTTGTTTCTAAATTTATTGAATAATAGAAAACTTTCTCAATGTTGTGCTTTTACCACAATATACAGACTACATACGATGACTACGTAAAATTAAGTCAACAAACGAATTCAGTTGTCTGCCAGCAATTTAAGTTCGACCCATTTTAAGGCTTTAAGCTCTAGAAACTTAACTTGACTTAAGCTTATTTAATAAACAAACTAACTTCAAACTTGCAAACAATTTGTTAACAAGCCTATAAGTATGCTTGTCAATAAGGTCTGTGTGTGTGTGTGTGTATTATTGTATTATATATAATTATACGTATTGTATATTTTTATTTACATATGCTATATAATATTATATGTTATTAAAATTATAAAACTAATTATTATACAACCATATATATAAAAAAAATGGAAACAAATCTAAAAGATTTGCACAGTTAAAGGAGCTCAAGTATGAGCTCATTCATGCAAACGAACATGAGCCCAAACTTAAGATCATTCAAAATCATATATTTAAAAATACTTACAAATCCAGTTTAAGCTTGAGAATCTTTAACAATTTCAAATCTATACATTTTAGACTTTCTAATAGCTCAGCTTGACTAGAGCCTCTAAAATTTTTGCTTGTCTCATTGCTTACCTTAAGTGAAACAAGTTATATATATTTATTTATATGGATTCAAGTAAAAGTAGTACAAAGAGACACTACATTAACAAATTTTAATAAAGGTTAATGTTACCTTTTTTCTCCCAAAGGTTAATATTACATTTGCTACATGTACTTCATCCAAATGTGCAATTAAATATTTGAAATTTAAAGGAAATATGTTGGTTACTTCTTGAAATGCTTGGGAAATTGGACTACAATGAGCTCTTCAAATGACTACGGCTACTGAACTTCTTAGACCATCATTGCCTAGTTGCACCATGTTGGCCTACTTGCACCATCTCTATAGTTGAAGAATCAACCCATTATCCCATTGTGCAAGTGGAGCACCCCTTGTTCGCTTGACTGCACCCCCTTTACATTACCTTGTTGAAGAAAAAAGAGGAAAAACCTAACTCCACAAGCTTCGTGCATGGAACCTAGTGACTTGGGTAACCCAACCAAGACCACCATGTGAGCTACAAGAATCAGCTATGTCAACCACACTTTTACCCTTCCTCATGCATAGGCCACAAGCACTACCAACAACCAAATCACAATACCAATCAACAAACCCATAACAGCCACAACAATCCCATTCTTAACCATTAATACCACCAATTGTGACCACCATCTTCAAAGCTTGATCTCTCTCTCACTTTGCAATCTTAGGAGCCAACATTCATAACCAAATCCATCACTCTCAATAGCCTCTACACCAATTACACGATCAAAAGTTACAATCTTTTAGTCAAGAAAGCCCTTAGTAACCTACTAACCACGATATCTCAATGACCTTCTCTAAAGTTTGAACACCATCATGAATGGAAACTCCAAACACTATCAATGTATAACATCACACTTTGTCACTTATATTTACTCCATTCCATATACCAACAATCTTACAACCTCTTTCATAACTTAACTTCAACCTAAATCCATCCCTATGGGTGCAAAAATGTTGCATATCCTCTTTAATTGAAGGGTCTCAAATTGAAACCCTCTACACAACTACTCATTGATCTTTTTGAACCCAACATCACAACGGAACCTCTTTAATTACATTTAAAAAAAAACGCAAAATCACTCTTTCGCTTTCCTCAACCGTAGTGGATAGCCCATCATTTAAGGATGGAGGGAATGGTTGACGCCTACTTCGAAATGTGAGAAAAGTTATGAAAGACCGTAAAAGTGTTCATTTTTGATCGCTAACAAAGCCTACATAACCAATTTTTCCTCTCTTTCTATTGACTTTCAATTCACTAAGCTTCAATTATATGTTAGACTTAACCTAATTTAGAGCCTATGGTTTTAATATTTTTTTTTTCATTTTCTCTTTCTTCAAGTTGTGTTCTTCCATGCAATACTCAGAAGAAAGGATAGAAAATGCTTTTAAATCACACTTAATGCAGGTAGAAAGTTGTCGATAGTGAATCTAAAGATTTGCGACCAAAAGAAATGATTAGTGGTGTGCCAAGGGTGGTTTAGTATGACCATTTTGATGTTTAAGTTATTAGTGAGTCCTTAAGAGAGAGAGATAATGGATAATCATAAAGATAGTGTGAATGACCTTATGTATGCAAAAAGATTCGAATCAAGCTCTTATGCAATGCAGCTTTGATTTGTATTAATAGGCAATGACCATACTAGAATGGGGCCTACTGAACACTCCTTATCCACTATTGTATTCCTAAGTGGAGGGAAGTTTGGAGTATGGGAACCCCTTTGTAGGTAGCCGACTTAGACTTAAGGTGGTAGCAGTAATCATCTAAGGAAAGTAGCCAAACAAGTCCAGAGTTATGTCTTTAGAGCACATTTGGGGATGCTTTGGGCATCTCTGTAGAGAAGTGATGAGTCGAGGTAGCATTAGTTCCCTCAATGAGACATGGAGAGTCATATAGGATTAGAGTATCTTAAAGGAGATTTGACTAACCAAGGAAATGTTCTTCTTAGTGGAATAGCATGGCTAAAAAGGATTATAGTCCAGACCTTTGAGAGGTAGAGAGGAGATCAACCTTTAAGTCAATAAATGGCCAAAGCTTATGGGCCAAGATGGTTAAGGAGCATGATGGGATTTAGTAGCCTTATTTTTAGGTAATCTTATTAATGCTAAGCCTATTGGGCCATGGCAAAATAAAGCCCATCTACAGCAGCTATACGCATGTTATAATCCAATAGGTTATGTACGACACATCAACTAATACAATTAACTATATTAGCTCTGCTAACATTAGTGTACTAGAAAAGTTTAATTAAAGATTAAATTGATTTATTAAAACTTCTAGTAGTGAATTGCACATTTCATGAAATTTTAAATAGTAAATGCAACATTAACTCTTTGAACAATGAAGGGAGTTAGAGGATATAATTATGTAAAAAAAAAAATTTAATATGCCAGAATTACAATGTTCTAAAGCATGATGCAAATAAAAGTAGTATAAAATTGTTAATGTTTTTTTTTTGGTGCCAATTTAGATATATATATATATATATTTATGCTATAATAACTAGGGTAGCATAAAAAAGCCAACTAAACTGCGAACTAAACTAATCTAAACTAAACCGAAATGGTTTCTTTTTTAAACATTTGAGTTTGCAATTTGGTTAATGAAGACTAAATAATTTGCAGTTTGGTTCAAGACTTTGAAGCAAAACGTTTGGTTTGAACCAAGTCGAAACCATTTTACAGCAAAAAGAAAAAGACTCAAACATATTGTTTTCCCTTTAAATTATTTTATTATAAATTCATAATTTTTTTAAATTTTGATTTAGATATGTATCATTGATGAGAATGTAATTAAATTAATCATGTCATGTTCAATTATTGTGGTATGCCTATAAATAAGTTGATTTTTAAGTTTTGCCCTCTAGTGTTCCAAACATTTGTTTTTAGTTACCTTACTAATTGGTTTACTTTTATTGCCTAATTACTGATAGATTTATGCAATTGATAATATGTTGGTTAGAAGCACAACGAATTTAAATCTATGTCTCATATGGGAAAAACATATTCTAATTTAATCGAGTATAGTATACCATTGTATTTCAAAATAATTTAAGAGGATGAAATTAGTACACAGTTGTAGTTCTATAATAGATTAGTGAATATGTCCCCATTATAAGTTTTGTGTGTGTGTGTGTGTGTGCGCGTATAGGTAAATAATTAATTTCAAATATTATTGTTTATATTTGCATTAGTTTTACATTTCGATAGAATTTATTTTTATTTTAAGAATAAAAAGATGAATTGAACAGCAACCAAACCATTTTTTTACTCCAAAAAGTTACCAAATCATAAGGTCAGATTCAAATTTAAAAGAAAAAATTAACTGTAATGTATACTTTGGTTCAGTATGGGGGGTGAATGGGACAGGAGCACACCATAACGACTCCTAACTACAACTAGAAGGGGGATTCGAGAATATGATCATTCCATTTGAGAAACCACAATTAATTCCATAATTTGTGTCAAACCCCAGAGGGGTATCCTAAACGTAACAGTTCGCCACATGCTATATAAGACTCTAGAATTACTAACCGAGCCCTTCGGGAGTCTTGTATAGATGTAAGGCGTCCCTTTACGATAATAGAATACTCTATTCAATGGAGTTAAAAAGTTTAATATGGCATTCGATAGCCTTAGATGATAAATCAAAACACATACATAAAATTACAAAGTCTAATGAGCATTCCCCCGCAAAAGAATATTAAGGTCCATTACATTCATCCAGAGTCCTTTTGGTTTCCTGTGGAAGTCTAACCAAAACCGAAATAAACTTCTAAAGGAAACGCCTAGCTCCGGTACCTGAGTTGTAGCCTGCCTTGGCCTAAGCCAAATGAACTCGTGCTGCAACAAGTAAAAACCATAGGAGCGTAAGCTAACTAGCTTAGTAAGTGAAAACTTCCATATCACAATTTCAACAAAACATTCAAGCAAGTGATTAATCAATCAAGTGGAATGCATCAAACACGTGAGTTCAACAAACATATGACCAGCTGGAAATCATGTGGATGGACTTGCGCCCTCCATCCCGGGTTAGCAAATTAACTAATCCTGCGATACGACGCCGTTTAGGCTCACGGTCAACCAACTCATATATTCGTTTTATGGATCACGATTAACTAACATATTCATTTTATGGATCATGACTAACCAACATATTCGTTTTATGGATCATGATTAACCAACATATTCGTTTTATGGATCACGATTAACTAACAAAATGCTAATGCTCCATCCCCATCATGATATGAATGAGCAAGTTTATAATTAAGGTCTAATAATCGATTAGTCCAATTCTTTTAGGTGACCAAGCAATACTCGCAGACAATCAATTCTAGCTCCTCTCTATACAAGAAATGAATTATCACCCGGCTTCGATATTCTTTAATTTCAACTTCACAAAACAACTGCAGACAAATATAATTCCCAAATAACCCTATCATGCCTATTCACTTTTGTTTTTGCTTAGCAAATAGTGCATCTATCACTACAATCACAAGCAATAATTGAAATTTGGAAGTAATACTCACTCGGACATGGTACGCCGATCTCTTAGTAATAATAATCGGGCGATAGGGACTCGTCGTTCTCGAGATCACCTACCAAATAAGAATAACCTAATGAGAACTTCATCACTTAACTAATTCCAACTATGCATCTAAACTAAACAAACCGTGATTCTCGCTATTTATGGAAGTTCAAACTTAAAACGACCATAACTTGGTCATTTTAACTCGGAATTTCGCAAATTTTATATCGATTTCTATCTACTTAAAAAGATCTATCTATTTCTATTATTATTTACAAGTTTTAAAAATATTTAGGTCACGGAAAAGAGGGATCAGATCTGGTCTGTAACCTTTTCCATTTCCGAAAAATTGTTTTGCACTTGACCAAATTGTATCCAGTTGATGATTCATGTGTATATAAAATATGAATGAGTTCCTAATATGAATGACATGTGATGAGTTCAATATATGCATGATCTTTATGATTTTTATAATGAAACTTTAAGAACTTCTAATTCTTACAAGACTTAAACGATTTCTTCTTAAAAATCCAATTTTTCCAATTTTGCATCTCCTTAGTGTTTTGGGATTTCATTCTTAGAATTTACTTGTTATCTAAATAAAAATGAGTCTTCATCATCTATACTATCCAAGACCTTCATTTCCACATAAAAATTTACATTTTTCACTTTGCAAGTATTTTTAAATAAGCTTTTCACAAAAATCCGAATTTTGGAAAATTCATTTCTTGCATGTTTCCTTTGAGAAAACTTGTTTAATGCATCAAAATTTAAAGCTTTACTATATCTATTACCTAAGGACTTCATTTAACACATAAAACATGCAATTTGAGCTTGAATACTAGGTGATTACATATGCATCATCCCAAGTTACGAATTTAACAAATTGAACACTAACTCAAAATTTTTCATCTTAATTCCACTACTTGTTTTACACATTACTCATGTCTAAACTTATTTCAACTTGTAAAAATCATTACTTAGTGATACCTATTACTTATACCCTTCATTTTTCATGTAAAATATGAGTTTCAAAGTGGTTTCAATGGTTTTTAAAATAGATCTAGAAAATCATCCGAATTTTCCCTTGAACATTTTTAACAAAAATCTTTTCTTTTCAAGTTCCTTGTCTTGTCTTCATAAAGATCTACCAACTATCACATTTATATATACAAGACTAAGTTTTTATGAACATTAATGCATGAAAATACAAAATATTCATATGAACATGAATGTCAAGAAAAATATGAGTGTCTAAATACTAGATCTACAACTTATAGTACATGAAAATGAGTTTAAAGACATGAACATATATTTTTCATGCAAGATCTCTACTTTCATATGCATGAACATAACGATACTTCAACAAAAACTCATTAAACACGAGATCTACTTCTTGTGATGGTTTGATATTCATGTATTAGTGTTTTCTTATCCCTAGCATTTGCTCATTGGGATTTAAAGTGGAAAACACACAAGAATAGTCTTGCCATTACAAGATTATGTAGTAGTAAGGCTAGAAATCATCACCTAAAGAGAGATTTGGAGAAGAAATGAAGAAGAAATGGACTTGTGAGTGTGTGTGTGTGTGGAGCTAGGGTCACGGCACAATGAGGAAGAATAGAGAGAGTTTTTCTCTTGTAAAATTTTTTAAAAGAGTGAAAATGAGTTTATATATTAAGTGAATTAGGGTTTAATTTTATTAAAAAGAAGTAAAATAAAACAAATAGAGAGGGAAAAGGGGGAAGGGTGCGTCGGCCACACTAGGGAGAGAGAGAGGGAGAGATTTGAATTTTGTTAAATTTGTAATTTAAGTAATAAAATGTAATATAAGTAATAATTTAGTAGGAAACAAAATTTTCTTGGAAAAGAAAATATAATGAGTAATTGTAAGGATATAAGAATAGGGCATAAGTCGTGTGTAGTGTAGGTTGTACTTGTGAATAGTGGTAAATAGTAGACAAGATATCTACTTTACCGATAGTAAAGAAAATACGGAAAAAAGGCTATAACTGTAATTTTTATAGCCCGGAAAATTATAAAATTTATATTTTTGAAATCCTTATAAAATTTTGGTTCTAATGAATATTCCGAAATATTTTTCTGAGTTTCTAGTTCTGAGGCTCCTTTTTCTGTAATCGAGCTCGAGAAGGCCCGAAATAGAAAATTTTCCGAAATTAAAACTTTCTAAGGTTTGAATTATACTTTAAAACAATAATTCACATTAATTTATTTTATAAAACCTTTTTTGTTATGAAACCGAAAGAAAGCCAGATATAGGGTTTCTAAACTTCTCTCACTAAGCTTGAACTAGACCGATTTAGGGTTTTGCTTTTTAGCTCCCGAAATTTACTTGACTACTAAGAAAACCGGGGTTTTACAATTCGAGTTGTGTTGGTTTTACTACTATTTGGTTCCCATTTGAAATAATGTCCTAGTCCTATGTGAATATGAGAAGCCCATATCCTGAAAAATGGTAGCAGTGAAAGAAGTAATGAAGCTACTTTACAAATTCATTTTATTATTTCTAATATGTATCTGATCACTATCATATGCGAACAAAATTACCTGTATAATTTCTTCAATGTTTTAAGAAACAAGCTGGCCAAATTACCAATTTATAATAGTTTTAGGCATACCATATCTATATGTGTTATTCTAATTATCAATATCAAATCCTGTTCTTGGTACGTAATATTACATATTATAGCATATATCTTGTGAAACATAACATAAAACATAATTTACTTCTGGCTAACTATTGAGTTGTCTATTTTGTAACATGTTTTATATGCATGCATGTACCTAACCATATGTATATAGTGAATTCTCTTATCTAAACTAAGTATATTATTATTGAAACATTTGTTTGTTAATATATGGGGTCGTAAAAAATTATGTGTGATGCTTGGAGTTGAACGATAGACTAATAAAAATGATTGCATAATAGTTAATGTTGCTTCTTTTTCTTATCATTAGAAGTGCAATATATCATAGATAATGAAATGGTAACTTGAATTATATATACATATATATATATATATATATATTATATGTAGATGTAGTTTTTTTCCAGGATAGTCATGCACCCGTCATGTGAATATCGCACCTTGCATGTGACTTTAGAGTATTGATGAGGAAATAACACTTGATGATAATATGGCTTAGAGAGAATAGTAAAGAGGATGAATAGACAATCTCAATATCTCAAATGCACAAGTTACAAGCAAAGAAGTTTAAGTAGACGACCTTGCTTGTTGATCTTACAGTTCTTGAGTAATTAGAATAAAAGTTGTCTAATATGCTGCTTGATTCTTAAGAGTAGCATTTCCTTTATAAAATGATGTTTCTCTCTTATAAAGTTTGAAATGAAAAGGGCGACTAAGTATTTATAGGCATTTGGTATGAATGACAATCATCAAAATATTCAAGTAATTGACATATGAGATGAAGGACGATCATCTCAAGCACACATAAATATATATATTTATATATATAATTTTAAGCCCCTATATTATTTTTTACTTTTTCTACTTTAATTACTATATTTCATTTTTAACACTTTATATATATACTCATAATTATTTGTCATTGTATTTTTTTGGCCGAATTATTATTTGTTATTGTAATAATTTGGCAAAAAAAAAAAAAAGACAATGACAAATAATTATGAGAGTATATATAAAGTGCTAAAAATGAAATATAGTTATTAAAAATGAAATATAATTGTTTGTCATTGTCATTTAGCCAGACAAATATCAAAATATAATTGATTCACAATTATTTAATTTAATGAAATAATATTATCAATCATATTGAATAGCATAATACAAATAACTTAAAACACAAAAAAAAATAATAAGAAGAAAATCAACAACACAACTTTAGTGTGGAAAAAAAAAAAGAAATAGTAAATAACATTGATTCTTCATTGACCTCTCCCACCTCAGCATAATCAAAATTTAGCTAAAAGAAGGCAATATTTTGTCATTAGAAGATATAAGATGCAAGGGATGTTGTTTGTAAGAAGTGGGCATTGTGAGGAATATCTACAAAGAAGTCACTCTTTGTAAGGCCTCCCAACAAAATGTCATTTCTTATAGCATAATTGATAAGTGTTTTAAACTTTTTTTTTCCTAGGAAAGCATGCTTTATATGATTCGTTTCTAGGAAAATATGTACAATTTATGTTTTTATTATGTAATTGTTGTTTTTTTAGCTCCTGAGATCAATAAAAAAAACGAAATAAAATGTTTAAGATCAAATTTGGAGCAAAACAACATGAGTAAGTAAAGAAAAAATCTCAACCATGACTACCAAAGACCCAATCAAGGGTAAAAAAACAAGGCAAAAGTGCAAATCACACCCACAAACACACCGATTCACCTACGGTTTACACCAACATAGTCGTGCCTTGATAGACTCTAATCATGCCTAAAGTTACTCCTCTCGTGATTACACCTGTGGTTCGAACTGACCCTAGATCGCATCTCTGAAGAAAACACTTAGCTTAGATCATGGCTAACCTTCAAGCTCACAATCTAACCCACAAAAAGTGACCCTATCACGTGTTTGCTACACTACTCTAACATACAAGGATATGACAACTCCCATTATAAAGAATCAGCCATGTTAGCAGATAAAATCTTTATGATTCATGTGCTTACCACCTATAAATAAACATACAATAACATTTGTATCATATGTAACAAATTTCCTGACATAGAATAGAGTAGTGAGAGAATTTTTAGTGAGAGAACTCTTTCTTCTTGCTAGAGATTCGAATTTTCTAGATAAATTCATATTGAACCTGAAGTTTATTCTTGCAATATTTTTATGCTTAATCTATAATATTGATTTATAATTTCATATTTTTTCTATTGAATCTGTGCTTGATATTTACATGTATTGAGAAATAATCATCTTAACTTAGGGTTTGTGAATCTAAGAGTAGATTCATGTGAATTCAAATACGTTTTTATTGAATATTAACTACGTATTGTATTTAGTAGCTTGAACTTATTTTTTTGTAGGCTTAACTATGTGGTGCACCTTTTATATTTATGTTTGATTTCAGTTGAATAGATCGAGAGATTATTCTTTTGAATAGATCCTAGCCGCTAATGAAGAATGCTCATAATCACCTTAAAAGAAGGATGGTAAAACTTTCTATCACTTGGTGTAAAATTCATTAAAATGGTTTTTAATCAAATGATTTTTAATCTTTATGTGAATCTAGTTTGCTAGTAGTTTGTACAGAGTTTCTGATGGTTTGATCTATATCCAAAGTTTCTGACTTTGAGAGAAGCTTTAGCTTCTCTTGGTCAATCTGATAGTACAAATATACCTAGTAAACAACAATTTGAGTCTGTTAAGAAATCACATGATAAGAACTTGGTGAAGCAAATCCTCATATCTATCATGCATTAACAAACTTATATCCATAATTTTTTCCTTCAAAACGTGTGTAGAATTATTTTTAACCTTAGATTAGCTTTTTAATGTTTATAATGTTGTTTTAAATCTTTCTTTGGTTAGATAATAGATTAAGAGTGAGTAAAGTAGATGCTAACAATCCTTAAAGAATATGACATAATACTTTCTATGCTACTTCGGTAGGTGCGCTTACTTATATTGGTGATTACAACCGAAGTTGAACAGAACTTATTAGCATTTTATAAATTTTTGGCAGCTTTAGCTTCATGTTTGTTGTTTTAAAATGCATAGACACAACACCAAAAAGAAAAGAAAAAATCTTCTTAGTCATAGGATTTGATTACAACGATCATGTGTGTGTTGCATGACTATCACGCTACATGAGACATAAAGAAATCACAGGTACAATGGTGATTAGAAGAGAAGTATGTAGGAGGAGACTGGCTCAAACGTACACGTGACAAACAAGAGAGCTAGGTAGCATCAAACTTTGCTAAGTATAAAGAAATAGACTATATTGTTGATTTTAATCAAGTGATTGATTCACTGAGACGAAATCTAGTAAAACAACAACATTTTCCCAAGATTTTTATCCATTAAATGACATGAGACTAGTGGTATTTATTGAGAGTATAGCTATTGATGTCATCTATTAGAATGAGTAGACAACAAACAGCTAAGATAAATCCCTTTATCAATGGATGTTAAATTAGGCTACCTCGTGATGCATACCCGTTTAGGGATTTATTTGTAGTGTGGGTCATATTGAGAAAGGTTAGAATTCGACAGATAAATTCCAGTAGGTCTTACTCTAAGCCCGCCATGCTAATTCTCCTTTGATCATCCCAATATGTAAATGGATTTGACTCTTTAGGGCATATCACTTTAACTAAGTCTATTGAGGTATTGTTTGCTTTAGCAAAATGCTATACAATTTTTCCTTGGTGCTAGCTGCTTCCAAGGAGGTCACCTATCCTGAGAGTGCTCTCCACTAAGTATACTTAATTTTAGAGCTCTAATAAACTCTAAGCCATTACACCAAAAGGCATCTCGATAATTATAGACTAATTCTACAAACTTATACTTAAAGGGATATTACATTCTCCCTCACTTTAACTAATGTCCTCATTAGTTTCGTTACATATGTTTAGAACCATACCAGATAGGAGGAACACTAGAGGTCCTCTAGTGAGGATAGCTTTTGAGCCTATACAACACCTAGCTCCCCACTTCTAGTTGGTGAAATGGTCTGATACCACTTGTAGCTACCCAAAAGTCGCTCGATAAGGTCTTGTTGCTTTAGCGAAATACCATACAATTTTACTCTTAGTGCTAGTTGCTTCCTAAGAAGTCATTCATCCTGGGAGTACTCTCCACTAAGCACACTTAACTTTAGAGTTATAGTAAACTTTAAGTCATTGCACCAAAAGGTATATTGATGATTAGAATTATACAACCTTATGTTTGAGGGATATCACATAAACCTAAAGAGTTCAATCAAAGTAATTGTTGGGCTTAAGGTTTAAAATGAGATTTAGTCCTCCACGTAATTTTTTTTTCTTTTGAAATAATTTGGAATTATAATATCTTCTATATTTATGTCATACAGTTATCGTAATAATGGATAAGTTACACTAAAAAGTATAAGCTTTTGAAGTAAGTTTATTTAATATATCAACGTTATGAGCAATTAAAAAAGAATAAATACTTTGTAAAGTAAACCAAATAAGTTATTCACTGAAAAAAAATTAAGTAAAATTAATCAAAAACTAAATTAGATTTTGAATTAATAAAAACTATTAGCTTTAACATTTAGATGTGAATGGATCAAAACCAGATTCTAACCTTAATGAAATAGAATTTACTTGTAGAATAATATACTTATATAATCACAAAAATCAAAATATCAATCATATTCCTATATGTAATTCATAAGAACTTACAAGCAAAAAGAATTAAGGTTTTAGGTTAACTATAATTTAATAATTTATTTGATAAATCGAATGCGGCTCATTTTAAAATTTAAATTAGTGTTCACAAGTAAATGATAATTAAACAAATCAAAGGATGAACATATTAAGCTCATTTTTATTTGAAAAAATTCAATAACTTAGGTCAATTATATAAGAAATAGACAAAACAAGGCAAATATGAGACGACACTATAACTCATGGTAAAGAACATCGACTACTCTAAAAAAAATCTAATAATCAAATTGGTTTATGAATTAATAACATAAATCATTTCATGTTATTATTGCAACTAGATGTAATCGCAATAAAGACAACAAAATGAATTCTACGTAAGTGACTTTTGTCTGTTTGATGATTATGCTCACTATGATAGTTGAATGTATAGAGGAAATTGCAAATCCTCTCAACTTTGATCTTAGTACAAATATACATTCAACTTTAAATTTTGCAAAATATAAATTAACAAATAACCCCTATAAGTAGAAAATAAACCCCTTACCCATCTCTCCTAAAATTTGACATTTGTATGGAAATACCCCTATCAAACTTATCAAATGTGTCCTAAGTGTTTTTTTTTTTCCTCTTTTTAAGGTCTTTTATTTCGCTAATTCATTTATATTTAAGAGATTTTTTTATAGCATTTGAACTTTAAGAGGGAATATCTACACCAAGGTTAACGTTTAAAGAGGTTATTTAATAGTTTTCCCTATGCGTGCATGTGTGTGTGTGTGTTACCTACTATATAAATGTCTATGACAATATGATGTCAATCGATCAACAAGATAGGAGTACCCATATGTGACCATAGAATAACATAAGCCCATTTATGTGCGTTATTATCATAACAAGAACAACTCACTTGTTATTGCACAAGACTTGTGAAAAATAATATTTTTAAGGCTGGATTTTTATTATGATCTTTATTGTTTTAATAATAGAAATCAATGTATATGGATGCTCTATTAAAAGGGATATATTAATTTTAAGAGTTGAATCATGTAGATATTGATATAACCGACAATATTGAATAATTAGAAATGAAGCAACATGGCCACAAATCTTATAGAATTTTATCAGACAAAGGTTCGTGACAACTTTCAAGAGGCCTATTCAATGAAAATCAATTGAATAAAACTTACATGAAAAACCTTACTTAGTATTAAGTAAGGGAAACAATTAGATAAAGGAAAATATGATATTAAATAAATAAAAACACCTTACCTAATATAAAAACTACATTAAAATATTTGAAAAGATTTTGGAACTTGAGGCTCAAATTACTCATGATTTCTCAGTCATAGATGCACTAAAACTTTAGTAATTGGTCTTGACCTTTTGTTATTTTTCTCGAATGGCCCTTTCTGTGATAGTTGCTTTGGACTTTTTGTTAAAGGTTTGGACTTTTCCTTCTTGAACCATTCTACAACAACCTAGAACACATGTCTTCTCCCTCTCAACATTCCTCTATCTTCTTGGCTCCACTCACAATCCTCTTAGACCTTAGAACCACTTCTTGGAAGCTTGACTTCCATCATTTCCCCTAAGTTGGCAAAGATTCACTCCTACATCTTGCATAACCAAAGGTTTGGCAAAAGAACTCAAGTCTTCTAGTGTCATCATGAAAAAATAAATAAGTTTTGCCTCTATTGCTTTACCTTATGCTTCCCTAATGCTTTATGAGATCTCTAAGTTTCTTCTATAGACATGGACAAAAACACAATATATTTTCCATTCTTCTAAAAAAAATATGAGTTCTTGCACTGCTATAGAGAATTTTTATATAAGCTACAAAGGTTATCTCAAAATAATGCAGGCTACCTCAAATGAATGCAGGCTACCTCAATGGTCCTTATCACAAAACATTAAATATAAATAATACCAATTGATAAATGAATTTGTACTTACCTATCTACTTGTGAAACTTTCTTGTCAATGAATCATCGCAAGCTCTATCAAGATATATGTGCATCCTAAAATACCATCCCTTAGACCTATCTACCAAAAGCATCATTAATAAAACCCCTACCATCAATAATCAAGGAGAATACCTTACCTTGCACCAAACATCTAGTGCAAAATAAAGTTTCTCTTTGATTTCCACATAAACTAAGTTGTAATTGCAAACTCCTTCTCAACCTAAGGGACATAACATTCTCTTCTATAGCCTTATTGGCATTATCTATGTGGTTACAAATGTCAATCCTTCTTCAATGTCAACCAATTTCTCCCCACCAACTATCATGACCCTAGAGGAGGTTTAGTAAAATTGCCTTAAAGTCATAATATCACATGTGCTCGTAATATGAGACTATCTTGCAAGTTAGAGTTTGCAAGACTCTAATTAATTATACACTTGCTACGTTATACATACATACACACATATATATATTTATGAAAATAGTTAAGGATACATATATTCTACAAACCACAAGGATCGCAGAGAGTCGGATACTCTACCCAACAATAAGATAAGGTTAACCTAGGTTTAAAAGAAATATAGCTAAGTTTATGAAAGAAAGCTTCAATTTCAAATTGCAGCTTCTCAGACTAAGTTTAGCAATACAATTTTCTAATCTGCTACTTAACACCTGAAATTTGATCTTTGGCACATTCTGCACTCATCATAGCCTATTCTTAGCTTTCAACTAACCTGCAAAACAAACTGTTGGGGAGTGAGCAACCAAAGCTCATTGAAGTATAATCCTCACTTATACTATTCAAGTAGTAGCACACAAGTGATTAAACAAGCATATGCAATGCAGACAAGCAAATAAGTAAATATATATGGTCCACGTATCCACATGTAGAAGTGATTTACGCCTTCATGATATAGGCTAAGGAGGTTCCACTAATATCAATTCACATGAAACCCCAGCTTCAAGACCTAAACTTTTTGAAGATTGTTTAATTGAACATATATGTAGAGTTCAAGTGTGTGTGTGTGTGTGTGTGTGTGTGTGTGTCTAACATAATCCCAAAGTAGGTTTGCACTAGATAATGACACTTGTGCGACCTCAGACGATAAGTTATACCCCCAAATACATGTTAGTTCTTCAACCGTCAGGAACAGGGCCTATGGTCCCACAAGTTACCCATGCTAATAGCCCATCCAGGTCATTAAAGGGCGGTGATTTCCTTTGACAATGCTGTATGATATGCTATGCATGATTCGTTTATCATTTTAGTCAAATATGGTTTAAGTTCAGTTATGATTTTTACCATACATTTGTGACCATACAATTTCACAAATACTCACAATATTGCTATATTATTTAATCACACATTTAACTTGTTTAGTTAAGTTATGGTATCTTGGCATCGCAATTCAAATACGAAGCAGGCACAAGCATAATGCAACCCCACATGCATCTCGGGTTATTAATATAATTATAAATACACTACATTATTAGCATAAGCAGATATAGAATCATAGAGTGTATATTACTTGTTCAATATGTCTACTGGTTGTTAAAGTCCACTAAGTAGATCTAAAATAAAGTCTTTGTCTCTTTACTATACTGAACTTTATTATGGTCTCTATACTTTTATCAACAATCCCCTTTTCATCATCTTGGCAATTCCAATTAATCGATTTAACTTGTTGTTTTATGCTATGGATTCGTCAGTAAAAGCTTTCCAACTTTAGTTACAAAACATTATCTTGAAGTAAATTAAAAGGCTTCCACCTTTTCTCTTCCTAGTCTTCAAGTAAGTCATTGTTAAACTTGAATTCCCCTGAATGCAGTAGAGAATCTAAGGATTATACTATGAAATAGCTTTGGAAGCTACTTAAGCAACTAAACTACAGATACTTTAAGTTTTTTTAATTTCTAAGGCCTAAACTTTAATCATGTAGAACCCTTTTCATTTCTAATCGTTGTAAGCAAATAAGTAGTCTATTTTTCTGAGTTTTTCAAGTAATTTTCAATGGCGTGATTAGCTTTTTCTAAAAGAGAGAGCCACAAAATCAAACCAAGGAAATTTAGCTTACGAAGTTCCACAATTTCCTAATAGCTTACTAGTGTGGACTCAATCGAGGCTTTACTTTTCTTACTCATATATATCATATCATTTTACATATAATTAAGCTAACAGTTTGTCAAGTTTCTTACCTATGGAACATGAGGCTAGAGAGTAGTCCCTTCTCGTGTTCTTTTAGATCTTTAACCTGAAGAAATGAGAGACTAGAGAGTAGGTTTGCTTGGTGGTGTAATTTGAATTATGGTTGGCATGATAGTAGTCTAACGTGTTGTAGTAAGGGAGGTGGTAAATGTATCGATGGTGCTAGTTCTGTTTGCTACTTAGAAAAGTGGAAAGGACTAAGAGAATTAGTAGGGCATTGAAGACTTGTTGTATGAGGGTCCCTTGAGTAGTCAAGCTAGGTGTGTTTAGGCTAATCTAGTGTCAAGTTCCTTACCGATGTAGTGTGATACTAGATGGTAATCCTTTCCTTGTTCCATTGTTCTTTAGCTTGAAGGAAGTGGCACTATAGAGGCTAGGATTGAATGATTGTATAACTTGAAAATTTAGCGTTTGGGGAATGGCTGATATGTTATAATAGGGGCATGGTGTGTGTGTAGATGTGATTGTGTGTGTTTGTTAGATCATAAAGGACTCGTCAAGATTGACCGAAGAGAACCTGGGAGCTTGCAAAGTATAAAATGATTAGGACAAAAAGAGGAAGAATCTATGAAGCAAGAGTGGTATTTATATGTAGGGTAATCGATGGGTTTACTAAGGAGTGCATGGAAGTCCTTATTGTATCGCGTTCATCGATCCTTAGAACCACTTGCCACAACTCAGTTCAAATATTTAATGTCATGGCAATGCAATAATTATTTTATTTTTCCGACTGCTACTACTCAAATAGAAGCTAATACAATTAGTTGGGAACTTTGAAAGATAGGAGGTAGCCGCAATCACAAGAAAAGGTCGAGGCTTAAGGCACTGATTTATAATCCTAGCTTCTAAAGTTTGATATGGTAATAGGTGGACCTGTTTATTTATTTCCTAGGAACAGAGAAGAATTCAACCAACTGTTGTCATTGTTCTTTTTAAGACACATGGCAAGGAATTAGATTTTCTTTCTGTTTCGACTTAGATTGAAGAAAACAATGGAGGAGACCACATTACACTTCTTTTATGAAAGTTGCAGATGAGGAAAATAAGTGCTTTGCAATTGATTTGACTTAAGTAAACTAATTGGTGCAACTGTCAATATTTGAGCATATTTCTCCCAATTTGATTCCTAATTCACAAAGCATGCTTAAGATTTTTAGAGCGGCACTATACTACAATTTTACTAAGAATAGATGGATGTTGTTTGTATAATATACTAATTGAAACAAATTTGGTTTGATGGGGGTTGATGTATTCCTATCTCAATTTGAGGCTAGCTGTCAAAGGAGAATTCATTTCTAGTTTTTAACATAAATTTCCATGAAACATAGGCTGAATTGTATTTAGATTGCTGAGGAAATAACTTACAGACGAGTGGGTTAGGGTGATGACAGGGTCTTCAGTGCATAGGGAGTTGAGAATGTTGCAGTAGTTTACGTGTCCATCGTGTGTGTCGGTTCATGTGGGTGAGAGGTGCATGGCGTTGTGTTGAGCGATCAATAGAAAGGAAAGTTGCAGGTGTGAAACCGCCCCAAACCGTCACGGCGGTTCCTGACCCGGGAACCGCCCCGTCGGTGACGGTTCCGAACCATCCAAGGACCCGCCGGGTTAGCGTGGCGGAAATGGTGGTTCCAACCGGGTCCGGAACCACCAAATATTTGAATTTAAAAAAAGAAGAAGAAGAAGCCTGCGCATGATGCAGGTATCAAGAGGAAAAAGTTGATGACCCATCACGAAAGAAAATACGACTCCTTAATTTTTGTGGAAACCCTTTTGCTTTGTTGAAAATTTGGACTTTGAAAAGGTAAAGAGTTACACTTACTTTCAAAAGCTTCGATTGAGTCGTCCACTGTCCGTCCACTCATTATCGAAGGAAAGACTAAGGTGTTTGATTGTCAATCTTTTCTCCTTTTTTTTTTTATCTTTTCACCTTTGCTATGAAGGATACGTTGGAAAATTGCAACGTTGAAAATTTTAACCCACTAAAAGGATAGGTCATTGGTGCTCAAAACGATAATATTCCACATTACAAAATAACACAAATATTCCCCCCCCCCCCTAAAAAAAAAAAAAAAAACCGGTTCACGTGAACCGGAACTGGAACCACAAGAACCGGCTGTTCCTTGGAACCGTGAACCACCCCAGCTCTGGCGGTTCGGTTCCGGTTCCACGAAATGTGGAACCGTGAACCGAGGGTTCCGGTTCGGGTCCGGAACAGACCCAAACCGTGCCGATGTCTATTTGTTACTATACGGATTATTAAACCCTACAGGTCCTAAGGAAAAAATAACTCATGTTTTGCCCAAGATGCATGCATTACATTGCTCCTAATTTGACAATTGTGTCCACTTGTCCTTTATTGTTCCTTAAACTAGTAGTCGGTTGCTCTTAAGAAACAAAATCAGAGGAGGTGTTCTCCAAGGAGCTTATAGTTTGCTATAAGATCAAAGATTCTTTCTCTTCTTCCTAACTTACACGGTGGCATGTTGGCTAAGCTTGGGGAGCACAATGCTTACTGTCATCAAGGTTGGTGGAAAGTTGTTGATGCATCAAGTTGTAGTGTGAGCAAAGGAAGGAAAATTGATAGCTACTCATGATAGCACACTAATGAAAGGAGATGGAGAGGTGATGCTTGTGATGGCTGGCAATGCATGGGAAATGAAGCTGTTGATGCAGCTTACGTGTCCATGGTGTGTACATGTGGTCTTGGTTCGTTGGAATTTTTGGCGTGTAGGTGTTGCGTTTCTCCCACTTTGACACCTAGCTTCTCATGTTTCCCACAACTGAAGTAGCAATGACAGCTAAATGGTTCCTAAGATTTATCTAAGAACAATGAGCAACTCGCTTATAATCTTCTAACCCATGCTGATGCTCGTGTAAGCTCCTTTCGAAACACAACCACACATCCACACACACACACTCTTGTGTGCACAGTAGCCCCAACACGCCTCCAGCAGAACACACGCACATAATCACACGAACTTTCATGCATCAACTCATCTACGCTTTGGGCAATCATGAAACACCTATAATGTCTATAGTAGTTAAGGGTTCTAAAGTGTCTTTGTACGAAATCCCAAATTGTTTATTCAAAAGATGTTTCTATTATCTAATTGAAATAGACTAGAGGAAAAGCAATCGAGTTAAATTACAAAAGTTTTGTTTAGAATGAAGGACTTGTTATTCCAACTTTATATAAGTAATTAGAAAGTAAAATTGGTAAGAGAAAGGAAGAAATAAGTTATATTAATCTTATTATGTGTTAAGTAAAGGTTTTAAGTTTTATTTAAGCTTACAATTACTTAAATTGTAATTATTGTCTAAATAAACTAATGAGTCTAACTACTTGATTCAAAGGTTATCTATAGCACAACCTCCATTTCTAAATATTTGATTGATTCTTAATATGATCCATGAAATCCTTAGGTTGATAAATTTAATCAAAGTTCAATGATTTTAGCTTAAATACTTTAATTGAATTGCTAATCAAATCAACTTGTGAATTATTGATTGAAATTTCAAGGGTGTACATCTTATAAATAATCATTGCAATACGATATGATAGTATCTAATTATGTTATATTGTATGTTATAGGGATAAGATTATCATACATTCTATAATAATACCCTTTATCATCATACTACCAAATTATGATGGAGTTATATTATGATAATTTATAATCGTAATAAAGTAGTATTAGCAATTTGATAATTATGATCTTATGAAGTTGTCACGCCCCGAAAGGTATCCTAAACATGGCAATCCATGACATACAATATCAAGATTTAAGAATGACTACCTTAGTTACATGAAAGTCTCGATATTATATGTATGGTGTACAACACGGTAATAGTAGACACCATTGGGAACTGTGGTTTAAACAAGTAATAATGAAAAAAAAATATCTAGGAATAAAGTTAACCCACAATAACAATTAACAGTCCATTACACAAATCTTAGGGGCATTCCCCCGCTAATCTCCAAAGATTATATAGAATTACTAAGTCTTTACAAGAAAACCTAAATACTTTCACCAAAAGATTTTAGAGGAAGTCTATTCTAAGTCTTCGAGTAGATTTCTTCCAAAAGCTCCTAAAAAGATAACTTACATGGATATGTGAAGACCTTAGATATAAGAGCAAATGGTCCCGTGTGTACAAAAATCTATAGGGGTGTAAGCTTTACGAGTTTAGTGAGAATATTCCTGATTAACATACTCGAAACAAAGATATCAACCAAGTATATTATACAAGCAAGTGGAATGCAACAAACACGTGAGCATACAAAACATATAGTTTTCTGGGAACTATATGTTGAATGAATTTACGTCCTTCATTCAGGGTTAAGTATTCCGGCCAATTACATCCAACAATTTTATAACAAAACAATTTTTATAGTTCTTACCGGCTACTATTCTCCATAAAAAACATGTAGATCTTACCGCTCCTACTCGCCACATGCAGATGCTACCGGTTATGCCAACCATCACTATCATACCCTTATCCCACCAATGGTATAACGACAAATGCAATGAGGCTCAATTCATGAAGTGCATGTATCAAAATTTATTTAGAGTCTAGTCATTTAATTTCAATTTCTTGCAAGTGATCAACCAATTTTATATACTTCAACATGCAAATAGAACATACAATTCATTATAAGCAATTCATAACTCGATATGCTTAAGGTTCTTTCACCAACATTATAAGTCACATACACTTTCCATTTATCTTTTTCCTATTACTAGTGCTACCATACTACAAGCACAATCATAAGTATGAAAAATACGAGAAGTAAACTCACTCAGCCATGGCTTGATGGTACTTCCTTAATCAAAATAATCTTTGGGATAGTAAATGTCGTCCTCTACGTTTCTTAAACAAAGGAAATACCCAAAATGAGTATTCAATGGAATTTCTAATCAAATTTTCTAATTCTATCTTCTAGTTGTGATAAAATTCGTATTGGTGATTTCAACTTAAAATGGCCATAACTTACTCATTTTAACTCAGAATTTCACATATTATATACCGTTTTATACCTACTCAAATAAATATATCCATTTCTAAGGTTATTTTTAATCATAAAAATTCGTTTGGGTCCCGAAACAATAAGGTACAAATCACCACAAAAATCCCAGCTTTTAAAACATAAATTTTCAAACTTTTCTCTATCAAAAATTCTTGTACAAAATATTATATTTGTATAATTGGAAAATTCCTTTGAATACATACATATATATATATACTCATATTGTATGCATGAATTTAGTGGTGTTGTCTCAATAATGATTTTGTAAACCAATGTGTCTTAAAAGTTAGAAAAAGTTAAGACTTAAAAATTCGCTTTAGTTTGTTGGAAAATTTTCCTTAAATTATCATAAGTGAGTGTTTGCTTTTTTTAACTTCATTTCTTAACTTTTTGAAAATAAGTTAATTTCCAAAAATAAATTTAGTCTTTTTAAGATTTCTACCAATTTTATTTCTTGTGGTTGAAAAGTATAGTTTCTTTAAGTATTTCATGGTAGTGACTAAAATTCCTTAAAGTAGTTACTTGTCTATATGTTCTCAAATTTTCCAAAGTTAGGTCCATTTTAAAACAATCGATGATGATATCATAAGTTATTTACTAATTTTATTTCCGAAGTAAGACTTGTTTCTCTAAGGTTAATTTTTAGATGGTCTTGTTAAAAAAAATGTCTAGACCTTAGTAATTTAGTGTGTTGGTGAGAACCTTATAAATAAGTGTAACGCCCTAATCTAAAGGCGTTATCAGCCCGCCACATGTCATTACCAAAGATTAACACACAAAGGTTATATTTTCTAATCCACCAATATATGTAACTCAAATATCACCAATAACTCTCAAATAAAGGATACTTGAAATAAAATGTCCTCAATTCATCTAAATCATAAAACTAAATAATTTAACTTTAAAGAAATAACATAATCTCCAAAATAAACGAATCATAAAAATATTATTTTTCTTTCATGCAATCACTAGATCCAAGATTACTAATCTCAGCTATCGGCAGAAGGATTAAATCCACTATCGCTTTCCTTATAGTCTACGATTATGTTGTATCCCATCAAATCATAGATAATAGAATCCTCACCTATACCTGTGGGAAAAATAAGGGTTGAGCAAAAAATGTCCACTACGCTATACCACAAACACATGCACATGAACTGGCAATAAATATTATCACATACAACTTAAAACTAATGCAACAATCATAATTTATTATCTTTAATTTAGCCAAGCAACCAACACAGTTTAGAACCATTTGCAACTAGTCCTAAACCTGGAGTAACTCATGATCCCGGTTCACAATCTTTATATAAAATAGTTATATACATATATATTGATGTTGGGTACTCCCCACACATCGTTGTGTTTCATCATACGGACCGGAACGACTCCTAATCTATCGGAATCATTTTCAAGTGCAATTCCACTCGGGACAACGACACACAAGGATCATCAGGTTACCAGCGTTAGTATCACACTACTATCGTAGTCTTTACTAACCGCAGCTAAGTACAAGCAACACTCAATTCAATTAGAGTCTGGTATAATTAAGTCAGGTTTTTAAACTAATCCTACAAGCACAAATAATCAAACATGGTAAGGTCGTACCTGGATTCACTTTCCACAACTTCAATATCACCAATCTTTTACCACATATATAAACCCTAATCCACCAAAACCTGAATAACAACATACGTCAATTCATATTTAAACCCTAACCCTAAAATCCACAATCTCAAAACATAAGATTTTCCATATTAGATCTACATGCCTGTTTTCTAAGATCACCAAACAACGAAACCCTAGAATGCCAATTTCTCCAAATTCCTCAAAACCCTAAAATCCTTAATCAGAAATAGCACAACTATCAAACAAGATTCCATCTCTTAACATAACAAAGATTGAAAGGATTCAATATTTACCTAGAACCTTAGATCTTACACCTTCTTGACTATAGAACCAAGATCCTCAAATCAACACCAATGATATAAAGAAACCCTAATTCACAAGAATACCTGTTCACCATTATTTATGCATTCACTAATCGTCTACAACAACATATATGATTTAATTTTCCTAAAAACTTAAGATCTAGGAATTATAATTCCAGATTGAGTCTTACCTTCTTCAATTGATTGTAGATCTGAAATCCCCAATTTCCACACTTAGGGTTTTCCTTCAATTTCCACAAAGATCAATTCCCTTCACCAATCAACAACACAATCTTAGAAAGAAAACATTCTAGAATGAGCTAAAGGAATAGGAGAGGTTACTTACTCAATTCCTTAATGAAATCCACCTTGGATAGTATCTGCTACGGTTTCTATATGCTTAAGAGATGTTGTGAGGGTTAAGACTGGTTATAGGATGTATTTATATGGTTGTAACTCAAAGGGATATAGGCTGGACGAAGGGAAAACAAAGCTGGCGGCTTAAAACTCTTGGGTCGCAAAATAACATCCAAGGTCACCACTTAGGTCGGCGTACGACCAATTTCTCAATTCGCATAATTTTTCCTCCGAAGCTCCAAGTTAGAGTTTAAGCCGACAACTTAGAATTAATGGCTGGCGGCTTAAATGCATGCCTACTCCAAAATCGTCCAATCATTCACACGTGACTTCCTCGTGTCCAAATTCATCTAGGGTTAATTAAGGAATGAATGTGTGACCAATTCGTAGGTTAAGGGTCTATTTATAGAGGTATATTACTTAGGAAAAATGCTAAGTTCATGTCCAATTTAAGCAGTCTACGTCGGAGGCGTTGAAGCCAATGTACACTCTGCCAATATCCATTCTTAATCAAGTCTTTGCCATGTGAACACAATACAATTATATTTAAACTTTGACCATAAAACCTTTTTATTTAATATCCTTCAACTCGTTGACCCTTCTTAATAATTCTTTTATATACTTTAGGGCAGACCATAAAACACTATTGTTTTATTTCAAATGACACACTTGCCTTTCTTTATAATTTATTTATCTTTATATTACAATAAGTTTAAGAAAAACCTTTGTTAACCAAAGAATCAACAATATTGAGTTTCAAAGAAAACTTTTTTATTTTATTGGTTTGAAAAGAGTGTATGTGATAAATCCACTTTATTTATTCTTTGATAAATCCATAGTACTATTAGTACTAAAACTTGTGATGGACTTATCTAAATTTTGGAAAAGATTTGTTAAGATAAAATTTTAAGTTTTTATAGAAAAATCACTTCCTAAGTGATAAAAATTTATCTTTAAAGAGAGTTCTTATTTTTCTTCATTTAGGAAAACTCCTTTTTATTTTTATTGATACAATATTAATATGTTCATGCATGTTTATGAATATGTAGTCATGAGAAAGAAAATAATATCACATAATAAGAGAATAATATCACAAAATAAGATAAAGATATATATAAGAACAAATATAAGCATAATAATATGATCAAGTATTGGGAGCCATGGCTTCATCAAGGCAACCTGAGACTAAGAATATACTAGTCTAAAAAAGAAAAAAAAAAGAAAGAAAAAGCGTAATAAGAGCAATAATAAGAGTATAATAGTAAAAGCATAATAATAGAAACATAATGTATGAAGAAGAACAAAACATGGATATAATGTTGCTTTCTTAACTTTTATGGGTCTTTAGAAAACACACACTATGTTCATATTAAATTACATGAACATAAGAAATAATCTATTAACAATCCAAAAACATAAGAATGGATGTATGAACAAGAACAAAGTATGAACCTATTATTATTTTCTTAACCTTTTATTGGTTTTTAGAAAACATATATTAAGCTCATACTAAGTTACATGAACATAAATAAATATTTAAGATAATTACCTATTGGTTAGAAGAAAAAGGAAAAGTGGTAGAGAGAAGTTTATGGAGAAGATTTTTATGGAGTGATTTTGAGAGAGTTTTGGTATGTAAAAGAAGTGTGTGAAAGAAATGGAGGGAGAGGGGGTGTTTATAGAATTTTGTAGAGATAAATTAGATGTAAAAATAAATTGAAAAAGCAAAATAAATAGAGAAAGAGAGAGGGGTGGTCAATGCCTAGGAGAGAGAAAGAGAGAGAGTTAATTTTATTTTTTATTTTTTTGTTAATGAAAAGTGATTAAAATGTAAGATATAAGAGATGTGAAGTTGTATTGGAAAAGAAAAAAGTAAGAAATAGGTGTATATGTAGTAAGAAAAAGTAGAGATAGATGAATAGTAGAATATGATAATGAATAGTAAATAAGACTAATAATCTACAAGCAGTGAAGAAAATATAGTATAAATGCGATATCTAATATTTTTAGCTACCGAAAAATTATAAACTGATATTTTTCAAATCCTTGTATTATTACGAATCTAACGGTGTTATCAGAATATTTTTACTATTTTGAGCCCCAAGATATGCTTTTCGAGGACTAATCTCGTTCGGATCCGAAACACACTAGAAATTAAAGAATCTAATATTTTTAAGCTTCTTTATATTATCACAAACTATTATCCACAATTATCTCAATTCCATTGCTTAGGGGTTAAGAACGCAGGATTGTCCGATCTAAACACTAAACTTTGTTGTAGTCTTTTGTTGATTTTTAGGATTTTCGGTTGACTTCTAATTCTAAGATTTAAATATAAACTTAGGAAAAACAATTCAAGGGTTTACAACCTACCCCTCCTAAGAAAATTTTGTCCTCAAAACTTGATGTTCGCGCCTGGTTCCTCGAAAAGGCTCGAATATTTCTTTTGAATCGCATCATCGGCTTCCCAAGTAGTTTCCTTGTATGAGTGATTCTCCATAAGACTTTGACATATTGGATCTCCTTGTTTCTTAACTTCTAAACTTTTTGATCTAAGATCTAACTCGGGTGTTCCTCATAGGTCAAATTTTCCTTTAATCGCATTGGTTCAAGCTCTACGATCCAATTAGGGTCGGCAACATGTTTCCTTAGCATCGAAACATGAAACACATTGTGTATTCCCAACAAATTTGGTGGTAATGCCAAGCAATAGGCCAATTCTCCCACTCTTTCAAGAATCTCAAATGGTCCAATATGTCTCGAGCCTAGCTTTCCTTGTGGTCGTACATGGTGGATAATCTTTATAGGATTTACCTTCAAGTATACGTGATCCCCGATGTCAAACTCAAGAACTCAACGCTTTTGATCTGCCCAACTCTTTTGCTTATCCTGGGCTTCTTTCATCCTTTGTTGAATAACTCTAACCTTATTCGCTGAATCTTGGATAAGATCCGGTCCGATGGCTAACTTCTTCACATCATCTCAAAATAGAGGTGATCTGCATCTCTGTCCATATAAAGCTTCATAGGGAAACTATCGTTGTAAGCAAATTCATAAGGTAACATCCGAATAGTAACTGTGCCATTTATAACTTTAATTTGATTAGATATAGTAGAATGTATCGATGTGAAATATGGATTCCTTGATGTACAGGTGGAAAAGAGGACCAATGTAGAGGTAAAACATTTATAAATATATTGCACAATCTCTTCTACTCTCTCCTTGGAATTTTATACATATTATATTGTGTAATTTACTAACTTAATTCGAACCACAATTGATTATAAATTGGTTTTTCAAGTCATATTGTTGAGTGATCAAAAGGGCTATAAGCATTTTTCGAATTTTTTTTTTTTTAATTAATTAATTTCCCTAGCATCGATACTCCACGGCTTTAGTTCTTTCATCAATCTATTTAATGGTTGCAAAGTACTATTCCATATCAAATATAAGGTTCTCTAACAACTTGGCATTCCTTGTAGTAGTGAACACATTAGGTTTTGGTAGCTTCGATGTGCCACTTATAGGAGCTTGAACTAGAGCATTTCCTATTGCTTATGTCGATAAGGCAACTTATACCCTCAGCTCTTCCAAAAGCTCCAGTCAAGGTGCAAGTAGCCATCTCAATTCTCACAAATTACACTTGAACTGAAACACAACACATTATCACCAAGTTCTCTACCAAATGACTAATTCAATCCCTTACTTCTTGATTAATGGCCTCAAGGTTGCACACATTGACAAAAAGTACTACCAAAGAATCAAAGCATACTCAATGCATGCTAAATGATCCTTTAGGCCTCCAAACTTTCATCTATTATCCTCTTGACGCATTAGTGTTGCTCCCATTGGAATAACCAAATCTATAATGCAAACCATCGATCTCATGTTTTTGCTAACATAATTAGAACACATGTGCTTACCATTTGCCATTTCAATAGTAAACACTACAAGAAATTTTGGCTTTAGAGACAAAAAATTCTGTCTCTAAAAGTGAAAAATCTGTCTCTAAAGACTTTCAGAGACAGAATTTCCATCGCAAATTTCTGTTTCAAAAATCATCGTCGCTAATTCTTTTAGAGACAAATTTATTTTCCGTCACAAATTTGCTACGGAATTTATGTCACAAATTTGTCTCTGTTTTATAATTAGTTATTTTTAAATATCCAATTAGTAAATATTAAATAAAATTATTCCGTCGCAAATTTGTCTCTGATTCTAAGACAAATTATTAAAAAAATACACATTTGCCTTTTATTTATCCTTCCCAGGAGGTCACCCATCATAGAATGCTACATACTAAGCACACTTAACATTGAAGTTTTCACAAATACTAAACCGATAAACCAATTCGTATCTTCATGAGTAAAGTTCCACTACTGTTTATTTAAGAGATACCACAATTTACAATATTATAACTATAAAACATTTTATATATCTTTTATAGTTTATTTTTATTTTATAATTTCACTTTACATATTTATTAAGGATTTTTCATTAATATTTCATTAAAATAATATATAATATTAATATATACAATGTTTACATTTTATAATAATTATTTTAAATTATATTTATTATAAATATATAATAATTTCAGTAGTATATTATAATTTTTTTTCCAAATATGATATTATTATTAAAAAATATTATATATTATGTAAATATAAATAATGTTATACATATAAATTTATATATATATTTAATGATATATAATATAATTATACTTTTTACATTAGTTATTTAATATTTTATATTAAATTAATAAATTGTATATTTTTAATTAATGTGTTATTTTTTTATTTCATTTTTGTTGCACTTAATAAATTATAATATAATGTAAACAATATAAAAATATATTTTTCATTATTATATTAATAAAATAATATATAATACCAATTTAAATATATTTAACTAATTATTATATATTACATATTTTATTACTTAAATATACTATTTTTACATAGTATATTATTTTTTCCCCAAATATGTTATTATATTTTAAATAAAATATAGTATGTAAATATAAATTATGTAAGATATATATAATAAATTTTTTTATATTAAAAAATATATGAATAGTCATAATAAATATATAATAAAAAATTATAAATAATATGAATATATATTTTTTATTAATATATATTAAAATATAATTATTATTTATATATTTGTATATGTTTAAATATACTAAGTTTACATTTTATATTAATTATTTTATTTTACATATATTATTATTGAAATATACTTTATTTTTAATTAGTATTTTATGATATTACTTGCATATAACATATTATATTATTATTATACACTATTTTATTAAGTTGTATAATTTGAGTTTTTATATAAGTTATTATGTAAAAGAATATATAATAAGATATAAATATAATATTTATGTTTTAAGTACTATTTTTAATTTATACTTTATTATATATAAATATGTAATGTAATGTTAAATATATTATAAATAAAATATATATAATTAGTTGTAAATAACAAATGATTATACATATTATAGTTATTATATAATAAAATTAATTTACAAATATAATATATGTCCTTATTATATAATGCACATTATATATATTATATTAGATATGTATAATTTAAAATAAACTTTAAACATAATTATTTATATATACATATATGTAATAATTTAGTTTAGAGACAAATTTGCAACAGAATTTAAAAAAATAGAAATTGGCGCTAAAATAATTTATTTCCCTCTAAAATCAGAGACAAATTTGCAATGGAAAAATTTTCGTCGCAAATCAATGTGTAATCCGTCGCAAATTCCGTCGCAAAATCATATAAAAATTAGAAGATTATTCATAATTCATGTCATCATAAATCCGTCGCAAATCTATCTCTAATTCATTTTTTTAGAGACAGAAATTTTCCGTCGCAAATTTTCTATCTCTAAAGGCTAGTTTTCTAGTAGTGAAACAAGCTTGATCACTATACAATTTGGCCAGTAGTGGGCTTAAAGATTTGTAAGCAGACACACAAGTAACAACAAGAAAATCAACGGAAAGTAAGGAGACATAAATATGAAGCATAATTAGAATAACACTCATTTCTATCAATATCTAAATATACAAGACTACAATAGTATGTGCAGAGGGATAGTGTAAATCCGAATTCTTCGATTGTGATAAAAAAGTAATGAATAACAACTTGAATCCTTAAGAGAATTAACACCTCTATAAAGAGTTTTATGGACTCGCTAGGGGCCAACAAGAGACGATATTAAATCTCTTGAAATGCTTGTTTCAAACAGAGGAGAAAAAAAGTCTAACCTAGAAATTAACAAAAGTCTCTTCTATTATAAATATTTAACAAAAGGGATGGACCCTACTATAAGAAATTTACGATATAGTTGGATCTTAACACTAAACAGCAAGTGTTTTTGGGTGCTTTCCCAACGAGTAGGAGTCTTGCAATAGTAAATAAGGTCTTTTATAAAAACCCTTTAAAAAAAGTTGTTTTATTTTATATTTTTCAAATTTCTAACAAAAACTTGAAAAATTATTAATAGAATGAAACCACAAAAACTTAAAGAGTTCTTACAATATATAAAAGGAAAAAATTTTAAAAGAAAATACTTCTTAAAATATTAATAATATACCTAGCAAATCTACATAGAACCTTTACTATTATATGGTTTACTTAGACTCAAATTAGGTTCCAAAGACCTGGTTGAGCACGTGTCATATTGTTTAGGACATAGCTTGAGTTCTAGATTTCAAATGGAGGCAATTTAATGGCTCTGGAAAACTGAGATAGAGGAGCAAAACTACATGAACAATTCAGCTCCAAATTTGCCATCTTTAATGCTAAAATCCAAACGCAATTCAAGAGACAACTTCAGCAAATTATAGAACTACTTACGTTGAGAAGCAACTTATTTTGAAAATTGTTTATAAACATCCATCAAATTGTTTTTTTGGAGGTAACTACAATTTTACAATTTTATTATTTTTTGGTTTCTTAAAAAGTTAGGCTAAGCCTTTTTCATTGCACATATATATAATTATATTTTGGCCGACATTGCGTATATATTTACATGATGTATTACATGACAGCACTTATTGCTTAGTCAATCAACGGTTAAGAATATTGAACACGTGGCGAGTATAATCGCTTAAATTCAAACAAAAGGTGAAATTCGCTGCACCCATTTGAAAAATGAAATTGCTGCTCATGTTCATATTTTTGCCACTTGTATATCACCATACATAACAAAAATTAAGTTCTATATTTCGTAAAATGCCAAAATTTTCTTCAATAAATTATGTTCCTTTTGGGAATTCTTTAATATATTAAAAATATTCATACTATATAGAAAGCGTTAAATTAGTATCTTATACTAATATAATTTTTAGTAGACTGAACTCTTTCCAAAGGATTTAATTTCATCGTATTGTCAAATCCGAGAAGCTGAGTCCAATTTTTGAACCAATGATGGTTTTTTTATTATGTTTTTTTATTTTAGTATTTAGCATTATCTCTATTTTTCTTCTTTTTTAATTTTCATGAAATTTGTAATAATAAGTGTTGCCATATTAAATAATAATTGAACTTATAAAAATAATATGACTCATTAATAATATTACAAAATACTCTAAAAATATGGTTAATCTTAATTATTATTTAAAAATTAATAAAAATAAAGAAAATAAAAATAGAGACGTGCTATAAGGCTTATAAAACCTGTCCTATACTAACCCTGAAGTAACTCAATGTTATGATTACAATGCTTGCTGACTCTTTTGAGATAATAAGAGCTCATATTTTCTCAAATATCAGACACATGTTCTTTACGAAAAAGAATAATGTTATTTTTCTACGATATCATTATTTAAGACCAGCAGAGTTAAACGATTAGGTGAGAGGGATAAAAAAAAGTGGAGAAGAAATGTCTAAGGAGGCTACTACTAGTCTTTCTAAAATCTTGAAACGGCAGGCCGTAGACCGTCATAGAGAAGAAACCAAAATTGCCCTTTTCTTTGTGAATCAAAAAATAAAAAATAAAAAAGACACACCATTTAAACTATTTATCATGTGCACTTCAGGTCATCTCTAAAATCTCAAATTCAACCATAATTTATCATTATGTTAACAAAGATTTAGAGTAATGGTGATGGTTTAAGGATCATCTGCACATTGTTAAATCTACTAGAAGTTTTGGGTCTAAATGCATCTTTCGAATCGTTATTTAAAGAAAAAAAAAATTGTATTTGCAACTAAAAGAAAAGGCATCATGGGCCACCACCTAAATAGGCAATGCCTCATACACCCATCATTATCAAAATTGGCTGAAACCAGGGCATGCGTACGTAGGATATCCACTGTTTCCCTTTCGCGAACACCGGGGAATAATAAATGATAGGGTCAACCTATTACTAGGATATGAAAGGTGACAGAAAACCTGCTACATATCGTCGGCTAGAATACATATTAAAATGGTCATACATACCTTCGTGACTTAATTCTAGTTACGGTCCTATTTTGTATTAATTCCAAAGGCAATTTTTTGGCAGGCCCCAAAGGCATCACTTGCTAGTTGTTGAAATGTCACATGAACGAACACAAAAACCAACTGAAGCGCAATCAAGGAAGGGCACCCATCGTCCCTATCATTGAAGAAAAGAATCTATGTTTAACTACATATGCATTAGTGTTGTTGTTTTGAGGTGGCAAGTTATAATAATACTTGAATTTTAGTAAATATGTAATTAATATTCAAATTTTAAAATCGATAATTTAGCATCTAAACTTTAAAATTGATTGATTTAGTACCAGAAAAACTTTAAAATTGATTCATTTAATACTTACGGAGGTACTATTAGTGTCTACTAAAAATTTTTTTAGATATTAAAATGATCAATTTTAAAGTTTAGATACTAAATTGATCAATTTCAAAATTTAGATGACTAATTACATATTTTGTCAAATTTAGATACCATTCATACCCTTCGTTTAATACCTTTCTCAAAAATGTATGGAGCATGAAAAGTGCTTATATAGTGGAGGGAATTGATATAAAGAATATAGGAAGTTAGAATTTTAGTGGGTTTCCTTTCCTTTCCTTTTTTTCCTTTATCAACATTATGTATATAAATATTCTATTTTCTCATCATTAATTTTGATAGAATTAGCTCTATCAACCGTTTAATAACTTAAATTTATATCAACGTTATCTCATTATTATAATTATTTTAATTATTGGATGATTGACTAAACAGTTCCATCAATAAACAATAAAAGCTCATATATATATATATATATATATATATATACTTAACAAATTCAAAAGCTATATATTAATTATAGTAATTTTCTTTTGGGACAATCATCACAAAAAGCATGAATCTTTACTATATGATTAATTAAAGTAACTGCCTCCAGTGTCTTCACAAACTATTGTTATTTTACACATTTTAAAAATGATTTGTGCACAAGAAAGTGGGCAAACTAATAGAACTCTTATAGTTAAACAGTGTTAAAGTGTAACTGAAATTCAATGAATAAAAATTTGAAATCCATTAAAATATAATTTTACATCAATTGGCTCAATCTTATCTTTTTCGTTTAAAGACAACCTTACTTTCTCCATAATAAGATTATTAATCCTACGCATAAAAAAGAAGACACTACCATCTAAGTTCATCACGGGTGTCCAACTTGAAGTTAACATGGAACAAGCTGTGGCCAAAATAACGACAAAATGAGGTTTGAAATCCCAAGGAACTGAAACAAAAAGCCTTGAATGCAATATAAAAATAAAATAAAATAAAAAATTAAGTACTTTTAAGCCTCTTCTCCTTCACGCACCGTGCATCAATTATACATGGTTTCTTTTTCACATCTTATGTTCCTTCTTACAACTTCTTCCTTCTTTTTCAATTTATTGTAACATAATTGCATTTTCTTGATGCATGAGATATTTAAAAATACTATAACTGCAAATTGTTCCTCTAAACTAGTAATTAGAAAGGTGAGTAACCTCATTACATTGTTAAAGGTATGTATGTGTTGTTTTGTGGAAATATGTTCATGTTTTGTGTGGTTTGCTAAGATATGTCAATTTTCATGAAACTTCGGAACTTGATATAATTACCCTCTTTAGAAGAGAGCCCTCATGGGGTAGAACATGCAAATGACTTATTACCAAAGTTACTATGAACATAGAAAAATTAAATAAGGGTAGTTATTGTGTTGAATGAAATGCAGCTATATGGTTGGAACATAGGCCATGTTGTTAATATAATAAATTGTTTGTACTTATACAAGACCAATAACAATTTCTTTCCTAAGATTATTCGAGATTTGGTCCAAATACTATCTAGGTAATGTAATTTTTTTTTCCTCCCACTATGTAAAATGTTTTTTTTTTTTTTACATCCTTTATTTATTACTCTTACACATGATTTCCCTTATCCGATGGGAGTAGTAATGGAGTTCTCAAGGTCATGATGCTGTAGGCATTGATGTGCTAGAATCCTTGATGATGAGAATGAGGGGTGGTGCTGGTGAGGATATTGACCTACAAACCAAGAGAATTGACATTGCCATTGAGACATTAAGCGATATGAAAACGATCGAGGATTGAGGAGGTATTTCGTCCGACTACTCAGAGCCCAAAATTATAGATCATCAATGATTATACACTATAAGAAAATTGAGTTTTAGAGATAAAAGTTATGTTTCTAACCATAAATTTCTATCGCAAAAAAACCATCGTTGCTCAATTCTTTTATAGAAATATAACTTCTGTAGTAGAATTTTTATTTCTAAAGACCAGTTTCCTTATAATGATAAGGGGATCACAAGTTACTATTTTAGGATAATGCATTTAAAATTTCAATTCAAGTATCACACACAAGCCACCTTATATGTTATAGGATCAGGTGGGAAAGTTTGCAGGCTCTTTTAAAAGACAACCCTAATATGATCAACAGAAAATTGACGGTAACTTACTAGAGGCTTTATCATTATGCATTAAATCATGACAATTTGATATGTGATAGGTCATAGATTTTCCTGATTATAGGATATTCTAATACTTCACTGGCGGCAAATCTTATAGCAATGTGTGTAGGTATTGCAAATTCCATTATACTGCAAAAGGAAAGGGGAAGAATACCCAGAGCCAATGCTTATCGATGCTTGAGCATATAACACCTGATTGGAGGGTCCTATGCAGTTTATTTTTACAATAATAAGAAGTACAATATAAAGATTTGATAAATATTATCCATTGCATGAGATTTACTTTAATTTACTTGAAATAGCTTCATATTTTTAATCACAACACTAGTCAAATGTCAATATAGAAAATAGGTTAAAGCATAAGTGCATATACAGTGTGCTTGAATTTCCTTTTTTGTATCTTAAACTCATCATTAGTAGGCATTTCATCTCATTTAGTTTCATATAGAAAAATATGAAATAAAAGTTATAATTATTTATCGCTTTTTCAAGAAAATGATAGAAATTGCCACCTATGCGTTCACCTATAAGAAGAGAGGAGAGAGATGTGTTGATAAGTGGATATATCTCGAAAGCAAATGAAACATATGAAAGGATACAAATTTATTAAATTATTTGGAATTTGTGAAATTTCATTGTTGGTCTGACAAACAAATGTAACGATATGCAAGGTAAGCTGGTAAAGAAATAAGCTTAAGTTGCTCGCATTAAGAGGTCATGAGTGACATGGCCATCATGGAGGAGGTTTTGAAATGCCACCTGAGCTATTTATGGCATGGAGAATGGATTTTACCTTATTGGAAATTATATGAAAGTTAGGCGATAGCACAATTAATACAATCAACAAATTACTACCTTGAACTAGTAGATGGATAAGTTTATGAACATGCTTAGGTTTTTCTCCAAGAGCATAACTATATTGATTTTTCTATGGTCAACTCCCATAACTTTCTAAGGTGATCATACTTTGCAACAACCTCCCCCCAGTTTGTATGTATGGCCTCCCCTTCCTAACCTATTGCTTATATGTTCGTTTAACTATAATTTAAAATTTCTATACTCAATTCTATCCTATATTAATTGAGCAAGTATACCTCTCACGATAGTTGTATAGCAATAAATAACAAATATTATTCCCATGGTGATCACCAACTACTAGCACTTACTTCTTCCCTATTATCAAACTAATAAAATCAAATTATCCTATTCAATGACCTATTACCAAAACTAATTATAATTGTCAACTCACTAATCTTAATCATTACAAGTTACTATCAAATTAAATCAATCGATTGTAAGATCATCTAGATTTCAAGTCATCATTGCTATTTAATCATGTAATTTCTCAAAATATAATTCAATTTGATAATTGATTTCTTAAGTTAGGGAATTCCTAATATAAATTAAAAGTTTTTCTCAAGATTATTAAATCCTAATGCTATATTTGATCAATTGGAATATTTTCCTAGTCAATAATAACTTAGAATCACATTATTGTTATGTGAATTCACTAGTAAGGTTCAATCTGTCACACCCCGAAGTGTACCCTAAACGTGGCAGTCCGTCGTACACAATATTAAAGCCTAAGAATGACCACCTCAGTCACGCGAAGGCTTCCATACTATGTACAATGCGTCTAACACATGGAGGAGACTCATCGGAGTAATGCATTTTATATTGATACAACTCGAGAACAATGTGAAGGAAATTCAATTCACTATTCTTCAAAATACAACTCATTAAACTTCAATTACAATTCATCAAAAGATTCTATTACATAAAACTATTACAAGACAATTAATAAAACCTAGCTAATGACTTCAAACATTCTTATATCTTGTTGGAATCCTGAAGTCATTCTCGACTTCAACCATCTCAATCCCCACTTAGCATTCTTGAGATAACCTGTTCATTTAAATAACTATTGGGTATAAGCTACACTAGCTTAGTGAGTAAGAACTTCCAAGATTGCATTTATACACATCATAAAATCAAGTGATTATTCAAAAAGTGATATGCATCAAATACGTGAATTTAACAAACATATGATCTGCGAAATCATATGTGGATGGACTTGCACCCTCCATCCCGGGTTAGCAGATTAACGAATCCTGCAGTACAACACCGTTTAAAGCTCACGGCCAATGAACTATAAAATCGTTTATAGTACAACGATAAACTAACAAGAATCGTTTATAGTACAACGATAAACTAACAAATGCTAATGCTCCATCCCATCGTGATATGAATAAGTTCAATTTCATTTTCAATTTCGAATACTCAATTATACCAATTCTTTTAAGTGAACAATCAATAATCGCAGACAATCAATCCTAATTCATATATACAAGCAATAATTAGTCACTCGGCTTCGATATTCTTACATTCCATTTCTCATATCAACAACAAGCATACATAGTCCCCGTTCGTCCCCATCATGCATATCCATTTATCTTTTCCAAATATCTAGTGCAACTATTATTACAATCACATACAATAAATGAATCGGAAGTAATACTCACTCGGTCATTGGATCACCGGTCTTCTAGTACAAGTAATCCGGTGGTAGGGAATTGTCGATATCGGGGTCAGCTAAAAAGGAAGAAATACTCTAATAAGTATTTCATCACTTAACTAATCCAAACTATCTTATACAACTATCAACTTCGCAATTCTCGTCCCAAGCGGGAATTCCAACTTAAAACGGCCATAACTTGGTCATTTTAACTCGGAATCTCGCAAATTATATATCGATTTCTATCTACTTCGAAAGATCTATCTAATTCTAATATTATATTTAAGTTTTGAAAACTTTGAAGCTTCGAAAAGGTCCGATCAGTTCTGATCAGTAGCTATTTCAACTTTCGAAAAATCGTTTTGTAAATATTTGTAATGTTTCTACTATATATATTAGCTATACATGCAATATGAATGATTTCCTAATATGAATGACATGAGATGAGCTTAATGTATGCATGACCTTAATGATTTTTTGCTAAAAGAAAATTTTATAAATTTTTATTTTACAAGACCATAATAACAACTACTTATGAAAAGTCTAGTTTTCTAACTTTGATCATTTCCATTTATCTTGGATTTATTACTTAAGAAAATATAATTATTTTTGTTAAAATGGAGTCTTCATTATATATATTACTTATGACATTCATTTCTACGTAAAAATTTCCATTTTACACTTTATAAACATGTTTTTAAAATTGTATCATTCCAAAATCCGAATTTTATAGAAATTAGTTTTTGAGTGATTCCTTTAAGTAAAAATCATTTGACACTTAGAAAATTTAAGGCTCAACCATATATAACTACTAAGGACTTTATTTACACAAAAATTTTCATTTTACCTTTGCAAATATGTTGTCCAATATGATTTTCTCAAGAATCCGAATTTTAGAAAATCCACTTTTTTGAATGATTCCTTTGGGAAAAACTTACTTAATGCATTAAAATTTAAGACTCTATGATACCTATTACTTAAGGACTTCATTCATTACATAAAACTTTCATTTTGAGCTTGGATAATAGGTTCTTATTACTTTCATTCAAAATTACGAATTTCACAAATTGACTATTAACTCAAAATTTTTCATCTTGATTCTACTTCTTATTTTACACTTTAATATCATCAAAACTCATTTCAACTTATAAAAAATCACTACTTAATGATACCTATTACTTATACCCTTTATTTTTCAAAAAACATGAGTTTTGGAGTTGGTAAATGGGTTTTAAAAATTGGTTTTGGTTGGGATCCGAATTTACAAAATTTATTTTTGGTCATATCTTTTGATAAAATTTATCTAAGCCTATGAAAACCCATTCCTTACATATCATATATTAAGAGCCTTTTATACCTTGAATAAAAATTTCATTTTTGAGTTGGAAAACATGTTTTTAAAATATGCCTTGACCAAAATCCGAAAATAAGATTTTTATTTTGAAAATAACTTTTGAAAATCACATTAGATTCTTGTAAAAAGAAGTCTTGATGATATACATATATTAAGCCTTCATTTTCTTAAGTAAAAATTACATTTTGACACTTGGAAAGTGGTTTTCAAATAGGGGTTTTGCCAAAATACGAATTTCACAATTTTTGTCTAAGTTCAAATCTAAGATCTACACATAATATGAACATAAATCTAAATGAAACTCATGATAGTAAACTTTAAATTCATAGATCTAAACTTTACTCAAAATCCTTTATTTATGTTATCTATACCCTAACCCTTCATTTTAGATGAAAAATACACATTTTAAAGTTGAAAAACAACTTTTCCAAATATGGTTCCATTTTCATCCGAATTTTCAAAAATGACTTTTGTTGAAAATAAAATAGATCTTGAGTTTTCCTAAGCTTTCTTACTATCATCATGCTACTACAAGTTGCTCATGAATATAAAACAAAGGTCTAATGCATTTATGAACTCAAAACACTAGATCTAGTCTTCTAAACTAGTTTTAAATGCATGAATCACTAAGATAGACATGTGGATGATATCTATGCATAAATCATAAGAAATAAAAAAAAAATAACAACTTAAATAACAAGATCTATGGCATAAACGAAAATCAAAGCTATAAAAAGTTAGATCTACAAAATATAACAACTTTAAACAAGAAAATAATTATGATACAAGATAATAATAATAGAGAAAATAAGTGTTTCATTTTCGCATCATCATCTAAGCTTTTAAGCTTATGGAAGGTCATTTGATGCATGAAACTTCCATTATACTTTACATATATCACCTATGGAGCTTTGGGAAGAAGATTTACTTATAAATCTTTAAAAATATGTGTGGGAGGCTCAAGAATGGAATGAGGGCAGCTTGTTCCTTGAAGAAACAAGAGCAAAAAGAAGAAAGAAAGAGAGGAAAATGAGAGAGAAAAGGCTAAGGAATGAAAGAGGGAAAGTGAGTAAATAAAGGAGAGAGAAAATGAGTGTATTAAATGTGTTGTAATGATTTGAAGAAGTAAAAAAAAATAAAACAAGAAGGAATGGGGGGCTGTCACGTGAGAAGAGAGAGAGAGGAATTTGTTGAAAATTTGACTTGAAATTAAATTGTGTAATAAATGGTGTGTGTAGCTTTTTAAGAAGGAGTATAATATAATTATTTTAGTCAAAATGGAGTAAATGAAAGGACAATGGCAGCCAAAAGAAAGAAAAATCTGGCATGAAGTGATATAATAAAGTGTAGAAAGATTGAAGTGAAAATGAAGTGATATATGTAAGGTGTACTTGAAGGTGTGGGTTGTAAAAGTATTTTCTTTAAATAAAATAAAATAAAATTAGAAAATTTATTCCAAATATTTGTAGCAGATTTTTCATAATTAAAATTAAATAATTATTTGAATTATTTTAGTATTTTCATAAATATGTTACCGGTATGATCAAAATACGCGAATAGGGACTATAAATGATACTTTTATAACCCGAAAAATTCTAAAAAAAATTATTTTATGAAAATATAAATATTTTTTAATTATTAAATTAATTTATTTTATTTTTAGTATCGGGTCTTAAACAGAATCTGATCCCGTAAAAGCCCAAACTAACTAAATTTTAGAAAAACAAAATTTTCTATAATATATAAAGTATTTATCTAAAAATATAAGACTTTATAAGAATAACAAAATTGTGTAATGAAATAAAAATGAATAGTGCAAAAGACTAATCAATTACCGGTAGTAATGAAAATATGATAAAACGATTATAACTGTAACTTTTATAACCCGAAAAATTATATAACTGATATATGTAGAAATCTTATGAAATTATGAGTCTAACGGTACTATTGGTGTATTTTTTATATCTCGAGCCCCGGGACACGCTTTTCGAAGTCTGTATCCGAACGAATTCGAAATAAGTCAAAAATTTACTAATCTGATATTTTTAAACTATTATATTCCACTTAGGGTTTTTGGGTGATTTTCCCATTTAGATTCTTGCCAATTTGGAAACTGATATTTTATGTTTATACAACATATTTAATTTGAGAAATTTATTTTACATTTCATTTTTGTAAGTATTTAATATCTTTTAACGTTTTTGGAATTCTTGAATTGGGTTTCATTTTCGAAAGTTAATCGTTATTTACTTTTTATTAATTTGTTTTTGGGCTTTATATTACCCGATTTTATAAGTCGGAGTTAAATATGGAATTTTTCGTACGTCGTGGTTTTGAATTTAAAAACCACTGAGTTCCTATTTTATTTTTAAAGATTTTCATTTTCTCATGATTAAGAAATTTTTTTTTATTCATTCGTGATTTAGGTCTTGTCGAAATTCAGTTTTAATTTGGAGTGATTTTTAGGGTTTATTTTCGAAGTTCCTCTTGGAATTATTTACTGAAATTTTCCGAGGCTTACACAATCATAATTAGATTTTAACCTAATACAGAAAATTTTAAGTCATTCTATCTTTAGTATCGCATGTAAATCCCTCTAATTACACAGATTTATTCAATTTAGCAATTTCTCTATCAACTAGATAAAAATCATTCATGAATTAATATTCTAGAACAACTAACTCATGAAAACAATAATGCACACATAATTAGACTCAAGAAAATTAATCTAATAACATGACAATTCTATGGTTCATTAGAAACTAAGCTAATGCTCTACTCCATGAATTTAATAATCAAATAATAGGAAAAAAAATAAAACATTAAAAAAAAAGTAAAAACCTCTTTTGATTCATGATCTTACAATTTTCAACAATCTCTTACGTTCTGTGACTTACACTTGCAACTTTCTCTCTTTAACATTAACTTAGATCTAGCAAAAACTAATTCTATTCTTACTTGAACTCTATTTATACGTAAACTTCAATTTTATATCAACATAAGCTTAAAATGATTGTGCGCAGCTCGTCTTCCACCACCTTTAGAAGATATGAATCAAATATGAATAAAATCTAGCTTAATATGACCTATGTATGGTTATGGACATTAGCCATGTACTTTTCACAATAAAATTTGTTCTTCTTAGTTCAACATGGCTTATGCACGAGCTCATGTATTGATTTGTACATCTCTTAGCTTCCTCAAAATCTCCCATCATGATTAAATTGAAGTGTCATTGTTCTCTATGCGACTTCAGCATGACCACTTACACAGATATTATCAAGGGTCAGTTTCAAATTGGGAACTAGCCCAATCTACCATAAGCAATTCCTGAATCAAAATTAGCCTAAAGATGATGGGTCCAAACTGGCTAAAGAATTATTGGTTCTAGCAGGTCCTGTTGGCTCCACCCCTAAAATCGCTTGGCCTAGCAATTTAGGAACTACTGGCTAGAGAACCAACTAAATTGATGGTTCTCGTAGTTCTACAATATAAAGTTTTAAAAAAAGATAAAGGAAAGAAAAGGAAAAAAAAAAGAAATTATAAAATGGTCATAATTAAAAAGCAAATATTTAAATTATTGTAGTACAAATATGTTTCCTATTCATGACATTTAATGAGTTGTAATTAACAACACAAGTAATAAATATACTTGAAATTATGTGTCATTGAGTTTATATAGACTTCTAAGTAAAGTGGATTTTTGTTTCTTAATAATGTGAGACTTGCTTTTTTGTTTGTGGGCTTCTTTGCATCTTGAATATTTTATCGTCCCACATTGCTAACATGACAACTAAAAATATAAGTGATTGTATATAAATCAATGCAAACTGTAAAATTATTATAAGTAATGAGCTATAAACAATTATTATTAGGTCCAATGTTATTTAATTGCATTTTTTTTTTTACTTAAACTAAGTAAAGTTATTTAATTGATAGATTTATTTATTTTTTTGAAATTCCTAATTCTAGTTGTACGGATTGGGCTAGCTCCCATGGGTTCAATGTTGGTTCCACCAATTTTAGAACCTGGAACCAATGGTTGTATTCATTCTAGACCTAAACCGACCTATGACCATGTCTACCTTTACAGCTTGTGCATTGCTTATGTATAATATAACTCTTTAAATGCGATAAGTCTTCCTCTAAATTCCTTGAAACTTATCCTTATTCTTCTTTTATACTGAAATATCACCCAAAAATCTTTAAAAAAAAAAATTTAAGCACTTAAGTACCAAATTCATCTAATTATTAATCCAACTTATCCAATTAAACCCAAAATATCCTTTCTAATTAAAGATTATTTTACACTTATCAATGAGTGCACAAAGGTAGCCAATCTTAAAAACAACTATCTTCCATATTTTATCCATGGCCTTGTCTTGTTCATGGTTAGCTTCCTTAAGTGGCCAACAATTCTACGATTAATGGCCTCTCACATCGTATCTATGGCTTACTCCTACATTGTCTACAACCACTTCAAGTACTTAGGCTTCTCCATAGTAGTAGTAGAGTAGCAAAAGTAGTTACAGAGTTTATTTGTTTTTTTTTTATTTCTTCGTGTTCTTATTATTTTGACATCATCTTTTTGTTTTTTCAAATAGATATTTGTGAATAAACGAATACCAATGAAAAATAGATAGTTTTACTCATAAATTAACAAAACAAATACGATATAGATATGATACAGATATAATATAAATAAGTTACAAATGTAGATCAAATATAGATAAAAATCTAATAATCTCAACGGATCCTTATTCCCAGCCACCCCTTATCTCCCACCTCTACTTTACATGTCGGCTCCATATTGTTATTATCTAATAAATGTAAATATAGTTTTCGCAAAAAACATTTAGAATGTCGACTATGGGTTTAGATACTAGGCCAGATAGATATACTCATTATGACTATCATGTTATTCTTTGTTTTCTTAAACTCTTTCATATTTACTTTGTATTTGTACTTTGTATCTTTCTACAAGAAATTCAATATGATGGTTTCATATTTTATGTAACTGTGTTTTTATAATTGTACATTAATCACTTAAGTTCTTTTACATGTTATTATTATATTTAATACTTTTACATTAATGATATGATAATTTTAATAATCAATTCAGACTTAAAAAAAAATTGTCCAATAATAACAAACTTTTTTGACACACATATATATAATATCACGCGGCAAATTCACATATGGCAATCCATATGCACTCTGCGGCCCCATTGGTCCTATGCCTATATGAGTAGAGAATTACTCCAAACTAGAGGAAGACATAGGTTGCAATATATTTTGTAATGTCTAACTGGCGAAGTGTCCTACTAAACCCAATGATTTTTCTAGTGATACCTGTTAAATTTGTCATCGATCTTTCTTTATGGACCATTAGCTCTCACAACCTTTTTAAAATTAGATCCATTACTAAACCACTAGATTAAATTTAATAGACATTAGCATATTATTATAAATGAGTAGATATAGATAGCATCATCTAAGCTTCATCCTACTTGTCCCTTTATAAAGGAAGTGCAAGCTTCAGTCTCATGACACTAGGGTGGGCAAAAAAACCAGCCGAACCAATCAATCGTAACCGAACCAATCCAAACCGAAAATATGGTTTTTTTTTTCATGGTTTGGTTTGAAATTTTCAAATCGAACCAATCCGTAAATTTACGGTTTGGTTTGGAAGGTAAACCAAATCAATCCGTAAAACCGAACCAAACCGTTTTAGAAAAATATAATAATATTTTACTATATATATATGATTTCATTTGATATTTATTATTTGGTAAATATTAATTAAAATCAACTTGTTCTTTTTATATTTTTTTTAAGCTCATGATATGCAATTTTTTTGTTGATGTTAAACTATTGTTTTTTTTAATAGCTTTTAACTTTGTAAAGTATGAAATTTATTTATTCAGTTATAAACTTTATTATGTATTAATTGTTTAATATATTTTGTCAACTTGTCATTTTATTCATTGATGAATTTTGTTGATGGATGATTTTTTATTTTAGCTAAATTATTGGTAGATAATTGCATGATGGTTATATTAAAAATAATAAATTATGACTTACTATGTATTGGTTAGTGAATGTATTTTATTGATGGATAATTGATTTTATAGAAAACTATAGATTAAAAGTATGATGAAGTTATAAAGTATTTTGTCGTGGTTTATAATATCAACTTTGTAAAATAATATAAATATTTAAGAATCTACACAAATGTAAAAAAACTAGAACAAGAAAAATTTTTAGTTAGAATTTTGATTTAAACCGTAATCCAAACCGAACCAAACCGTTATTTAATGGTTTAAAAAATTTATAATCCGAACCAAACCGTTACTTAATGGTTTGGTTTGGGATGAAAAAAAAAAACTAAACCGTAAATTATGGTTTGGTTTGGTTTTAGGAAAAACCGAACCAAACCGATCCGTGCCCACCCTACATGACACCAATGGACCAGAACATTCTCATGGGTAGGGATGCAATTAATGGGTTTGGGATGAGTCATATATAAATCCGATCCCGACCCGGTTTCCCCATAGGCTATCCCAAACCCAACCCACAATCATATAGGGTTTTATGTGTAATACCCAAACCTTCCCTTATAAAGTCATGGTTCCGACCCGTCTCGCCCCACTTCGTTGGCCCGATTTCCTCTTTACAGTTTTTTTCTTTTTTTTTCCTTTTTCATTCTTTTTATTCATCATTTGTCTACTTGTCTTCATGATATATTCTCCATTTTCCTTATTTGTTTCAATTTCTTTTCATTTGATGGTAAAACTACTCATAAAACAAAAAAATTGTAAACTAAACAATTAATTTTCGATATATGACAATCAATTTGTAACACAACATAGTATAATTTACTTTACTTGAGGACTGACACAGATACATAAATACAAATATTGTCTCTTATTAATCATAAAAAGCATGACATTCTCAATTGGACAAAAAAATAAATTATATAATCATGGAGCTATAAAAATAATAAAAAGTGAATATATCCATGTTTTGATTTTGTAAGATTATATTTTATTTTTAGTAACTTAACAGTTAGATCGACCCTATAGAATCATAACTACGACCCAAACCTGACCCATGACCCTAGAAGGTCACAGAAAATTTTCACAAACCCATCCCATGACTCTATAGGATTTGATCTGTAGGGTTTTTATGGTTGGGCGGGTCAGGTATCTTATAACGACCCGCACAGTTACATCCCTACTCGTGAGGATAAATTTTTAAAGCATACGGTGCTGTAGTCTGTGGCTTTATGAGAAATATAAACTAGAAAACCTTGTACAAGTAGTTTATCTAACATATTAGTATAAAAAGGATGTAAAATGGATCTTGTTAGACGATCATTTTAGACAAAATAATTTCTTTCCCCATCATTCAAGCATATGGAGCTACACATCTAAATATTATAGAAGAGCCATACTGAAATGAACGATCAAAAAATAAAAGGGAAAAGTTAATTAAAGTTATCTATATATCTATCTTCAATCAATAATATTTAAGTGTTTGAAAAGTTTTGATAGTGTATATTTCTATATTCTAAGAAAGCATAGTTATTTAGTGTGGATGAATAAAAGCTACTCTTCCGTGATTAAAAAAATCGTTTTATCTAATCCGTGTGATTCATTTTTTTTAATATATATAATTTCAATAACACGAGGATAACATCTACTAACATCAATGTAAATGAGTATTAGTTGCATATGCCTTAAGAATTTTAAAAGTTCCCATGGTAATTGTATGCGATATCAACCTGTGGGGATAAAGATTAGTTTAAAAAAATATTTACTTTATTCTCTCTTGCTGCCATATATTCACATATTATTATTACTTATTTACTATCATCATATATGAAGCATGAAAATACTAATAGAAGTTATTCCTATCTTACAAGTTAAAATAAGGGGTAAATTATATCGAAATGTGATAATATTTAAGGATAAGTTTATTTTAGATCACAACGTTTTGAAAAGTTCAAAATAGGTCATAACATTTAGAAAATTATCTTATTAGATTTAATTTAGTATTTTTCCTATTGATACATTTCAATGGGGCTTTAAAATAAAGGTTTCTTGAATTTTAATTAAATATTTCTCCTATTGACACGTGTCAATGGTAACCTCAATTGACCTACTTCTCTAAACGTTATGATCTAAAATAAATTTATCTCTAGATATTGTGACCTAAAATGAACTTATTTACTAAATGTTGTAATCTCTTTTGAATTTTTCGAAACATTGTGATCTGAAATAAATTTATCCCTAAATATTGTGACTTTCTAGTGTAAATTACTCTTAAAATAAGAGTTAATGTCACAAATGGTACATAAACTTTGGCAAAATATATGTTTTACTACCTGAACCTTTAAATCGATCAAATTGGTACCTAAAAGTGCATGGCATTACCTTTGCTAACACCATTAGTTGGTTATGCACACTTGGATGGAGTATGCAACAACACAATCCCATATGTCTGTCACGACTAAAAACTTTGCATTCTAACATGGAAATTGCAACTTAGAAAAAAATTACTCGTATGTCTTTAAGAAAGGAAATTAACTTACCAAACAAGATTACCATCATGTGGACATGAGCCTTTACCAAGATTGAAAAGATAAAAAAAAGGACTTCGGGAAAAAAAAAAACCCTAATCCTAAATAATGAAGAAATTGAGTAGACATCAAATCGAAGGACAAAATATATCAAGGAAGAGCGAACATCAAAGGAGATGTCAAAGGTGATTGATAGGGAAGAGATACAATAAAGGTAAACCATAAACTCCAGTTTGAACTTTGACTAATCCATATGGTTTTATTTGTTATGATTTTGTATTGTGTTTAAAATCCTCATGGCTACCTTTAGTCCTTTCTTTACCTACCGATTTCATCTCATGATGGGTCATGGTTCATAGTTATGTAACTAGTTATACTATCATTGTATGAACAACAGGTTTATCCTCAAACAATATCAAAGGCAATCCCACAACATAATAGCATGTAATTAATTGAACATATATGTCTTATGTTCTTCTTGGGTCATGTGCTCAATATACTAATCACTTTATAGATGTTATCTAAGTTGATACAAGAGCAAAATTGCTAATTGAAATCAACTAAGCATTTACTTATTGTATTATGGATGGTGGAATTAGGTGAAATGTCAATGGATTCATCGGGTCGGTCGATGAATAGTGTTTATGGGCTAGTATTATGCAATTATCGTCTTAAGATGAGATTATCCATTGCAAAGATGGAGGCCAACCATGGCAAGCTTTTTTATGCTTACACTAGATACAATTTGATAATGTGAATGGATTACTGGTCACTCTTTAATGTATCACATTATGCTACGTTTTTCATCATTTAGTGACTCATGGTTTCATATTTGTTTAATAGGATGATGGCTGCAACTTCTTTTGGTGGGAGCATTATAGTAGCACATTAACAGCAACAGCACTATGAAAGCGTTAAAGGTTAGAAGAAAACGGTATCGGGTTGCGGAATTAATGATAGAGGATTTAAGATGTCAAAGGCATAGGCTATTGGATGGGAATGCCATGCTTCAAAAGATTGTTTTAAGGGAAGGAATGAAAGAAAAAGAGCACTTGTTTCATGGAATCTATAGAGGATAGACCAAGGAGACAGTAAGTACAGATATGGAATGGAGTTTCCTAAATCTAGCAATCTATAAGTGGATGCTTATTAGGAGTGAGGTAGGGATTTTATTGTGCTGGGCTAGTGGTAGGCAGTAACAAGATTGGTTTTAATTTAAATAATGTAAATTACAATGAAAGATCTAATGTCACACCCCACAAGGTACCCTAGAAGTATGATACACTATGTATTAAACTAAAGTCACAGACACTCGTATTAAACTCGTCTGAGACTTCTAGAGAGATACATAAATATCACACATGTAGAATACTCCATAGCATGGATAGTTATAAGATCGAAGTTTTTTAGAATAAGAAAAACTAAATAAATATAAGATATAAACAAGAATTGTACTTTATAAAAATTATATTAAGCCCTAACATCACACATTTTATCTAACTACAATTCTCAAAACCTCTTTACAAATAACTTCAAATCTCTCTCCATCCCTTAATTGTTCTTCATATTCTTTTTATTCCTAAAATCAAACAACCAAATAGAAGTGTGAGCTCGAATTGCTCAGTGAGTAACTAGATCTTAAAACATTTCAAGTAATACAAACAAGTTTGATTATCAAACATATGTAATGCTACACTCATTCACATGGAAATGCACAGTTTGGATGACCAGAATCCAAACTAATAGAGATTTATGCCCTCTCTTGAGAGTTGAAGGACCGACTCAAGTCATTCATACCTAGTAGAACTGTGAACTAAGGAAGGTGATGCTTTCTCATTTTAGAGCATCCAGTTCATAACTATCTCAGCAAAATCATTTTATATAACAAACATAAGCTCTAACTACCCCTTAGATATAATTAACGAGGGAGGATTTCAATTTAAAATACTTTTTATTAAAAAATAACATCTAAATTCTCTTCAGACGTAGCTAAGGAGGGAGGATTTTCTTTGAAACTCGTTTTATCAAACATAGCCTCTACTTCTCCTTAAAAAATCTAAGGAGTGAGAACTTCACTTAAACTCATTTTGCGCATTGATTAAAACATTTTTACTACTAATATACCCTCCACTTCCCTTAGAACCATAGAACCTCCCTAAGTATTAATTCCTAAAGCCAACTCCAACACGGGCGATGTCCTTTGGTGCCGACTTAGTTCCGTGAAGCTGACAACTCTATAGTAGCCCTGCCAGATTCACTGGGCTTTCACAAGCACTACTACAGAATCGAAATATTAATACGTGACGTGAATACCATGCTAATGCGAGGTAGGCTATGGTGCAATACGTATTCGGTTTATTTAATGGTCAAATAAAGTTTATGTTAGATTATTTGGCAGTCAATCAATTTCTCAACAATCTACATAATGTGATCCTTAATTAATATAATTCAAGCAACTTTAACTTTTATATAAAGTTTTTCAATCATTCAATTACTATACAACATGCATTATACCCATCCCCATACACAATCAGTTATTTTTATAGTTTAGTCTTATACTATTATATTGCAACCATAATCAATGTAATCAGATCAAAGTCACTAACCTAATGTCCGAGCTAAGGTAGAAATCTTCTAGTAAATCCAATTATTGATTCATGTTTATTTCCCTATGAAACAAGATAATAAACACTCATAGTTTCAAGTTCTATATTAATCTACACTTCACATTTTTATTAACTTAATATTCATTAAGCCTATTAACTTAAATTGCATTTAAATCTGTTTTATTGGCTTAATCTTATTTACTAGTTCCTAATTATTCCTTTACACAAAACATACATTAACACCTTTGTTTAAAGCTATATGGAAGCATACATCTCTAACAACACATAATCAATAATATAACATGATATATTCACATGTTTAATGCTTATATATATACACATATATATACACTTTGCATGAACAGTCATGCTTGATGTTTCCTATAAACATAGGCATTACTATTAGAACAAACTTGACAACATAATGCATCATATTCATGTTCATCAAACTCGTATTTAAAACAACTCATTTCCTTTAATATCTAAAAACTAATATACTATGATTACATCTAAGTCATTTGCAAGTTAAATTTACATTAACTCAACTTAGCCAAGTGGATAAACTTAGTTATCCTAGTTCATTTTTAGTTTACTAAAGTTCATTAAGTCCATTTGAACATATATTTGTTAGTTAAGCCTATTCTAACTTTAATATAACCAAGTTGATTAAAGTTAACCCTTTATTTCATTTACTAAGTCATATTAAATTATCTCATTAAACAATTCTCATACCTTATGGAATCCTAATTGGCCTATTTTATATTAGTTCCTTAAGTTTTATTAACTAAACTTAAACTTTGCTTTATTAGTTAAGTTCATTTTATACTTAACTACACACATTTAACAAGCAAACACATGTTTTTAACTTTGTTTAGAAAATGTAGTAGCTGGAATTAATCAAAATTTAAGCCTTGAGTTAAAGCATAAAAGTTGTAGAATTTTTTTAAGCTTTTTGTAGGCTTTTAAATCACCACAATTGGAATTCGAATGAAAAAGTTATGGTCAAATTACGGTCACACTACGAAGTAGAGAAGGCTGCACGACCTGTCTGCACGGCCATGCTCAAGGCCATGCTGACCCCAAAAAAAAGCCCATATTCGAAATTTTCCCCTATAACACTCAGCATGGGCATACACCCCTCTAATCCCTTGCCATGAATCTTGTACTCCTTTTTCACAACTTTAACATATTTTTAACACATCTAACATCGACCACAACACCATACAAGCAACATACAACACACAAACACAACTTTTAATACTTCTAATCCCACTTAACCTCATCAAAACACATCCAACTACATCATCAAATCTGAACTTCACTTATACATAATCTACTTAGGCTTCAACTTCCATACACAAATCTTTCTTCATCATAAATTTTATCACAAACCCAACTTCTCCCTAACTCTAATTCATCATATACATGAACAAATAATCATCAAACAAAGCAAAAAGAAAACCTTACTTGTTTTAAGGAAAACTCAAGCATCAAGACTCCATCCCTACTACTTCTTTTAGTTGATAATAATCCTACATGCTTGTTCTACACTTCCACCTTGTTTCTATCTTCTATTTCATTTTTATTCTTCTCTTAAACCTGGGATTTTAGAAAGGAATTTGAAAAAGGAAAGAAAATGAAGAGAGAAAAAATAGAGGGAGAAGATAGAATCGGTGAAGCAAGGAGAGGAAAGAAAAAGGAAAAGAAATATGGCAGCCCAAAAGTCAACAAAAAGGATAAAGGAATATATATATATATATATATAGGAGGATAAGATTAAGGATAATTATGGATGAAAGATTTGTGTTCAATCTTTTCAGATGATTTTCTCAAGTATAAAAAATAATTAGAACATGGTTTAGAATTTATAGCATAGAAATTATTAGCTAGAAATGAAAATCTAGTTTGGAATTTAACTTTGTAAAAACTTGATGATTAGTTTGAGTTTGGGACCAAAACTGATATTTTTAAACAAGCAAATGAATTCAAAATTTTTAGATTTAGGAAATGGGATTTAGAATAAAGCTCAAATGCTTGGAACTTTACAAAACACTTAAATCACATATTTAGATGTTTAGAGAAATAATATTAGGGTAAAATAAGTCTAAATACATAGTTGAAAAAAATTGCATGATTTGGTTCATTGAAAAATGTTATTGTGACAATTATACAATTGAAAAGAATATTTAAAGTCTTAATCTTCAATTTAAATCTATTTAATAATTTATATCAATTTATCTAATCATATCATATAATTTACTTTAATTGATGTAAAGTTATCTAAATCAAATTAATTATTTAGTTAGGTTTTGAAAATTTAGAACATAAAACTAATATTTTTAAACAAGAAATTGATTTCCAAAATTTATAGGTATGAAGAAAATAAGTTTTATTTCAAATAACTAAATAGAGTCTTTTATAAAACTTTAGGAAATTGAGCTTTAGAAATTGGGTTTTCATTGGAAATTTGAAAGAAAGGAATCAAGTTGAAACTTTATTAAGATGACGAGGAACTTTGGTTCGTTAACAAAGATAATTAAAGCTTATAAACAATTTCTTTAGAAAGGAGAAATAGGATTTCAAATTGAAAAATTTGTTTCATAAAATAGGCAATAGGAACAATTGGATAAATGGAAAAAGAATATTTGTAATCTCAAGTTCAAGAAATTCATTTATTAATTATTTATGTTTATCTACTTAATTATACTCTATTGTTTAAGTTACTTAATTTAATGGAAGTTACCAAAATTCAAATTCTAAATTAAACTTAAATTCAATTAAATAAACAATAAATTATTCACATATTAAACTAATTAATTAAAACAAATTAATTCTTGCTAAGCTAAAATTGGGGTATTGCACCTAATGTTTGGGGCTAAGTTCATTTGAGGTTCAAAATTTTGGAGTAGTTCAAAAGTGATAGAATGCTTTGGCCTACTGAATTTGTTCATGTAAATTGTATCCATACGGGGTAATGAAAAATAAGAGAAGAATTGAAATTCATAAAAAAAATTGGCTAGTAAGGACAGAGAATTAGTTAATTTTTGCATTTCAAAGAATTTCCATGATACACGAGAACAATAGTTAAAGGATTTAATGATTCCTAAAAGTGGATTCATACTTTTTTTATTTAATATTAATAAAATTCTCTATAGTCATTTGATGGGGGTAACATGGTAATGGAAATAAAGATAATACCGAATAAAGGATAGCAATTTGGATTGTGTATCAACACGGTCAAAACATTTTGAGAAGTGAATTAACTGAAGTCTCCATTGACACGTCACAACATAATAGGTCTTATATGTTTCAATTAAATATTTCTTCTATTGGCACTGTTAACAAAGACCTCAATTGATTCACTTCTCCAAATATTGGGACCTCAAATGAACTTATCTTTAAATGTTGAGACTTTCTTGTGTAATTTACCCATTTTGAATGCTAGGGATGGTGAAAAATGTTTTTGATGTTTATGTGTCTAAAAGTGGCAAAGTCGATATGCATTCTTTGTGTTGGTCCTTTTGAGAAATCTTTTACTATAATTCATGTAAGAGAAATAACGCGAATGAATTGTGAATGCCACTTTTGAATCATGTTTCAATTGAGCTTTACTTTTTCACAACTACTCCTTATGTTAAAAGCATGCTAATGCATGTGTCATGATGAATACATCGGTATATTAGAATTTAGAAATGACCAAGCCTATTGGATATTTACATGCGAAATCGGTACATATGCTATGCCTAATGGTTGTTCCTCAATAACTGGAATTCATGGGTATAGTGTAAACCCCTAGTTTTTACGATAATTTTAAGCTTAAATCTTAAATTGGGAAGTCAACCGGGAACCCTAAGTCAGTAATTCCCTATTAAAATGTAACAGTTTAGATCCGGCATTCCCATATTTTTCAACCCTGGAAGAATAAATAGGAGTTATGTGTGTGGTATAGTGTATAATTATATAAGAAAATTTAAAAATATCAGATTAGATAAAATTCGGTTTATTTCGAGCCTGATCAGATACATTCCTCGAAAAGCATGTCCTAAGGCTCGAGATTTTAAAATATTTTATTAATACCATTAGATTCATAATTTTATAAGGATTTCAAAAATATCAGTTTTATAATTTTTCGATAACTAAAAATATCTAACATTACAATTATACGTGAATTTTCTTGCTTCCGATATTAATTTTTGTCTCCTATATTATTTATACTATTCATACTTTATACTACTCTACATTATTTAATGCCTATACTTTATTACCATTGGACCTTATTCTTTACCATTCATCTATTTTTACTTTTTACATTTTCTATATCTCTTTTCTTACATCAACCACTCATATTACATCTCTTAATCATCAAAACAATTAAAGAAATAAATTTTTTCCCTTTTCCTTTACGATGGCCGGCGCTACATATATATATTATATCTATTTTTTTCTTTTTGATTTAATTTAATTCCACACCAACTTCACTTCCATTATTCTATAAATACCACCTCCTCCTTCATTTCTTACACCACTCTTCCAACATAAAGTTACCATACCAAAATACTCTCTCAAACACTCTCTCTAAATTCTCTCTTTTACTACCAACAAACCATCTTTACATTTTCAAACAAATCCTCTCAAATACTATCTACTTTACCAAAATTACAACCTTTCTTCTCCATTTCTCTTACAAATTCTTTAAGGTAATATTTTTATTTCTTTCATTCAACCATGTTATGTAACTTAATATGACCATAGTGGTGTTTCCTAAACTTCAATGTTATGGAAATAACACTATGTTCATGTTTTGTTATTGTTCATGGAGATATCTTTTCTATCTTATTATATTATGTTCTTCTATTTTTTTGCATTCATTTTAATTTATAATCGGGACGGAATTTATTCTTTGTCCTGAGAGCCTAGACTCCCAATACATGACAATACTTGACTATATTGTTGATCTTGTTTAAATTGTTATTTTTGCTTTCATTTTAATTTATAATCGGGACGGAATTTATTCTTTGTCCAAGAAGCCTTGATGACGCTAAGACTCCAATACTTGATGTTATTATTGTAATTTCTCTTATTTGTTATTTTGTGTGTACTATGTTATGGTATATGAGTGGACTCATATTATTGCAAGATTCATAGTGTTGACCAAATAATAAGAGATGAGGTCTTATTTTACAAAAAACAAAGCAAATATTATCATCAAGAAAAAGGAATACTAAACTTAAAGTTTTTCCTTAACAAGTAACAAAATTTTCACTAAAACAAACCTACCATGAGATGATAGTTTATGCCTTGTCAAATTTCTTTTAAAGAAAATCATGATTCATCTAAGAAAATCATGACTTGTCTTTTAAACTAAAGGAGGATTATTTAACTTTGATAACTCTTTTCATAAATAAGTTTTTCTTAAAAATATACTTTATGAAAATCTATAATCACTAAGAACTCACAAGTTTTTAAACCTAGATAAAAGATTTAATAGATTCAGTAAAAAAGGTCCAAATGTGAGAATAGTTTTGAAAGAAAGATCTAAGGATCATTTTGTAATCATCATAAAGTCAAAGGAATGAGAACAAAAGTGAAATCTTTTAAGATGAATCAACATTCTAAACTTTATTTCAAAAACTTTTCAAAGTAGAAAACATGATTTTTCCAACCATAAGGGTCATTGTCTTGATAAAAATTAAAAATTAGACAATAACACTTGAATCGTGTGTTTAATATGAGTTTACTTATGTAGAAATAAAGTTTCTCAAACTATATTGATAACTAAGTATTTATCAAAAGTTTTTGAATGAGAAAAGCTTCGAAATTGTTTGTTTTAAATATTGGAATTTTCGTAATGATTCTGTGATAGTTCGGTTTTCAACCAAAATGACCATATATGATGAAAAAACCTTAGAAATGGATAGATGTTTTCGAATAGATAGAAATCGATATATAATATGAAATTCCCAATTAAAATGAGAAAGTTATGGACATTTTAAGTTGAAATATCCTTCAATACGAAATTTGATGAATTTAGCAAATTAGTTGACAAATTTCTTTAGAACTTCCAAGAAATACTCGTTGTGGTATTTCTTTTGTTTAAGTAACGAGGAAGACGAATTTCCATACCCCGAGGACTACTTTGATTAAGGAGATTTGCCATGGCCAAGTGAGTTCATTATTTAAAA